>LPNX011048821.1:336808-361440 GCA_001517045.1 Pseudotsuga menziesii
TGCTTGTAGCATGATCATTGTATTGTATTACTCATTCTTTGTGTGAATATACAGAGCGGCTACTCATTTTGTAGCACTATTACACCATTTTAATGCCTTATTGTTATTAATCTTTGATGAGACTGTGTTTTAGTCCCTAGATTACTGTGACAGATTAATAGAAGAAAGCAGACAACCCCAACCACCTCTACAAAATTCTTTTGTTCTGAATTGTAATGAAATTGGCATGGATTATTTCTGTACATTTCATTGAGAATGCCACTCTGAAATAAGCTTCCCACAATTGATAAATTTGATGAATTTGGTTATGAGTCAGCTATTACATTCCCAGCTAGAAGATTCAGAAGAAGAGGAATACCAAACTAATGAACTGGAAGAAACAACTGAAGATACCATGACGGTGTTATGGGATTGGGCACCCACATTAGGATTACATGAAGAAGAACAGACTAAGGAAATCCAAGTATCATCAGTTACTATTACAACTAGGAGTAAAGGATCGATGGTGGATCAAATATTAGTGGCTACCCAAAACAAATAATATAAAGGAAACCATGAAGAAAAAAATCAACACTACTCAAACACAACATAAGGTTAATCTAGAAAACATGAAATAAACTAGCACAGTAATTGATAAACCCATGAGAACTGTGGTAAACACAACAGAAAAAACTAAAGAGTATAACATGGGATATGATATTGTGGAAGATATCAAGAAAACCAAAGCAAATATTTCTTTATTTGAATTATGTAGTATTCCTCAACAAAGAAATAAATTACTGGAATCTTTTGTCCCATAACCAAGCAATACTTTAGGAGCCATCGAATCAGATACTGAGATTAATGAAGCAATCATTGGTGGTAAATCGAAATCTCAGACTTTTCCTTTCCTGTTAAAATTTGAAATTTTTAATCATAATGTTCATAATTACTTGGTAAATTTCGGATCCTCGTCCAATGTTATTCCTCTTTCTATTTGTAAGAAGATTAATGGCCAACCAACACCATCCCCCTTTCAGATCATTCAATTGGATAGGTTTGATGTTAAGGTTATAGGGGAGATGAAAGATGTGTTAACTAGACTATCTACAGATCCTAGAGTGTGTCAATTCATAGACATCATGGTGGTATATATACCTGAGGCTTATGGATTGATATTGACAAGGGAATGGTCTACAAAAATTAATGGTTACTTTGATACTGATTGGTCGCACATGTGGTTGCATACCGAAATAGTCAGAATCAGATTAAGATAATGGGAGAGCCACATATGAAGCAGAATGTCACTCAATTGGAGGAAAATAATGAACCAAGAATTTCTCGTCTTTAGTTTTGGGAAATTACTTTTTAGAGATTGAAGCAGGGAATTATCAAGCCAAGGAAGCTAGTCAAGAATTAGAAATATAGTCCGATCTCGTTCGATTTTCACGGATTGGTAATATTGATTGTAATATAGTAAAATTAGTTACTAATGTAGGAAATGCTACTAACCCAATACATTTACAAGATAGATTTTGGATTTTATATTTTGGCAGTTCTAAAACACAAGAGGGATTGGGAGCAGGTTGTGTCCTTATGGATACTGAAAAGAATAAACATTTTCTCTCTTTTAGACTAGAGTTTGAGTATACAAATAATACCGTTGAATATAAAGCTCTATTTCAAGGATGTCTGAAGAAATCCATCGAGTTAAATGTAAAATATCTGAAGGTTTTCCATGACGTTGGAGAAAATCCATTTCAGCAACAACTTAGAGAAATACACTCTAAGCTGGAGCCTTTGATCCAAAAGGATCTGAAGAAGCTTGGACCCTCAACTTACATGTTGCAATATTTACAAGGAGAAGAAAAAATTCTTCCTGTAAACGACATTGTTCTCAAACATTACTTTACCTAGGAGTTTGGAGCATTTTGTACATGAATAAAAAAAATTCTTTTCTTTAGTTAGCTTTTCTTTTTTGATTTAATTTGATTCATATTTCTCTTTTTATTTGCTTATAATAAACCAGCTCAAAATTGGACACTTGGATATACAGGAATCTGAATAATATCAAATTTTTTTGAAAGTCAGGAACTGCTTATGGGAAAACATGTGTGGTAAAATTGGATCAAATGTGAGTTTTTTAAAATTATTGACAGACTATAGAAATGGAAGCTGATCTCAATTCCACATTGGAGACATTATAAGCCCTGTAAAATAACTAAAACTCATGAGGTCTAGAGTATTATCTTGGTGCTCCATCCATTCTCACATTAATATATGTCTTAGGAAGTCTACCATGATAGACCCACGGAAAGGAAGTAGGCCTGACGGATGTATGGAATTCAAAATAATACCATGCTAAAAATCAAAAGCCAAAAGGGTTTATATTAAAGAGTCAAAGTTCCGAGACATATAGTCTCCATCAAAGAAATGATGCTGAAGGGATACACCATTAGATCAAAAATATTGCTTGAACAACAAATTACAGGAAGTTTCTTCTCCGTCCATGAGATTGAACATTAGAGGAAATTTGGGGTCTAAAATGGGCCTTATAAGAAAACGTGCCAAAATAAGTTTTTGTGAGTTGGAATTCAAGAACCAATAGAATTTCAATAAAATAAGTCAACCATAATGGTTGAATTGTCATATTTGTCATTAAAAAAAACTACTTTTTTTGTTCGTATTTTCGACATATCTCATTGTGTTTTTACTCAAATTTCGATCAGGAGAGCTCGTTGGATGCAGAATTTGATTCCGCATCCAATGAGTACCCACACTACATACTTTTGACGGACCCCGCTACCCCAAAAACAAGAAATACCTGAAAAAATGTGATGATGACATCATCATCACGTTTTTTCAGGTATTTCTTGTTTTTGAGGTAGCGAGGTACGTCAAAAGTATGTAGTGTGGGTACTAATTGGATGCAGAATCAAATTCCGCATCCAACGAGCTCTCCCAATCGAAATTTGAGTAAAAACACAGGGAGATATGTTGAAAATACGAACACAAAAAGTAGTTTTTTTCTTTCTTCCTCCAAAATTAATCAATATTATTTTATTATTTTAACTATTATTTTATTATTTTCCTTAGGAGGCCCATTTTATACCCCAAAATTCCTCTAATGACAAGTTTATCACTCACACAAAAGGACATTATGGATGGAATAACCCATACCAATTTCTGAAAGTGGAAGAAGAAATCAAGGAACACTTAGAAGGAAAATGTCATTTAAAAGGAAAATCATAAAAAGAATGCAAATAGCATGGGAATGAGGAACAAATGAATACACATGTCTAACCTTGTTACAATCCTGTGGAGTCATATCTAGTGGTAACCAAAAGATAGAGGCAACATGAATTTCATATTTTGGTCCCGGGAGAGTTATCAAAACTCCTGGTTCTGGGTACCCTACTCCCAAAAGATGAAAACCAAAGTGATTCACACAAGTTACATCCATGGATAAGTTTAGTCTTTTAAATGATCTTGGGAACACATTGAATAAATTGTTCTATATTCACATCTAGTACAGTGTAGTAGTCTTTTTTTACAGAGAGAGTTTTTTCAGAGATCTGTGTTCACTAGCTAGTCGCCAATTGTTGTTGCTGAACACAGATCTCTAAAAAAATCTAATTGAGTATGGTGGTTGTCCCCAATTTTATTTATATTTTAGCGCCCCTCCTTGTATGTTTGATTGACATCTTACTTAAACTAGTTTTATAACTCAAGGACTTCCATCCCACACACTTAGTTTTTTATAGAAACCTGAACAAAAGAAGTTTTTTTTGCTAAGTGAAACTCACCCTTTTTTGTTGACATATCAGAATGAGTTGGATAGTTTCCCCGATGAATTGGAAGAACTCGGCTAGTTGTGTCGAACTGGTTGGAGGATTTATCCTTGATTCTACTCTGTATTAAATTGGAAGAAATCATCTAGCTCTGCCGAAACAGTTGGAAGGATATGGATAATTTCACTGAAACTATCAGAATATACTCATAAATTACCGTTGATATCGTCGAAAGAGACTCACAAAACCGCGTTGAAATGAGCAGAGGGTTTTGGTCGGAGAATACTTAGTATTTTCCTTCGAAATGTTCATGGATTGAAAGAAAATAATATTTCATCATGACTCAAATAAATCCTCCAACATTGTCAGGCATAACTCACAAGTCACTGCTGAAACGATCGAAGAGATCAATGAATGATGCCGACGGTTAGTTGCTGTACACTTTTCGGGGAGATTTGGTATTTTCACCAATACAGTCATGGTTGATAGAATACACACTGAAAAATCCAATAGGAATATTTTGACGAGTTCTCGTCGACACAATCAGAGAAGACTCAATTTTTTCAACCGAAATGGCCGCGATAACTCACAAGTCACCCTCGATAGTATCAGAGGATTTTTTATGAATCGCGTCGACATACATCGGTGTTACTTTCGCCTTCATAGTGGGGGATTGAGTTTTAAACCAACAACATTGTGACAACCACCGTACTCAATGCTTCAACTGTTGCATTAAAACATTAATGACCCTAGATGAAGGAAAACAAAACACCCCATAAAACTCAATGGAGTAGATAGGATATTGGGGATGTTACATAAAACTACTCAGTTTTTGTTTTAATGAGAAAAATAAACTCATAACTCACACAGTAGCATACACATGTTTGTTGATAGGTTTTCATTTGAACTTTGTAATTGCACATCCTTCTATTACACCATGAATGATTAATTGAATATGAATGGAACACTTCCCACCATCATACACAACTGCACTTTGAATGACTAGTAATGGATCGGTAACTATGGTTTTCTTCTCTATTCCAACTCTGAACAATGATTGTACTCTCCATTTTTTGAGTTCCAATTTAGGTTTTTTATGAGGAATAATGATGCATACATATAGCATTTTTTTTTCATTATAGGATACTTCAGTACAATAATGCATGTTTATTTCTTTGTATTTTCGAAACAGTTGAGATATTACTAAAACACTTCTCACTATTCTCATGTCATAGGTTTTATTCTCACGAAACAAGATTACCTTTCGATGTAAAGACTTGAAAACAACGAATTCACACAATGCCTAAAAAGGGTGGTAAGAAGAAAGCGAAGGAAAGTGAGGACATGTGTAGGTCTTTCAAAGAAAACGTGACATGCATGCATACACAACCGACGATGCATGAAGGGACTATAAAAGTACTTGAGCCAATAAAGTACAATACTAATGCAGAGGAGGTTAGCACATGGGCTACGTATGTTTCAAGTAGGGAATGGCCCACATAAATTTTGTCTCTTATGGAATCGTTTGTATTTTCCCATGTAAAGCACTAAAAGACAAATTGTGGGAATTTCTAGGGTTAGGCTAGGTCAAAGGTCACAAAATGACAAATTCAGATGGTAATAAATAGGGGTGGCAAGTACAATAGAGGGACTTTTGTCTAGCATAAGAGAGGATGGACCATTTTGTAAAAGAACTAATTATTTTCTAATAAGAAATATCGATTTGCTAGAACAAAGGCCTGCACATAAATTTGCTTGGGATGTGTGGAATGCATCATGTGGAACTACTTCTTCTTGCTTTCATACATTATACATTGATATTGTTCTAACTTCTTGGAACTCATACTTTGGTTATGAATGGATTCATTGTCTATGTAAATTTCTGTGTAATGAATGATTAATAAATGGTTTCATTATATCAGAGCTGTCTTTGGTATTATTTTTACTGTAAATGTGAATATTGTGTAGAAACATCTATCTGTCAGACTTGTATGAACATTTCCAACATATTACCCTTAATTTGAATGATCTCCCTATAGGGATAGGATAAGATAGTTAGCTTAGCTTAGAAATAAATAGATAATTGAGAAGGTAGGAATCGTAAGACAAGAGGTAAGAACCTGCGCATCACTTGTGAGGTTTCTTCTTATCAATTATATGCATTTAGGCACTTTCATCTCATATTTAAAAATAAAATTACATAAATGGTGGACCAGGTCACATCTATAAAAATTTAAGAAACTTAATCTATGGTAGTTAGATTGTTAAACAGACGGATTCCCCACAGCAAACGGTGGACGACCGAATTGGGATTGTTTATCGGGGAGAATCCCTACTGTTGGTACCAGGGATTTTTACAAGCATCAACATGTACCAAATCAAGAGATCACAGTATAAGAAGCATGAAAAGTTGGAAACCCCAAAATGTTTCATTAATACCAGTGAAGAGGTAGGGTAGTATGGAAAATAAAAACTTAGTGAATTTTATCTATATAATTATATATTTTATCATTGTTTTAAATGGAACCCAGAACCCTATGTAGGGGATGTGTAATTATGGTGTTTCTTCTCATCTATCATGAATGAATACATCATAGAAACATATATGAACAAATATCATGAGGCTAAAAAATACTTCTCGACTCTTTATGAGGAAAAAATCCCCTACTGTTGGTTATTGGGCAGACCCGGGTTTACTGTAATGTACCAACAACACCCCTAGCTCACTGGCCCTTTCGGCGACAGACCGTGGAGTGGCCTGAATTGTCACCCGAAGCGATTCTAATGGGTTTTCCAAAGACTCAATTGTCTTCGACCAGGTTCTGTAGCATCCTGGGGTCTCACAGCTCTTTTTAGCCAATGAGGTCTCTCTCCGCGACGCGCAGTCTCTTTTCCTCGCGGGTTCTGATAGGGGAAGGACTCCTATCACATCGCAGCGACTCTGGTGATGTGCAACTCTCTCTTCTGCTTAACCCGCGATCTGCACTATCTCACACCGCAGCTCCTTTGACGATGCGATATCGCCTACTGTCAACGCGATGTCTTCTATAGTACGACCCAATGCGACCCTCATGGTCCAACGGTTATCTCACTGGGTGAAATGACTTGGATAACTTTCAACAAGATATTAAACACTCTGACGTGAACTTCCACAGTTCAACACACTCTACCTCAACTATACTTACTGTTCAAATAAGTATACTGGAAACACTTTAACAGAATGACTTATTACTGTGTGAAACAAGCACTGATAAACTCATATGCAGACACCTGATACATGTAAATCCACCTTTAACCTTCAATAATGTTGTAACTGAATGAGACATACAGACATTTACTAAATGATATGCAACATTCATGTAACAGATAACAACTATCAACTAAGTAAAGCACACTCACATGAAATAATCACATAACACACTGGTTTTACGTGGTTCACTTCCAGAGTAGAAGCTACGTCCACAGAACTATGTTTATTATATCTTGAGAGAGTACACAGTTCTGCTACAACCTGTTGTGCAGCTAGAGATCTTCTGGGTAACTTCGCACTCACTTTCGGAAGCCCTTCTCTCTTAGATCTCTTCTCTTTCTCTATATTTCCTTCTTACAATATTCTCTCTCTCTCTCTCTCTCTCTCTCTGTCAATCCCTACGGATTATTACATACATGTTTCTATGAGCCAGCTGTTGGTTACAGTAATATACTACAGACTAAATATAGAACCAGCGCATGAGTGTCTATGAGCTAACAGATCAACTGACTCTCTAATTGTCTGACTAGCTAAAATACCCAATGGCTGACTGGATAACCTTTTACAATACAAAATACATCCCTTTATAGGTGGCCCGGAGGTCTCACCATTACAACACTGTGGGCCTGTCCCAACAGTAACCCAAAACCCTAACTAGTGATAGTCAGCGTATGTGTACTTGGAGTAGCTGCTTTCTGTCACACCACTGCTCTCTGCAGTCTTCCATGCTTCCCGACACTGACCATGGGTACTGGGCGTTGCTTCCCTTTCTTTCCTTCGTCTTCAATACCTTGGCCTCGTTGCTCTTTTTCCTTTATAAGGGTAGCTAAGCCCTCCTGTCTTCCGCCGCTGCCTTGAATGCAGTGGGTGAACTCTCTCTTCTCGTCCGCTGAGGTACTGGCATCTTCTTTGACTTCTCTGTCCCAATAGTCACAGTTTCCGGATCTGATATGCAGCTAGAAACATGCTACGGCGTCGTAGCTTTACCTTATCTCTTATATCTTTACCAAAACTGTCTATCCACCAAAATGGAAGCTTTTCCTGTAGCTGCGGGACCCTACTCCAACAGTCCCCTAACACTTACTTGTGGCTCGTCCTCGAGCCACTAACATCGGGCTTCTCCTGCTGTAGATTCTCCNAATTTGTCCCGAAGTCCTGGGACTTCATTCTGCATAGCTTCGACACACTCTTGTGCCGCTTCAAGTGTATCTTGACTAATGCTGGAGTCTTCTATTGCATCAATTTCACCTCTGCTTGTCGTGAACTCTTTAACGTTCTGCTGAACCACCTCAACTAGCTTTGTGATTTGTTCCTGATATGGTTGAAGAAGATTATTGATTTGTATCTCCTTTGCTCTCAACCGATGCGCTTCCTATTACGAGTGGTTCATCTCTGTCGTCTTTCTCATCTTCGCAAGAGCTCCTAAACTCTTGATTTCTTCCTTCATTGCTACTATGGCATTCTCTATTTGCTGAATGCTTTGCTGGAGTTCTACTCTCTTGGGATGCTCATCTAACTCTGACCATGTGTTCGTCGCATCAGCTAGCACTCACTATGCATCGTCTATGTGAGATTTCATCTGTGCGGAAATGAGTCTAAAGGCCTCTACTCTCGCTTCCTTGTCTACCTGGGGGGTGCCCGGTGCTGACCATGGGTACTGGGCCCTGCTTCCCTTTCTGTCCTTTGTCTTCAATACCTTGGCCTCGTTGCCCTTTTTCCTTTATGAGGGTAGCTGAGCCCTCCTGTCTTTCACCGCTGCCTTGAATGCAGTGGCTAAACTCTCTCTTCTCGGCCGCTGAGGTACTGATGTCTTCTTTGACTTCTCTGTCCCGATAGTCACAGTTTTCAGCTCTGATCTACAGCTAGAAACATGCTACGACATCGTAGCTTTACCTTATCTCTTATATCTTTGCCAAAACTGTCTATCCGCCAAAATGGCAGCTTCTCCTGTAGCTGCGGGACCCTACTCCAACACCTACTCTAGATGTAGTCGCCACCTCATACCAAATTATATTCAAAATGTTGAATTAGCCCTAGTAATTCAGAAAAAACAAGAAGCTTCCATTTCTGACTTCAAAGTCATAACACCATAAGGAAACAAAAGCATGATCATTAGACTTAAAACCACTAGGTGGGATGATATTTCTAACAATTTTTTACCAATGGAAGTACATTTTGCTTCTAATATGAAGAAATCCCTCTTTATATATTCTTTGTATATTTATGCAATGGAAAAAATGAAGCCACATTGGATGTGTCTCAAGATTGGTCCCCTGCTTCTCATCTCTACCAACAATCAACAACACACAAAGGAAGAGGAGGAAGAAAATTGGGAAACAATCAGAGGAAAACATATCCACAAAAAACTATTCTAGTTTAGCAATTGCATAAGTATGTGAAAAAGGGTAAGTTGGGGAGTGATGATAGATCCTACCTTTAGTTACAAAAGCCATCATTTCCTAGGTAAAACAGAGCATTATGAAACCTAACTATGGAGATAATATACATAGATTAATACAAGGAAGGAACTTAGTTTGGATTATATGTAGATTTAGAAATATTTGTTTTGTTGTATAATTATTTACCCTTTTAATGACTAATGTTCCATAATGATACTAATAACCTAGTGATCTAGTAGAGTATGAATGAACAATGTTCTATCTTACATTATCTATGACTCAACACCGAGAAGGAGCACCATTTTTTACTAAGTTCCTTATTATATGAAGACACAAGAAGAAGATGAATGATAACTACTTGTTTTTTATTTCAACACATTCAGTTTTGAATGAAGATGAATATATCAATGTTAACTCCTGATCACTAATGAATAAAGCACTCTTAGTTTTGACCAACATCTCCAGTTTCAACAATGAGCACAATGGTAATTGATTTGACACAAATTAAATATTTATCATATGGATTCCTAGTCCCCAAGTCTCCAAGAGAGCACAGATGCTATACTTATCTCGAGTGATTACACCAACACACCCGGTGTAAATTGCATGAATATATTTTACATAGACTAGTCATTATCAATTAGAATAGAGATACATTTTTATATTTAATACTAGAAGGGAGAAACTATTGAGGCTAGTGCCAATTGTTTGTTCTGAACTCAATTCTCATTACAATTTGAATAAAGACTCTAAGCCATGATGTTAAACAATTATTTTTAACGCAAATTAAGACTCTTATTTGTCCATCTTACTAAGTAATTGTCCGTTCCTGTAATTACCTTGGATCGAGACCAATCCAAAGGTCACTACAGGAATTTATGTGTTATATAGATTTAATAGTTTAAATATGAATGTTGATAGAACATAACGTAGCGTATATTTACTATAGTTTGTAGAAGATTTCCAGTATTCCAGATAGAGTAGATTTAATGAATTATTTTCTGCAATTTTAATTTAGCGTTAATATGCTTTTATTGTTTATGAAATTTACAATTAATTTCTTTTCCCATGAGATATTATTACCAAAACTAGGAAAAGAATAGTCTAGTATTGGTATGTTGACGGTAGGGTAGATTAGGAAGAATTTCAAAAGGTTTATTAAAAACTAGGTGAAGAGTTTCTTAAAACTTGTCTCTAAAAACAACTAAAAAGGGATATGTGTCTCACTGCATAATGAATATCTATGTTTCTTGAATCTCCTAGATTTTAGATTGAATTATCTTTTATTTTTATCAGTACTTCTTTATATAGAATTGAATTTAAGTTTCATACTACTAGGAATCATCAAGTTTTCTTTGTAGTTGCATATATAATTCTCATAAGTTTGTGCAAATCCTTCCGTTGAACAAATAAAGTAAAAGCTTTATAGATATCAATCTTGCTGATATATTATCTCGATAGGGAACAATATTAATGATGACTGATTATGAATTCCAATTATTGTGAACAAATATTGGATTTTATTTGATCTAGTTAAACACATTTGCAAATCCTAGAGAATTAGTGACATTTCCTAGGGAAACAACATCTCGATTCTAATCCATATATATATATATATATATTATAATACGAAGACAATACGTTATTGTGAAGGTCTCGTTTAAATAGGGAACTTAGTACCTTTTCATTTAAAGAGATGTGTCATTTTATTTTTCATTATGTATTATGTATTATTATTATTATGTTGTTGTTGCTGTTTATTATATTATCTTGTTTATTTTTATTATAACATTTCCTTCTCCTTTTGAAGTGATTTATCCTCAAAGAAGATGTATTGAAGGAAATTGATGATGAAATTTATTATTCTCCCATGACGCGTCCCCTTCTGGAATGTTTTTCCATTTCATGAGATATTATTTAACTGTTTGAGACCATAATCATATTTCCCTAGTGGCAAGGATAGATCATTGGCTGAAACAAATTTTCCTTTTTCATCCAAACAAGGAAATAGTATTTATGTTGATTAATGTGAACAAAAAAAAATCTTGAGGCATGATACATGAAAAACATTATGGATATCATTCTTATGTGAAAAATCCAATCCATATGCTACTTGATTTATTTTCTTGTTAATCTAGTATGGCCCATAAAAGTTGGGTTCCAACTTGTTCTTCCCTTGTTGTTTAAGAGATAATTATTTGTATGGTTGGGTTCTCAAATAAACTGAAACTCCAACTTCAAGTTCCCTTTTGGTTCTATGTTGGTATGCTTGTTGCTTCATATAGTTGTGTGCTCTTAATAAGTTGTCTTTGAGTATTTGGATTACTTTCTTATTTTCATCTAGAGGATTCCTTACTGTTGTAATCTTTGTATCACTTAGAAAAATCTATTTCCACTTCAGAGGGTCATACCCATTTAAGGATTAAAAAGGGGTGGTTTTAGTTGTTGTGTGATAAGCGGAGTTATACCACCATTCTACAAAGAGAAACCATTGGAACCACTTATTATACTTATCACTTACAAAAAAATGAATGTAGGTTTCAAAGAATTTATCAGAATCTTATATTTGACCATGTGTTTAGGGGTAGTATGTAAAACTCATGTTAAGTGATATTCCGATTGTTTGAAAAACGCCTTCTAAAAATTTCCCTTAAACGTGGATTCCCTATCACTAACAATGATATTTGGAAATCCATCTAATCTTTATATGCTTTTGAAAAATACCTCAACAATTTTCTTTGTTGAGTTTGTTTTCTTTACACCCATGAAATGTGCATAGATAGTGATTTGGTCAACTACGAAAAAGATCTTTTCTTTCTCCTCTGATACAAGTAACCCTTCAAAAAATTTCATGGGAATTTTTTATTTGGGATGTGTAGGGGGTGGAGAAACCATGGAGTCATTATATTTTCACTTTTGTTCATTTGGTAATTGTCACACTCCACTACATGTTTTTGAATGTCCTTGTTCACCCCCTTCCAAAAAGGTGACTATCAAGCATTGTAGTAAATTTTGAAAAAAAATACATGTCCTGCAGCTGTAGAGGTGGTATTCTTTTAGAACCTTGGACTTAAATTTTGGGGTGGGGAATAAATAGATTATTCCCTCACACCAAAGGATACCATTCTTTCACTCGAATTTGGGATTTGATTGAGATTATTTATTATCAAATATGTTTTTAGGTTCTTGGAATACTTGATTTGGTTTTCATCCAACCATAAAGAATCAGCATTAATACAAGAAAAGATTGTGCTTCCTCATCCTTTCATGCCATAGTATCAACCACTATATTTTCCTTCCCCTTTTTATGTAAGATATCCATGTTAAAGGTGGATATTTTCACTATCCCTTTATGTTGTTCAGTTGTCCTTTTCTTTCATTGTAGTAGGTATTGAATACAATTATTTGTATGTATTGTTGGCAAGGGGATCAATTGTGACAAAGAAGATAAATACAAGTGGAAAAGTCAATTGCAAAGGAGAAATTTACCGACAAGTGTGGCCGGCTTGGTTTTAATTAGTTAGAAGTTTTGGTCCAAAGTAGCTAGAAATTCAGCTTATGTGAACCATTTTGTAAAGGAGCAAGCCTATAAGTAGTATTAGGAGTAGACTCAATAGAAAATAATGGAGAGTAGATGGATAGGAATAGATCATCACTTGCATGAGAAGTATTCCTGGTACTATTATCTTGTGAATGTAATGCGATCTGCGGATGAATGTGTTTTTGGTATGAGGCTTTCGACCAAGGATTGTTTTATGATCTTTTGAAGATAATATAAGAAGAATGTTGATGTTGGAACTCTTGTATTTTTCTGTGTTAAAACTACAATGGTGCGATCTGTGATATTTTACATGTCGAATGATGTGAAGCCTTGATGTGTTTATTGGGTTTATGTATGTTGATGTCTTCGTTAAGTTGATCTGAATAACGTTTGATGCAATATTGGAATTTATTGTGAATGATGATAAGTACAACTCATAAATAATGTCTTAGAAACTCTTGGATCTATGAGTAGCATTGCAACAGATTGATACACAATGCAAAAGTCCTCTTTCTTCTATGGAAACGTGGTTCTTATAACCCTCCCTCAAACATCTCAGGTGATACTACATCTTCTTCACAGGTTTTGCTGGATAGGGTAAAACCTGTCTGGTCTGGTGTTTAGGGAGATTGCATCGAAGGGTGTTGATAGATCTATAGGGTGAACCATTGTCTACTGAAGTGTGTCAACATGTATCTTAAACTTTCTTCCTAAGAGGTAATTTTTCAACTTTGTTATGGAATGCATGATTTCAAACATTTCTCTGTTGTAAGTGAATTTGAGTCATTCTCTTTTATTTAGTTTCCTACTTTCAAATGTTATCGATTGTCCTTCTTTCTTCAATATGACTCCTATTCTATAACTTGAGTCATCACTTTAAATTGCAAAAGGATTTGTAAAATCATGTGTTTCCAATACATGGGTTGTGGAAATTATTCCTTTCAAGGCTTAAAAGCACCTGTATACTTCATTAGTCCATTTAAATGAGTTTGTATCTTGTATTTTTGTTGGTGGGGTCATGGCATGAGCATAATTTCATATGATTGTGTGATAATGTCAATTCAGCCCTATAAATCCTTATTAGAATATTGAGAAATATGCAAATAACATGCAACAATACACTAACAAGTGAATCAATAGAAAGAATATATTAGTATATAATTATATCCATACAAGAATCATATAATAAATACAGTAACTAAGATAGAAGAGAAAAATAATGATACACCAGATATAGGAAGGTAAAACCCCAAATGGATAAACATCCACGGGAAGGTATTGTTTTCTTATTCTTTAGAAATATCAAATATTAAACTTGAGCTCCACTCCACATATGTTTATCATAGCTTTACAATATGCACAATAGAATTTAAATATAATACTCAATATTATACCCAAGGGTCTCCTTTACCTCTATTATATACTAGAGGTATGGAATAATTACATCATATAATACATTTGGAATAAATGATTTTCCACCTCCTTATATAATAAATGGTAATAAGAGTATTTTAATCCATGATATATGTGGGATAAATCATTTTACATAATATAGAGGCAATTATGCCTTCCTTTTCTAGACAATACATCATAACATCTTAGGACATCACACTAGACATTATTAGACATGTAATGTAAATATTACACATTGCAACACCCCCCCTTATTCTTGAATAGGGAGAACAATACACATATATGGAGGAATATGACATTACATTATATTCGCCCCTTTATGACAACTTCTTACATTTCCAACAAACTTCATGTTGATTTTGTACCTAGTCAAGTGTTCCCCAAGTTATTTTGTGCCTAAGTCACTAAAAGGGGAAAAGTGACATGACGCTTAGCATTAATTTCATGTGATGTGAAATTCAATTCACTTTATCATATGTAAAGTGAATTTTTAATATTTAATAAGGAGTTGAATGAAATTAAATATTTTTGGAGAGAATGGGAATTTAAACTCATCCATTGATATTAGATCTTAAGATTCAATTAGGGCCCTCGGATCATGAGACCATTCAAATACCCTCATTAACCAATTAAAAAGGATGAGGAAAATTGAGGAGTCACTTCAATCATACATGATTCTTGAAGAGGTCGAATTCTTATGAAGAGAAGGACGTAGGAGAGAGAGACTGACTAGCACAAATTTCTAGTCACGCAAACAATAGTTTGTAGGCATAAAAATCGAGGAGCGACACTTAGTTAGAGAAGGAAATGGGTTGCACATTTTTATAGGCAAGGACATGATTTTAAAGGTGCTTATTTTGGGAATTTACATCAGTTTGAACAACATCATTCCATACATAGAGATTATGTAACTGGCTAGGTGCAAATTTCATGGCAAGGCGGGCATGAAATTTGAGGTAGTTGATTGCTGAGATAACAAGCACAAAAACCAAGAAAAATCATATTGTACAACTAGAACTCTTTTGAGGATTTTATTTTACTTTTAAGGAAGTCCATATTGTATTTCTTCAACATGCATTTCAAAGAGGTTATGCACATAAAACAAGGCTATCAAGGCACTATTTTTTAGGCTAGAAATTGGTCTTCTAGTTGAGATAAGTTGTGCTTGCAATTCTAATTATACTATTGTACATTTGAATCAGAAATAAAATAACCACTCTCTTTCACAGGTTTTCCCTGGGCAAGTTTCCCAAAAACTACTAATTCTGAAATTTTCATGTGTGTGACTAAATTTATTTCATGTTCATTAATTTTGTAAAATTCTCAGATCGTTTCATGCTACAGAATTAGTTGATGAGTAAAACTTCATTTGGAGCTGCCATGCACTAAATGGGGTTGGGAATTAAACTATGATTTTATGAGTTAAAATTGAAAATTGGGATTGGGAGACCACATAATTTTTACATGGTATCAGATCCAGGTTAAAAAGATGGGAGCACAATTTTTAGAGTAGTAATTTTTAGACTTGAGAAAGACATTTCTTTTCTTCACTAGGCATAATTGTTGTACTTGCATTTTTAGTGATATGGCCGCTGGGTTGAGTATATAAGACAAGTTGGACATGGAATCCAAATTTAGTCCTTTGAAAGAAAGGATTGTGTTGATTTTGTAGGAAAATGAGTTGTAGATAATTGTGAATAGCACATAAGTTAATCCTGTGGTGGTGCCCACAGCTACATATCATAGTAGATGAGGAATCCTTTGACAAGAAGGACATCAAGGAAAAAAGAATTATCCTTGATGCAGTTAAATACCACGTGATCCGACTTGTGATTGGTAAGGATCATTCCTATGATATGTGAGATGCCTTAAACCGCATGTACTAGAGTTCCAATGAAAATTGAAAGATGGTACTAAGAGAGAAGTTGAAAAGCATCATGATGGATAAATATGAAAATGTTACTTCCTACCTTACTAGGATCACACATGTGAGAGATTAGATTGGAGTATTTGGGGAGGTTGTTCTGTGATGAGTTATTGCGGACAACCTTGAATGGTGTGGCCAATTCATGGGTTTTGTTTGTGGAGGCCATTGCGGCTAGGTAGAACATGCCTTCCTAGGATCATCTTTGGGATGACTTTGTTCGAGAAGTGATCCATAGAGGATATGTGCAGGGAAGTTCATCTCATAGTAAGTATGAGGAGGGGAATGTGGTGTTGACATGTAAGGGGAATACAAATAAGTCCATTAAGGGTCCCAAGAATGGGGCTAAGCTACAGGGTGGTGATCAGAAGAAATATTTTAGCAAAGTGAAATGCTTTGATTTCCAGAATTTTGGGAACTATGTTGGAAAGTGTCCAAACAAGAATAAGAAGAAGAATCCATGGACAAAATCAACTATGGATATTGATTAGTATATAACATAGTGCAAGAGAGAGTTTTTTCTATGTGTTGGTCATTCAGAGAGAGCAACCATTACTAGCACTGATGTAGAGGATATGAGAGAGTACTCATTTTTTGTTATCCATTTCATGAGTCCTTCCACCACCATATCCACTTTGTACATTAATAGTGGAGCTTCAATCCATATGACATTTGTGTGGGATATGTTTTCAAAGTTCACACAAATAGATTTGGATTTGGAGGTGGTGTTGGGAGATGACATGATTATTAGGGTAGTTGGGAAGGGGGTTGTCACCTTTCATAGGGATTAAATGGAGCCCATGAATTTGAGGAATTTCTTGTATGTCCCTTGGATGAAGATGAACATGATTTAAGTTTCCATGGTCAGTGGTAAGGGATTTGGAGCGTACTTCCTTGATGGACATGTGCATGTTTTTCCCAAGGGATCAGGTCCATCCACTTCTTTTGTGGTTGGATTCAGATGTGGGAAACTACAAATCTCTTGTTTCAACATATTCATGCTCTAGAACATAGTAGCAACATAAATTTTTCATCTATGCTAGTTATGGAATTGTAGGATTCCTCACTTGCGTCATCCATCTTTGAGGATGTTGAGATATATGGTGACTTTTTTGCTTGAGTTCAACACGAAGCATATTGATGTGTACAAGAGGTATGCTCTTGGGAAGTACACCAAGAATACTTTTCCAAGAAGTAACAGTAGACATATAGGAGTAATTAATTTGATTCACTCTAATTTATGTGGTCCCATGTCTTTTATTTCATTGACTAATTTTGAGTATTATGCCACTTTCATTGATGACTTCTCCAAGAAGGCTTGGATCTACTTTCTAAAGAGTAAGAAGTCAGAATAAGTACTGCAAAGGTTCCAAGAGTTTAAATATCTTATCGAAAACAAGATAGGGAGGAGGATTTGGGTGTTGAGATCAAGAAATGGGGGTGAGTATACCTCCAATTATTTCAATGAGATTGTATTTAGGAGGGCATCAAGAGATAGTTTAGAGTTTCATATACCCCACAAGAAAATGGGGTTGTTGAAAGGATGAACAGTTCCATAGTGGGAGAAGCCAGAGTGATATTTTATGATCTAAGTATTCCTTTATTTATTTGGGGAAAGGATTGTAGTAATATTGTATACATTCATAACAAGAGTCCCCACAGAGCCTTGGGGTGCATGACTCATAAGGAGTATTTTTCAGGAAAGAAGCACAAGGTTGGCCATTTTTGTATGTTTGGTTTTCTAACTTATTATCATGTCCCTTCCTACAAAACAAAAAAGTTGGATCCCACAATAGTGTTACTAGGGATATTTCAATCAGTGCAGGAACATTTTTTTCCCCTAGCCTTCATGGTGCAAGTCTAGAACAAAAGGAAACACCGATGTATCCTCTCCCTAGATGACTGAGCTACTTGAATGTCAAGCTCTCCTTACCTTGAGTTTGGAAGGTTGTACTTGTTTTGTAGATCCTTTTGCGGTAAAATATTTATGCAAATAACACAAAAAACAAGACAAAATATGAGAAAAACAAGATAATTCGGTGATCTATGCTAATGATCAAGGAAAATAGTAATAAAAAAACAATATTAACATGAATCATTTATGGGAAAGGGAAATATTTTTGTATTAAAGATGAGAAAATAAATATACAACATTTTCTTTTACAATATATTTGACTCACTCACACACACACACTACAAACTATGCAACATCTCTCTCACAACCACCTCCTATATCAGACTTGAATCCAACATCATGAGGATTCTATCTTGGCCTCTCCTTTCACATGGTCCATGTAGCTTGTTTTTATAGGCCAAAGGTAGCCCAAATGGGTTGAGATATTTTTGGAGGAATATAGGGAATGATCCCTAGGGGTTAGGAGGCCGAGTGTCAACTTTACCAAGTAGTTGGGATCATCCTCCACTAGATTGTTTTCTTAGAAGCTTCTCGAATATTCTATTTTTTTCCCTTTTTGGATTGCTAACACTCCCTATAAACATGCTAAGTGCACCAACTCTATTTGTGGTCATGCGATAGGTGCCATCGATGCCTTATGTCAATGGAAAAGAGGTGTCAATCCAGTTTGATGCCTTTTGTTAGGTAGCAAGGTGCGTTAGACTTCCTAGGATTGAGCAGTAAGTCTCCAAAAAGATGTTTTGGCTAGGGACTTCAAGGGATTGGAGAATTAGGACATTTTTTGGGTGTAAAAAATAGAAAATGGAATTTTAGTGGGGTATGATGATAATTATAAGGACTTATGCATATATATTCATTCACTAATAAAATTTGCTGTGAGGAAGGAGGTGAAATTTGAGGAGGAGCGGGCCTTCGAGATGTATAGACCATTAGAGAAGGGAGAACGTTAGGATTCCAAACCTAAAGTGAGCACACATAGTCCAACTTGATAATTTGTAGGTTCACATGTATTTGGGATGACTGGTCCATAGGTTATAGGTGTTTCATGTTCAGGGACACAATCTACAGGTTCATTGAGTACATGTTTAAGTTCTTGGGTTATAGGTTCACCAATTTCATCACATGTTTCTGATTCACTTCCAATTCACTAGGTACTAGTTCACCAGTTACTAGTTCACTAGCCATATGGTCATCGACCACAAGCTCCACATATTTAATACAGTTAATAGATGTGGATGAGTATGAGTAGTCCCCCCACCATAGAACACTTCATAGAAGAGGAATCCAAAATGGCTTCAGGACACTTTGAGGGAAGCTCAAGTGATCCACCCAGTAGTTGGAATTGTTTTTTGACTCTGATAGGTTCAACATCGACTTCGACAAGTCTGAACCTAGACACAAACTTGACAGGATCAACACCTAGACATGCATCATCGACACCAATGATAAACAAAATTATGATATGTTATCTCTATGTAGTCCAGTCATTTGTAACGGTTGAACTTCCAAAGCATTCCAACTTCTTTTAACTGAATGTAATGAGAAGACAACCCAAGCGTTCTCAACACTCTATATAAACAAGTATATTATTGTAATATACAAGTAGAGTATTGAGCATAATACAATAGTAATGAAGTAATAGACACTGGTTTGAATTATTGCATTTTGTTTGTGTATATATGTTTCTGTGTGTGTAGTGTATTTCTTTATTTTCCCATTCTTAATATGCTTCCTCCATAATAGTACTTGATTCATTCAATCAAATTGTTGTCCCCATCATGTGCCTGTGCACCCAGATCATTGGTATCATAGCATATTTAGAGCTTGTTTGTGCTGAAGTTGTGTGTAGACACTTCTATCAAGGTTACCTAACTTATGCCTATTCAAACACACTCACAAACTCAATAATCCAAGAAGAAACTACCTTTGAATTAAAATTATCTATCTACTCACACTACTAGATCAAAGACGGACGAATAAACATACAATATAAATGCAACTGATGAGACAGAGAAACTCATAGAGAAAGCACTGACTCGACAATGAACCAAAATGTTCACCCAGTTCAATGTGATGCTCATGTGATTCATCTCAACCTCAGAAGGATCCTCGACGAGATCCAAATCTGTAAAGATAAGTCCATTGAAAGTGGAAATGAATTTGGACATACCGAATCTAGAAGGAAATATTGACACATAATCCTTAGAAGATTGGGTACAATTTTTTATGTAATTGTAAATTCGGAATGTATTCACTTGTAATTCTTATGTATTGTACCTCGATGTTTATTCTGGGATGTGTCTATAATTTACTTGAGTCATGTCATGCCCTGATGTTCCTATTGGGAGGTTCTACAATGAAAACAAGTCATGTCAAGTCATTGTGGGTAACCCTCCTATTGGTCAAGGGTTAAATTCCCCACAGTTGTGGGGACCTAAGGTTATTAGAATATCCTAGAGAATTTGACCCTAGGTGAGTCATTGTAATTCAGGGAAATAGTCCTCACCGTTGTGTTAAGGATAAACCCTCCTTGTTGGTCGGAGGAGGAAAAGTCCCCACAAGTTGTGGGGCACTAGGGTTATTAGACACTCCTAGAGATGTCAGCTCTCGTAAGTAATTGTTAAGTGAGACCGACATGTTGTAGTGGGAATCAAGTGAAAAAAATAATATAAATAGAGATTGAGCCTCTCTATTTATCACACACACACTCACTCACTGGGGCGCATGAGTGAGAGGAAGAAGTTGCTAGGATCAAGAGAGAGACTACTGCTGTCGGGATATCATCTTACTGTTTTCAGGTTTTACTTTTGGTGCTGATTCTATCTCTTAGGAATTTGTGGGGTTTTATCCTTTATGGTTTCCCCAAGGAAAATATTTGTGTTCATTGTCTCTTGTGTTTTATTGTTTTTCATATTATTCTCTTAGATAAGATCCTAAGATCATAATTCTAGTTTGAATGATAAAAATCTAACATGGTATTGGAGCTAACCGGAGAAGAAGACATTGTGCTGCTACAGAATCTAGGGCTTCTTACTTTTTGGGTCTCTCTCCACAATCCATTAGCAAAATTATGCTAGGATGACTCTCCATTGAAGGGCGCATCTTTCTGTCAAAGCGGAATTCGATTCCAAGCATTTTCAGTTTTTGGTGTGGGAAATTAGGGATTCTTACAGAAGAGGAATTTTTGAGTGAGCCTGGCATAGGACTTCTCTCCTCATCAAAATCGAATTTTAGAGACCTGGGTCAATATTTTTGGTTGGGTGAAACTCCGAGAAAGTCAAACCCTAGTTTGACCCTGAGCTAGAAAAACCTAAAGTACTAAAACTGATACGTTTTGGTACATTCACTATATCTCAGGATTGGAGAAGGATCAAGAGCTGAAACTTTCATAGGCTGAAGATAGAATTGTGATTTACACTTTATCGAAACTTCAACCTTAGATTCGCTATATTCTGGGAGATATGATCCCTCCAAGTTAGTGTTCTAGCCTCTTCCAGAATTCATCCCTAAAAAGGACACCTGGGAACCATTGTTGTATCTTTGGGTACAAAGGTCCAAATGAAATTTATAAAGATGTTCCAGAAAGGGCACGGAATTTAATTTCTTTGGTATAAGTTTCAGACCCAGAAGATGAAATAGTGACACATGGCAGTCTGTACAACTTAACTGTTATGTACAGTCCTGTAATAGTTCACCTTGGGAAAATGATCATAAGTCCCAATTGGTGAAACCAATTCTATGGAAACCCATGGTGTTGAAACAGGGACAAATGAGGATACCTCAGTGATAAGTTTCAAACACAGAGGAGCAGTAATTTTGGATATATTGCAGAAACAGTATCAGGCATTTCTGTAGAAGAAATTGGAAAACTGGGGCTTCTTGTTCTGAGAGCTTCCCTCCATAGTTTTCAAAAAGGAGGACATTGGACAGCTCAACTTGAATAGATATATATTTCTATCCAATCAGATCTAAAATATTCCAAGTTTTGAAACTTAGGGTTTCTCTGACAAACCCTAGATCAGCCAGCTCCAAAACCAGGACGAACGCCTCAAATTGGTAAGATCTAATATTTAGCTATTTTCATTTGAGGTTCTCATTTCAAAGTGATCTATCACATCAGATTGATGATAAGCTTGGTGAAGTTTACAAATTCCAAGCATGGAAGTATATGATCTCTCTAAAGAAAATGAATTGGACATGTACATAAGTAGATAGGTTCCAGTTCCATAGGGAGATGAGGCTAGAAGCCTTACATAAGAAGAACTTGGTCAAGGCCAAGAAGACCATTGTTGATTCAATCACGGATCAAATTGTACCACAAGTGTCTTCCCTAAAGACACCGAAGATGTTTGATTCCTTGACCAAGCTATTTGAAGGGAAGAACATAAATCAGAATATTACCTTAAGAAATCAGTTGAAGAATGTGAAGATCCAGAATGAAAAGACCATGTAGTCATACTTTACAAAGGTCTCTCAAATCAAATAACAACTTGAAGTGGTAGAAGAAGAAGTGGAGAATACTGAAGTTGTGATAACCACCTTGAATGGCCTCCCAGGATCATGGGATTCATTCATTCAAGGAATGTGTGCCAGACAGAAGTGATTACTTTCAGTAGACTCTGGGAAGAACAAGAAGCTCGACTTATAGTAAGAGAAAAGAAGATGGGAAGATCAAGCTCTCACCATCCAAAGAAGATCCCTCGAGTGACGAGGAATGTGAAGAACTCAACTCTTGAAGAACCTCTTATCCATATTAGAATTTGGATAAGAAACAATGATATTATGAATGAAGAAGATGATGAAGTTGAAGGCTCAAGAAGGAGTCTACCCACGAAACAAATAAATATAAGTATTCAATTGTCATTTCATGATATTGTTTTTTTAGGAATTTGTTTATATTCAGTTGATGTGTTATGCATGATAGAATGTTTACATTAATGACAGTATACTACTAATATGCATGTGATGGGTAAGTAGCTCATGGTGCTATACAACTCTCCATTGCTACTTATCTAGAATGAAACCTCTTTGCTAACATATTGGATTAGTGCACCATCTCAATGTTGTCTCGGTAGAGATGGAAGGCATCTAGAAACGTTTATGTGAGATATGGATGAATGTTGTATTGGCTAAATAGTTGCATGATCATATAATTATGCATAATATTTTTCCATTATGAATATGTATTATGAAATGTTTCTAACCATACAACTAATGCATTTGACTTGTAGGAAAGATCACATACATAATAGCCTACAAGAAAATAAGGATGAGACTTGTTCCGAAGAACAAGTGACGACAGTTCAAGATGAAGAATAATATGATAAATGCAATGACACCATTGATGTAGAACCTTCCAGCTATGAAGAAGTAACCAGGAAGAAAGGAAACACCAGTTCAAGAAGAATGATGTCTAGGATGCAGTATTGATACATGAAGGGAAGTTCGTAGTTCCATCATGCGGTAGATGGAAACATAGTGGGATACAAGGCAATATTTGTAGCACAAGGATTTCATGAAAAGAAGGCATAAAATATGAAGAGACATTTGCAGCCACTAGAAGTAAAGTCACACGATAGGTAGAATCATGTGTGCAAATGAAAGAAGGCCTTGTATGAGCTTAGAAGACACCCATGGGATAACACATACATGAGGAGATTGATGAAGATCTGAACCTTTGCTACAAGGTTGATAAAGGATGACAAGCTCATAGATGGGTGCAAGAAGAACGCTTTCAAAGATAGAGGATATTGGTATCCAGTGACCCTAGATGGATACATAGAATATTAGTAGTAGAGGAAGCTACTTGTCACTCCAGTACAAAATGTTTCAGTGCATAGAGTATGGAAGACAGAGGGAGTATGATTCTTCAGAGGGAGTGACTGCAAAAGATCCTAAGGTTCGACATGGTATGATAGGATGGATAGATGAGTACAGCTGAAGCAGAGTATGTCACAGCTTGTTTAGCTAGTTGTGAGGTAGTATGGTTGAGGAAGCTACTATCTGATTTATTTGATCTCCAGTTAGATGCTACTTGTATATATTGTGACAACCAAAGTTGTGTGAAGTTGTTGGATAACTCGGTGTTCCATGACAAGTCAAAGCATATCAAGATCAAGTATCACTATATAAGGGACATGGAGAGAGGGGAGTAGTGAAGCTCTAGTATGTTGCGATGGACGAACAAATAGCTGATGTGTTGATGAATCCATTAGCCAGAGTGAAGTTTGATTACTTCAGGGAGAATATTGGTGTTCTCCATATCGAGGTTCCTTCCAAGGGGAAGTGATGAGTTTGTGAGCCATTCTAACATGGTGAGAGGATTAAGTTCCTTCCATGGTCAGATGTAAGGGCTGAGCCATTCTGTCATGGTGAGAGGATTGGTTCCTTCCATGTTAGATATGAGTGCTGAGCCATTCT
>LPNX011048821.1:361487-404833 GCA_001517045.1 Pseudotsuga menziesii
ATCAAATGTAAGGGTTGTTTCCATTCTTCGAATGGAGGTTCCTAGTCAGTTACCAGGAATACTTGGTCTAGGACTGAGGGCCTTTCTGATATGACTATAAGATGTAGCCTTACATGATCAGATGTGAGTGCATGGACATTCTGATGTGATTAAGAGATTGGTTCCCACTTTATCAGATATAAGGGCTGATGACATTCTCTGGTAGAATGGAGGTACCTAGTCAGTTATCAGGAAATCTCAGTCTAGGACTGAGGGCCATTCTGATGTGATTGTGATATGTGTTCTCACATGATCAGATATGAGTGTTGGGCCATTCTAATGGGTAGCTCAGATGTAAGGGTTGGGCCATTCTGACAAGTAGGTTAGATGTAAGGGTTGGGCCATTCTAACATGGTGAGAGGATGAGGTTCCTTCCATGGTCAGATGTAAGGGCTGGGCCATTTTGACATGGTGAGGGGATTAAGTTCCTCTAATGGTCAAATGTGAGTGTTTGGCATGCCTTTCTGATGAGTCAAGGTCAGATGTAAGCGCTGGAAGGGTCATTCTAACTTAGGGTCAGATATAAGCACTGAAGAAGACCTACATGGAGGCTAGGCCTACTTCTAGCATGAAAAAGGGCTGGCTCTGTAGAACTTCCTGTGATGAGAAGAATCACGAGATAGCACCGATGATGATCCAATGATGATGATCTAGTAGTGATGATCCAGTAGTGATGATCTAGATAGAGTGATGATCCAAATCCAGTGATGATGGTCTAGATCGAGTGACGATCTAGATCCAGTGATGATGATCCAGATCCGGTGATGATCTAGATCCAGTGATGATCCAGATCTAGTGATGATATAGATCCAGTGATGATGATCTAGATCGAGTGATGATCCAGATCTATATGAAGATGACTTGAATATAAATATGACAAGAACTTGATGATGATTCAGATGATACAGAGAAGAAGACTTGTGCTGATAAATTGTGTCGAGAGAATACCTTCCTATTTAAGAGGGAGTGTTGATGTAATTGTAACTTTGGAATGTATTCACTTGTATTTCTTATGTACTGTACCCCAATGTTTATTCCAGGATGTGTCTGTAATGTACTTGAGTCATGTCATGCCCCGATGTTCCTATCGGTAGGTTCTATAATGTAAACAAGTCATGTCATGTCATTGTGGGTAACCCTCCTATTGGTCAAGGGTTAAAGTCCCTGCAGTTGTGGGGCCATAGGGTTATTATACTATACTAGAGAAGTCGAACCTAGGTGAGTCATTGTAATTCAAGGTAATAGTCCCCACCATTGTGTTAAGGATAACCCTCCTTGTTGGTCGAAGGAGGAAAAGTCCCCACAAGTTGTGGGGCACTAGGGTTATTAGAAACTCCTAGAGATGTCGGCGTAAGTAATTGTTAAGTGAGGTTGACATGTTGGAGTGGGCTTCAAGTGAACAAAATAATATAAATAGAGAGTGAGCCTCTCTATTTATCACACACACACTCACTCACTGGGGCACATGAGTGAGAGAGAGAAGTTGTTGGGATTAAGACAGAGATTACTACTGTCGGGAGATCATCTTACTATTTTCGGGTTTTACTTTTGGTGCTGATTCTATCTTTGAGGAAGTTGCATGGTTTACTCCTTTATGGTTTTTTCGAGGAAAATATTTGTGTTCATTGTCTCTTGTGTTTTATTGTTGTGCATGTTATTCTCTCAAATAAGATCCTAAGATCATAATTCTAGATGGAATGATAAAAATCTAACAACAACAACTGGAATCCTACTACTCTATGAATCAACTCTTAGAAGCTGAAAAGATCACCACTGCATCCTTAAAGATGTCGACCTCTATGCACTGCTAGTGGGAGAATCTATCTAAAAGGATGGAGAAAGAAGGAGACCCCATAGGACATGGGATAAATGTGTAGAATACGTCCAGAAGGGGTTCTACCCACCCAAGTACATTGAAAAAAAGTATAAGAAGTGGCCAAAACTAAGGAAATGGAAATACCAGTCTGTGTAGAGTTACATCGACAGGTTCTATCGACTCATGGAGAGAATTGGCATTAAAGAAGAATATAAATTTCTTGTTCTTAAGTATGTTAGTGGATTTTCCCCGTACATTCAACAAGGGATGGATTTTCTTACTGTTAGTACACTTGTGAATGCATTCCACTACGCCAGTAAGATTGAATCTAAGAAGAAAGGAAAAGAGCGCTTCATGACCAAGCCGACAGGTCGAACATTAGATAAGAAGTCACCAATCGACTCTAACAAGTTAAGACACCCTTCTCAATCCACCCCTCGAAATACCAACCATGGAAAAAATCACCCTCAGAAAGAAAAATAGGGAACATAGAAAACAAACCCCTATCGGGAAATGGTGTGATTACCACAATTCATCATGGCATAATACATTTGAATGAAAGGATCAAAAGACATTGTTGGAAAAAATTTTGACCTTCAACTTGTCGAAAAAAAATTATTATAGAATTTGACCTAGAAGCATCAACCCTTTTAACATCAAGATCAACCACTCTGACAACCTCGACTATTGTGGACGAAGAGGAAAGATAGAACATGTTTCATACAAATATATGGGTTCAAAACAATCCATTGCATCTGATTATGGATAATGGTAGATAAAAGAGCTTCATTTATGAATATCTCATGAAGAAACTAGGTCTTGTCACCACTCCACATCCTCATCCTTAAAATATTGGTTGGATGATGTATGGATAGGAACCGAGGATCACCCGACAATGCAAACTCACCTAATTCATTAAGCCTTTTGAAGATGAAGTACTCCGTGACATGGCACCGCTTTCCGCAGCCTATTCCATGTTTTGGAAACCTTATGGGATCAGCATGGAAGTTTTCAGTCATGGCCTTAGAAGCTGATTGTCAAACTACAGAACCAATGGTATGGTATACTATAGTGACTAACTGCACCAACGGTTGCGATCATATATTGCAAACATACAAAGAAGCTCATTAATCATGCTTAGAAATCTGCATTGATCATGATTAATCCTTAACATCCCAAGAATACTTCAACAACTAGTCGATGCACTAACCAGTGCAACTCCTAACAACAACAACAACATATTGACAACATTCTTGATGAATACCAGAATGTATTTCATGATCCAAATGGAGTACCTTTGCATTGCGAGGTAAAATAATACACTGAAATTGTTCCTGGTTCTTCATTACCTAACACATCTATTTACAGAATATCCCTTAACGAGAGTGAAGAGATTCACAGAAAGATTCAATATTTGATCAATAAAGGTCACATCTGACCCAACTCCTCTCCTTGTGGAAGTCCAATCATCCTCGTTCCAAAGAAATATGAAACTTGGTGCATGTTCATGGACTATTGGGCTCTCAACATGATTTTGGTAAAGAATATTTACCTTCTTCCAAGGATAAACAAATTCATTGATTGTTTGAAAGGTGATAAGTTCTTTACTAAGCTCGATATCAAGTTGGGATATCATCAAATTCTAATCGAGTCCATTGATGTATGGAAAACTTCTTTCAAATCCAAGGAAGGATTATTTGAAAGTTTATTCATGCATTTCAACTTAACCAATGCACCTATGACCTTCATGCGATATATGGATGATATTCTTCAACCTTTCATCAACAAGTGTGTCATTGTCTACCTAGATGAAATCTTGATTTTCAGTCAATCACGGGAAGAACATCTCCGACAGTTTTGACAAGTCCTTGACACTCTTTGACAACATCGACTCTATTTTAACGTGGACATGTGCTCATTTGCAATGAACAACATCAAATAATTGGGGTATGTAATTGAATTTGTAGTAACTCATGTTGATCTAGACAAGGTACAAATTCTCAAAGATTGGCCCATTCCTCAAAACATTCATGAACTAAGAATTTTTCTTGGTTTGGAAATTTTTTATCAAGGATTCATATTTGGCTTAGGTGATTTAGCTTGGCCTTTTAATCAGTTGACTAAGGGAAATGGGATTTTTTTTTCAAATGGTCATCAACACAATAGCAAGATTTTGAGTAGCTCAAACACAAACTTTGTACCGCACTAGTACTTGTGTTACCTGATTTGCATCAGCCTTTTGACATTGAGATGGATGCATCATAATATGCTTTAGGTGCAATGATCACTTAGTCTGGTCACCCATTCGCTTTTCATTCTAAAACTTTCAACAACATCGTCAGAAGGTATTCAACGTATGAAAAGGAACTGTATGCCATTTTGCAAGCCCTTAAGCATGGATAATTTTAGGACCTATATATAGCCCATGGGCTATATTAAGGGCATTACAAAAATTTAGTGGGCTATTTTCTTATATGGAAAGGGTTTTTTCAACTAAAATATATTCGCTCAATATTTATTAGAAAAAGGATAAATCCAAAATGAATAGCCTCTTGTGTATTAATGAGAAAAATGAAAAAAAAAATTTCTCCCTAGAGAAATCTCTCTCCAATTTACCTTTCGCCCGTAATATCTTGAGAAAATATAGTGAAATCACTCACTCTCCCCCAATTATAAGCAATGGAGGATCCTAAGGGTTATTTTTTCCTCCATTTTCCTTGTAATTCAGGCATATGGTTGCATTCAACTGTATTTTTTGTCAATTTCATGTGATACCTTCTTTGAGAACTTGATTTCCATTATTGGAGGGAAATCAGGTGCTATTTTATTCTATATAAAGGATACAATTGCTCATGGTTCACCCACATTGGATTTCACTTACAAGGTGAAGGTTCTAGTTAATGTGATTCTATTTTTCATTCTTGTTGGAACTTGTGTAACTTCAAAAAAAAATATTATGATACCTCCTACGAGAGATTATACTGATATAACTACGCATGTAAACCCTAGAAATATTCAATGTAAACTATGGGGAAATATCAAAAAAGAAAAAGAAAAAGAATAAAATTAATTTGTATAGGTCGGCCCCATTCAAACTGGAAATTCAACCTTCCACTTGGAAAATCTGTATAAATAGGAGGCATCCATCCTCATTATTACACACATTTCCATAGCAATTCGCTAAGACGGAAAAGGTGCACTATTGCAGTCTAGGGGAGTATTTTCTGGGGATATATCTATGAAAGACATTTTCTCTCTCTCTTTTCTTCTCTTTATTCTCAGAATTTATTATCACTATACAAAGGTTTGCTGGATTTTTCCCGATTTGGTTTCCCAGAATAAATTATTGTGTTATCTTTTATGTGCTTTGTATTTCTTCTAGATATCCTATTGTTTTATTTGTAAATACGATATACTGTTATAATATTTTAAAATCTAAAATGGTATCAGAGTAGTTCTAGAAGAGGACATTGTTAGAAGATAGGGTTTGACCTTCCAAGGCCTTCCCTCATATCTTCAGTAAGAAAAGAGATCTAGAGACTTCGCTCTGGGGGAGGCGCAAATTTGGTGAAGGAAAATCCATGGGGGCTTCACTTGTTGACCAATATCCTATCATGTTAGTTCATATTGTGGGTTTTAAAATTATCAAAAATTGAACCAATATATTGCAGGTATTGGNTATATGGAAATTAAGTGTATTATTTAATATTCGGTGATCACACGTGCTATGTGAGAGGTTCACTAAGTGAAGTCCCCATGGGAAAATCCAAATTTCGAGAAGTTTAATTTTTTACCTAATTCTGCTGCTGTAGATATTAGGGTTTCAAGTTTTGTTTTGATTAAGCCACTTCCTTGGCTCAAATTCACCTGTCCTCAACTTGCCTTAACAAGGAACATCTATCTGTGATGTTAGTTTCTTCAAATTCAAAATTTTATTTTGGACCTAACTCCTGCTAGGGTTTCTGGTTCAAATCTGTAGACAAGATGATTGGAATGAAGGTTGAATATTGTCTTAATGGGGATACCAAATTCATATCTTGGAATCCTAGGGTTCTTCTCATTCTAGAAGAACATGTTTTCTTAAAGTTTTTCAATGAGAAAGTTCCAGAACCAGAAGCATAAGAAGCCAAGTCCAGGTGGAGTAAGGGTAATGTGAAAGAAAGAAGGATTTTGGTGGACTCAGTCAAAGACTAGTTGGTTCCGCAAATCTCAGAAAATACGATAGCTAGAAATATTTTTAAAACATTGAAGAACTTATTTGAACAAAGTAGCATCAATGCGACTCTCACATTGAGGAACAAACTATCAAATATGAATATGACTAAGTTTGAAGAAATTTCCTCATATTTCATGAGGATCACCGAACTTCCAAACAATATAAGGTCGAGTGGAGACAACCTTGAAAAAAATGATATTTTCATGACCACTCTGAATGGTATTCCACCATCTTGGGAGTCCTTCATCCAAACCATACATGTTTGAACCAAGTTTCCCAAATTCAACAGGTTATGGACATACTGCACTCAGGAAGAAACCAGGATTGCAGAAAGGCAAAGACTCCATGGTCCTCAAGTTGAGGAAAATCAAGCCTTCATCACTCATGCTAAGAAAGGAAAGGGAAAAGGAAGGAAGTTTCACAAACATAAGCACCAATCTAGGAGACCAATTTCTTCTCCAGATAAGAGGGAGGAGAAGAAGTATTTATCACACATAAAATTCCATGAGTGCAATAAATATGGTCACTATGCAAATAAGTGTCTTAGTGAAAACAAGAGGAAGAATGCTTAGCTGCTGATGTTGATGAAGACACTCCACAAAATAATACAAGGAATGATGATGATTCAGATTTATTCTTCTATAAGGATGATATGAATATCCAAACTATGATGATATTCAAGCAAGCATATGTAGATCAACGGACTCTGGTTGCGGAAGCCTTTCAACAAAAATAAGAAAAGATAAGTATTTGATTTTACATGCTCTGGTAGATTAGATTTGGTTTCTTTGAATATGTTTTATGCTGATTTTACATTTCTAGATTCAGGAAGTGGTTGAGCATGTGATATAGTTCATTTATTGTTGAACAATAGGATTATGTAGTATTTTCCATACACATGATTGTTTAAATTTCTAGTCATGTTGCATAAGCCATCTATGATGACAACTCCTTTATAACATACTTGGAGTAGTACACACTCTTAATGGTATGCTACAATGGATACTGTAAGAATCCAAATAATGTCCATATGTGTGTTGTGTCGAATCATTGACTAAAATATTCCTACATTATTGGATAAATTATTGTTGATACATTAATTATGAAATATTGCTAACCATTTGATGAGATTTAAATTGTAGTAAATTCCATGATATACAAGGACAAGTGATCCCATAGATATATTGATGGATCGGAAGTAGAAATCCTCTAAAAGCATGACTCTCGGACCCAGAATGACCTCATGTAGATATTTGGTGATTAGAAGCAGAAGGCGTCTACGAATGTTGGTTTATCAGCTCCTTCAACAATTATGGAAAGTAGTTGTTTAGTCGGAGTCATGGAAAATGGGTTATGGAGGACAAGATTTACTCGACCGATTTCTAAGATACAAAGAGATTTATCCCTCAAATATGAGGATCTTGGTCTATTCAATATGATATAAACCTAATGACATGGTTGTCTTGATTCATATAATACAATTGAAGGATCCTTGGTGAACCCGATCGTCATAGGATGGACACTTACTTCGTATCTATTCAGTATATATTCATGAGCCCAAGGATAAAAGGACAAAGTTATAACCTTCAGGAAAGAAGGGAACATCCATGGGTAACAATGAGTCTTCAAATTCTTACATAATATACATCCTAGGATCGAGGAAAATTGAAGTCAATCGGGATGTGACCTTTGAAGAAGAAATGGCTATCCTAAAGAGAAGAGGATCTGATATGGAGATCGATGATGATGAACAAATGAGATCATCTACCCCTCCAGAATTTAAGAGGGAGTATGAAGAAAAGAATGAACCAATCAGTCCTATTGATCTAGTTAAGCCAAATTACGCTCCCATAGATATGGTAGTAAGATAGAAAATACCTAGATGGGCACCAAAGACATTGAATGATATAGAAGGGTACGAAGCTCCCCATGAAATCCACTAGGAAAGAAAATTACCTCATAGGTTCTCAAGTTATGTATCCTTGATGACTCACATCATTGACTCCAAACCTTCCAGACACCAATTATGGAAGGATTCCATCATGAAGAATGATGTATGGGAGGTTGTACCGAGATGTGAGGGGAAGTCAGTAGTGAGCTCCAAATTATTTTTGAAGGTTAAATACAGAGCAGATGGTAGAATGGAGAAACATAAGGCCATATTTGTTTCCATAGGAATCTCTCAAAAAGAGGACATTGACTATGATGAAACATTTGCTCATGTGTCTCGATATACTTCCACCAGAACAATCATTGTTATTGATTCAACTATGGGATGGAAGCTACATCAGATGGACGTAAATACAACCTTCCTCAACGGTATTATCAAGGATGAATTTTACATTGAACAATCATAAGGGTTTATTGTCCATAAGAAATATTCTCATGTATGTAAGCTGTGAAAGTCATTATACGGGATCAAGAAAGCACCTCATGCTTGGTATGGATGGATAGACAGATACCTAGTAAAATTGGGATTCACCAAAAGAAATGCATACCCCAATATTTACTACAAGATTGAGGATAATGAGCCACTAATTTTGGTCTTGTACGTGGGCGACTTGTTTCTCATGGGAAATGAAAAACCAATTGAATGCTGTAAGAAGAAGATTGCCTCTGAGTTTGAAATGAAGGAACTTGGATTTATGCATTAATTCTTGGGATTATAAGTATGGAAGAGGCATGAGGAAATTTTACTAAGTAAAGGAAAATACACCATTGATATTTTGAAGAGATTCAGGATGTTAGAATGCAAGTCCATGGATACCCTGATGGCTACAAATTTCAAGAAGTTGAAGGAGTCCACTTAAAATTATGATATGATTGATCCCACCATGTACCACCAATTTATTGGCTCCCTCATGTATTTGAAAAACACTAGACCAGACATATGTTTCGTTATGAACACCCTTATCTAGTTTATGAGTAATCCAAGAAAGATTCACTGGGTTTCTGCAAAACATATTTTTCAGATACTTATGTGGCATTGTGGGATATGGTCTCAGATATGATTCAGGATGTGATATGATATTGCAAGTATTTTATGACTCAAATTGGGTCGTATGTGTTGCACATAGGAAGAGTACTTCCAAATGTTGCTTTAGTTTGGGCTCTATAGTAATTTCCTGGTGTAGCTGGAAGCATACCTCAGTATCAATTAACACTGCAGGGGATGAGTATATGGCTTCTAGTACAACATATCGAGAAGAATTGTGGATTTGAAAACTTCTTGCAACATTGTTTGGTCATATTCCATAGCCAACTGTAATCCACTATGACAATCAATGTTGTATGCAGATGTCAATGAATCCTGTATTTCACAGTAAGACAAAGCATATATAGATTCTATATCACTAAATTCGTGATATGTTGCATAAAGGTGCGGTCAAGTTATAGTATGTTTTGATAGATTACCATACTGCATATATTCTTACGAAGCCTTTTCTCAAGACAAAGTTTGAATACTTTTGCAGAATACTTGGAGTAGAAGAAAATGAATCCCTCGTGGAGAGGGAAAGTCAAGACTGATATCTATGATGCTTTCACATAGGTTCCTCTACTTGTTCTATATCTCATATAGGTATGGGATAATTCCATCGACATTGTGACATCGGAAGGTAGCAGATATCCATGTGCACAATTGACCACTATACATTCAAAATTCTCAATTTGGTGTTCTTTGGAGTATTCCCACCATCTATTGAGATGAACAAGTTGTATATGGTCATGTAAATGGGTGACCGCTATTGGCCCAAGTTCTCAGCCAAGTATGGGAGAAATCCCATAGGCACCTTGAGAGAGGAAGGACATAGATGGTCGTATACACTGATGGCCACTACATGTTCAGATTCTCAATCTGGTGTTCTTTGGAGTATTCCCACTAGATCTTGAGATGAAAAAGTTGTATATGGTCATATACACTGGTGAGCTATATTGGTATAGGTTCTCATCCAGGTATGGGATAAATCCCATCGACATCTTGAGATGGGAAGGACATAAATGGTCATGTTCACTGAAAACCACTAGACATTTAGATTCTCAATCTGGTGTTGTTTGGAGTATTCCCACCAGCTCTTGAGATGAACAAGTTGTAGATGGTCGTGTACATTGGTAACCTATATTGGCCTAGGTTCTCAACTTAGTGTAGGATAATTCCTAACATCACTTGATATGAACTGATAGTAGATGGTCATGTGAAGCATTTGTAGGTTCTCAGGTTGACATGGACATATAACACTTTGATGAATCCTCTCGACAAACAAAGGAAATGTTGATGACCTTCAATATGTATAAGGATGATTGAGATAGATTAGATGTGTCACGTCCCAACCCCTCTACTCTTCGAGAGAGAGGACACAACTTGACTACTATGTCTATTAAACCAAGGATCTAGCCCCATGAACATAATAAAAATGCATTGAAATAAAAATACATATGAAAATGCAAAATGCATTCATATACAATGGAAGAAAATACATTTCAACAGATTCAACATGTTCATAATAATTTATAAAACAAATGCATTGCATAGAATATACAAGAGAGCACGTATCTTGATAATCATCTTCCTCGCAACTAGCTATGTCGTTGCAACGTTCCACCCAACCATAGGCCATTTGTTCTCATCAATCTCTTAGCACAATTTCCACCTTTGTGCTGGGTATGATTTCCACAAGGAACTAGGGAACAACAGGCTCACACATAACCAAATACACATCAAAGTTCATCCAAACCAAACTAGATTTTGGTTTGTCAGTCTACTAAGGTAGTGGAAAGGGATAATTGCTAAGCTAGTGAGCTCAACCACAGTATGGACACCTGCAAAAGATATGTCTATCTTGGCCTCCACAATACCTACACACCCAACACAAGGAAGTATCCCCTTCACTGATACATAGTTCCTCAGTCCATACCTTCCCTTCTAGTTCTCTTCAGGGTGTGCATAGAAGAATAGCCAAACCCTCTTGATCCTTTGTGAGGTTACTCTCTTCACTAGGTTTGTCAAGCCAATTATGGGTGTCTTCCACTCCTAAGTCTTTCAGACGAAAACAGAGATGCAAACAACAACAAAAATACAAATGTTGGGTTTGCAGAAAAAAAATGTTTGGCAACCAAAAATGAAATTGCAGATGGGGAAATCAACCCTGGATGAGAAATTCGATTTCACAAAACATTTCTAGGCATTACAGGGGAAAAAATGACCTCCTTAAACCCACAAATCAGGAAATATCTCTTCCCATCCACTGAGCAACCAAAAAACGCATTTCTGGGTATGGAAAAATGAGGAAAACAACAGAAATCGTGAAAAAAAATGTACAGCAAGATCCAATTGTGTGAGGAAAATAAGAACATAGGTGAGGTATGCAATGGGTAGGCATTTCTGGGTGATAACTTTCCCCATCAAGAAAAATTCATTTTCCAAATGGCTTTTCCCAATGCGAATTTGACTCCCATACGCTTCCATTCCAAAGGCATTAACTTCCTCAGCTAACTTCTGGAAGAAATAAATGATTGGGTCAATAAGACCAAAATGTTAGTTGACAGATTTATGGGTTCTCCCAATGACATTTGGCTCAACCCTATTGGCTCAAGGGTTTGAATAATTTCCCTCCATATTACTTGTGAAATCATGCCCCCATCGCTTTGTTACATTGATATAGCTAGTTGTGGGTATTTTTATTAATTTGCATATTTACATGATGTCCAAAATATAATGTACCTAGCTAGCATGATAACCATATGCATCGGTTTTAATTTTCGATACATAAAATGCTAAATCCATGGTGCGGCCTGGGCCTTGAGCTCCTCACCACGATTTAATAACGATATTTACATCATATACAATTTTAATGCAAATGGGATCAAAATTAGGATATTACAAGATGTACAGAAGAGACCCATATGTTCATGATGATGATGATGACCATATTTGAACAATACCTTCCTCGTTGAGAGGGAGAGTTGGAACTTGTGTAACTTCAGAAGTTATTCTTATTGTACCCCATATGGGAGATTATACTGATGTAAATAATCATGTAAACCCTACACATATTCAATGTAAACTCTAGGGAAAGATTCTGAAAATAAAGAATAAAAAATAAAATTAATTTGTATTTCCCCAAGGTAGGTCGACCCCAATCAAACTGGCAAGTTGAAACCAGTGATTTTCCACTTGGAAAATTAGTATATATAGGAGGCGCTCCTCCTCATTATTACACACAATTTCACAACAATTATATCAGGCATAAAAGGTGCGCTATTGCATTCTAGGAGAGTATTTTTTGGGGTCCTATCTATGAGAGACAGTCTCTCTCTCTCTCTCTCTCTCTCTCTCTCTCTCTCTCTCTCTCTNTTTTTCTCGATTGGGTTTCCCAGGATACATTCTTCTGTTATTTTTTTCTGTGCTTTGTCTTTCTTCTAGAGATCCTATTGTTTTTATTTGTAAATAAGATATACTTTTATAATCTTGTAAAATATAAAAATGCTAAGTTTTCTAGACATTTTAATCTTTGCATAACATATCCATTGTCAAAAGACCAAGTCTTGAAAAGGCATGTCACACATGTTGTTTATCAGAGAATACACACTTGCATCACACTTTTTATCCAATAATTAACATGATATTATTTTTATCATTCTTTTTATTCTTTTTATCCAAAGTTACAATAGATTATTATATTGTAAATTTACCTTTTATCATGGATTATTTTTTAGGACTATTGAATTCTAGGGCACTCTTGATTCTTAGGGTTCATTTGGTGTTCTTAGGGTTTTAATCTATCCTAGGAGTATCGGTTCTGTGAAAGTGTTGTAGATCTCAAAAGATATGTTTTATTTTATGTCTTGTCACGTTTAAACTATTGACTAACATTTGTATGTTGTTAGTGGATTCTACTCTTGATGGAGAGAAGCCACATGGTTTTTATATATTCAAACTGAATTTGACCCAGTTGTTTAAAATGTGATTTTATTAGTATCTTGATCTGCAATTATTATTGGATGTAAGGTGTTAACATGAATGTATATGTTCATATTTTATGTCTGTTATTGTTGATGTTTGGGATGTTTGTAATATAAATGAATGCACACTAATTATAATGGTGGGGATACAATGGAATGGACATTATTTTGGTTGTGTTCTTGTAGAGTTGTCCAAAGTGTATTGGTAGATTCTTTTATTTGTATTGAGAAGTTCATGACTGGTAGATTTTTTTATTCATATTGGCAAGTTCACCAATTTTATTTGTGACCTAAGTTTATTGGGTTCGGTACTTGTTTTATGATATTTTTTTTTTGTAAGGGTCACTCAAAAGTAAATTTTTTTTTGGAGATTTATTTTGATGTGTAATTTCTATCATCATCCAAAAATGAATCTAGTTATGTATGATAAATATATGATTTAGTTGGAACACAATAAGTCATTTCCATCATGATTGTATATAATATTTACAAGGCATGTTTGACCTAAGATGTAGATATTATGCTATTTGATATCTAATATTTTTCATTCAATGAGGGTGCTAAGACAATTTCACCACATTTTGCATACTTTTAAAATTTTCAAGGACATGGATACAAACACCTCCTTAGTTTATATAAGAAAAAATTATATTTAATAGAGTAGTTCTAATGACAGGTATGATGATGCATTAATGTGATTTTTATTCTTGTGAGTGTATGTTCTTATTTCTAATAACCATTTCAAGTTTATAACTAACTCTAAAAATTATAAATCAAATGACAATTCATATTTTGATTGTCAACAAAAGAAAGGAAAAAGTGACATTCATATCTATAAACAGATAAGAAGTTTTTTTTCTTAGAGGGTAGCTTAAAAAAGAGATATTTGGAAAATAAGATAATTGGGAATTCATACACTATATTAAGTTTGTGGGTCTCAATAATACTCCACATTATATAATGGTTCATGGGTTACATAATCACTCAACAGTGTGAAGTGTTCAATTCTAACAGTTTGTCGGTATGTCAAGATTTGGGTCCCCACATGTTCATTGGACCATTAAAGGGATACATAAAAAGTGGATCCCCACTTTCCTGAATCTAGTTAGTGTAGTTGTGAGTGACCCAATATTGTTTGTGAAATGTATAAAAAAATATCTCATCTCTTCATTCATGCAATTGTTCATTTGAGGGTCTAGGAGTCGAGAGAGTTGGGATTTGGCATATTCTCTTCTATTGCACTACCTTTGTAATCTACAGATTCAAAAAATGAGTCTTCCTATCAAAATATGCATCGAGATATTACTAGGTTTTATAATTTAATGAAAGATTTTCTAATTTTTACAATATTTTATAATTCAGTGAAATGTTCACCAATATTCTACAATATCTAATAATTTAGTGAAAGATTCACCAAAAATTTACAAGATTCTATAATAGCATGAAATATTAGCGAAAAACATTGCATACATATTATATTATTGATAAAATAGACTTCAACTTTTCCTACATAAGGGAGATTCGCCCATTTATTATACATCTAAAATTTGGGGGTGTTCTTAAAATTATCCCTACCCTTAAGCAATGGAAACATTACATCCTTGGGAAGGAAAAAATCATCCTTACTGACCACAAGCCCTTACATTTCACCCCATCCCATTCAAACTTACAAAAAACTTGGAAACTGAAGTGGATTAATTACCTACAACAATTTTAGTTGGTAATTAGGTATCGAAAAGGTAAATTGAATGTCACAGGAGATTGTCTTAGTCGAACACCCGTTACTTTAATTTTCATAGTGATTAGTATGCAAGGATATGACACCACTATTTGACCTCAATTATATTCGGTAGACTATGCCTTTTCTACAATTTATTGAAAGCTTCAAACTGACCCGCTATCCACTACTGACTACTTCCTGAAAGATAACTTGCTATACAATATTGGACAACTTTCTGTACATACAAAAGCTCATTTAGGGAACGCACTAAAACAAGACTACAACACACTTTGGAGTAGCAAAGACCCTTTCCATCCTCCAAAATTATTTTTATTGGCCTTCACTTAAATATGACATCAATAGGTACATTCGATCATGTGTGGTTTGTGCCATTTCTAAACTGTTGAATCAATGCCAAGGACTGTACATGCCTTTCTGGGTTCCTAGTCGACCATGGGAATCTATTTCTATGGACTACTTGATAGGATATCCTAATACCAAACATCAGCATGGCATGATCTTAGTAGTAGTCGATCGATTTTCCAAGAAGAATATTCTCATTCCATGCAAGAAGACAACAAAAACACATCATACTGCTTAGCTCTTCTTCGAACATGTTTGGAAAAATTATGGCCTTCCAACGACCATCATTTCTGATAGAGATTCCATATTTGTCAGCATATTTTGGAAGACTCTCTGGTAACAACTCAGCACAAGACTCTCTTTTTTGACAACTTTCCATCCTCGAAAAGAAGGACATGTGGAAGTTGTAAATCACTTCATAGTACAACTGCTCTACATGTACAACCACAAGCATTGTCGGACAAGGGATGAAAATATCCCATATATACAACACAATTACAATTGTTCTCAGCACAACTCTACAAGTAATATTCCATTCAAGATCTGTTATGGATTTCAACCCTCAATGCCCATAGAATTGATAGTTTTATCGACACAGTCGAACAACACCAACTCTAACCGATGAGAAGTTGAAAAAGCATTGAAGTTTCAATACCAAATACACAACATCCAGAAACAAACATATGAAATGTTACAACAAACTAATGTGAAAGCTAAGGATCAACACCATAAGCATCATATTCCTCATTCATTTCGAATCAGGTATTAGTTATGGTTGCATCTCACGAAGGAACTTTTTACTGGTCCATACAGAAAGATGAATCCTTTGCGATATGGTTCGTACAATATCCTTAAGCAGATTAGAGAAAACACTTTTCAGCTCGACATTTATTCATGCTTGGGTCTGCATCCAGTATTTAATGTGGATCTACTACGACCATACCATGCACCATTGTTGGAACTGAACAACTTGCAGAAAATAGAACCCGAAGAAATCCATCCATATTTGCAAGAGCCCATTCCTTGTGACACCATTGTGGGATGATGCATGCACCATACAAGGACAAACACAATTCCCTTATTTCAACTGGTTAAATCCATAAATATACTAGCACAAGGAAAGTGGTACTCTGCTACTGAAATCAACAACAATTTTCCTCATATAAACAAGCAAACAATGGGGACAATTGTTTCTTAAGGAAGGAGGAATGATCCACCCACTAGTTGGCATTGTTTTCCGAATTTGACCGGTTCAACATTGACTTTGAAAAGTAATAAAATCGACACAACCTCGACAGGTTCAACACCTTGACATGCATCGTCAACACCGACGATCAACATGACTATGACAGTTTATCTCTCTGTCTTCTAGTCATCTACAACTGTTGAACTTATGAACAGTTCCAACTTCTTGTAACTAAACATAACAAGAAGACAACCCAAGCGTTCTTAAGACTCTATATAAACATGTATACTATTGTAGTATACAAGAAGAGTATTGAGCATAATGCAACAGTAATGAAGTAATAGAGATTGGTTTGAATTCTTTAATTTTGTATGTGTATATACGTTTATGTATGTGTCGTGTATTTCTTGCTTTTCTCATTGTTTATATTATTCCACCATAATAGTACTCGATTCATTCAATCGAACTATTGTCCTTTTTGAGCACATGGGCACTCGAATCATCAAGAGTTAGTGAGGAATCCCAAGAGACAGGTTCAAGAGACTAGAGTTTCTAAGATATTTTGTAGTTACACTGATATGGTGAGTAGTCTTTGTGAGTCAGGGCCATCCACTTTTGAGGAAGTATCCCAACATTAGATGTGGAGAGATGTCATGATGGAAGAGTACCATTCCATCATGAATAATGATGTTTTGGATATGTATTGGATATTTTCCATTGCCTTTGATATTGAGATGGATTTATTCTTTGTTTAGTCAAAATTTAGGGTACAGATCTATGATAACATAACAAAACATAGGCAATTTCAATGGCCTTTGGGGTTGAAATGGATTTATACCTTTAATGATCAAAATTTGGGGTATGAGTCTATGTACATAAAGCATAGATAAATGGAATAACATAAATAAATACAGGGAACTAATTGATATCACTCTCAATAGAGTTGACAAGTGTTGAGAGATTCAAAGGGTTATCAATACCCTTCAGGATTGAGATGGATTTATGGTTTGTATGATAAAAAATTGGTGTTTTGGGTCAATGAAAATATAAAACAAAGAAACGTTATAACATAAAGAAAATTTAAGAGGAACCAATTGTTGTCAATATTGATAGGTTTGACTGATTTTGAATAATAATATGACTTGAAAATAATAAGTTTGAATTTATTAATAAAAGTAATCATAACATTTTAAAAATAAATCATGAAGTGTTTCTTAGCTTAAATATGGTGTATGAGTCTACATTGGTATGGTTGAAATAATTATAATTAGTATGACATAAAGAAATATAAGAAACCAATGCCCGCATGGGTGTAATTCAATCGACAATTCAATTAATATCAAGTACATATTGTAAATAGAGGTCTAAATTTCAAATCACCCCGACTTACACATGCCGCATGCTTGCGAGCTGTGTGGATGTACCGAGAGGTATAGTGGTAGCATACAGGATTGAACCCCTAAATCCTGTATCACATGAATAGCAACCCTATTCTAATCATCAATTTACTTAATACAATGCAATATATATATATATATATATAACCAATAAATTTTACTTAGTATAATTATTTCAGTATGACATAAAGAAATATGGGAACGCAATGAATTTCACTTGATAGAGTTCATAGGCGTTGAATAATAAAGTGATGTAAATACAATCAAGTTTCAACTTATTAATACAAGTATACATAATGTTTGTTAGGATAAAGATTTAATCATAGAGTGCTTGTTAAGCTAACGTATGTCCAACATGTTAGTGGAATTGCTTGACATTCTATCATAATTGTCTTGTATGTAATTAATAATTATCTTTACAAGATAGACTTGATTGATATTTTATATAGTTGTAACTTCATGTAAAGCAACACTTTTAATGGAGTAGGATTATTGTGAACAAAGATTGAATTTATTTGATTTCGATGTATCTTCACATTGTAATATTGTTAATGTAAAGGGAATATTGTGGACAAAGGCCACATGTGTTGAGTTTCAAACTATGTTGATGCATATGTAAAGAGTATTAATTATATTATATTGATATTTTCAATTTCATTTTTTATTTAGAGTCTTGTTTTAGATAATGTAATATTAAAGATTATGAGAATGGTTGTCAAAATTGAATTTTAGAAGTATGTTAGATTGAAATCTATTTACTAATATAAAAATGATTAAACCTAAGGGATGGTAAATAGATAAAATATATTTTGCAAATTCAAGGGAATTAGCGATATTATCTATGGCAGTTGTTTCTCGATTTCAATCCATTAAGAATATATATATATAAATAAGTTATAGTGAAAATCTTATTTAAATAAGGAACTTAGTACCTTTTCTTTTAAAGAGATATGTATTTATTATGTTTTATTATTATTATTATTTATTTTATTAATATCTTGTTTATTATATTATCATATTTATGTTTATTATAATATCACTTCAATTTTTTGATGTGCTTTATTTTCAAAGCACGCGTATTAAAGGAAATTGCTAACGAAATTTCGTATTCTCCCACGACATGTCCTCTTTTTTATTTTTTTTAATGAGCATAGTCGATTTTCCCTAGTGGTGAGGATAACTTCTAGATCAAACAATTTCCATTTTTCATCCAAATTAGGAAGTATTTTTTGTGTTGACTAATGTTTTCATAACATTTTTCTGAGACATGATACATGAAAAATATTATGGATAGTTATTTATCTGGAAAATCCAATCCATATGCTACTTGACTGATTTTTTTGTTAAACTCGATAGGCCATAAAAACTGGGTGCCAACTTATTCTTCCTTTATTGTTTAAAAGATAATTATTTGTATGGTCACACAAAAACCCAAATTATAGCTTCAAAATCCCTTTTTTTCTATATTGGTATACTCGTTGCTTCATACGATTTTGTGCTCGTATTAAGTTGTCTTTGTGTATTTGGACTACTTTCTAATTTTTGTGTGTGATGGATCCTACCTTCAGTTACAAAAGTCATCATTACTTTAGTCAAATGAAGTATCCTAAAACCCAATTATGGATATAATACACATATATTAATACAAGGAAGGAACTTAGTTTGGATTTTGTGTAGATTTAGAAAATATTTGTTAAGTTGATTAATTCTTTTTCTTTTTGATGATTAATGTGCCAAAAAGATAATAATGAATTTGGTGTTTTAGCAGAGTATGAGGGAACCACATTCCATCTTACTTTATCCATAACTCAACTTCCATAAGGACCGTCATTTTTACTAAGCTCCAAGTTATCTGAAGAAAAATAGGAAGATGGTGAATGAGCAGTACCAATTTTGTTACCAAAATCCCAGTTTTGATCAAATAAGAAGATCTAAGCATTAACTCATGAACACTAATAAGGGAAGCAATCCCAATTGACAACATCTCCAGTTCTCATAATGAAGACACTTGTAGTAGATTCAACGCAACATGAAGATCTACCACTTGGAGGCCTAGTCCCCGAGTCTGCATAACACATAGTTGATGACGCGTATCTCAAGTGATCCCACCAACATGCTTGGAGTCCATCACATGAATATATTTTTCATAGATGATATGTAGTACTGAGAATATATATACATTTTGGATATTTAAAATCATACAAGAGAAATTAGCGAGGCTAGTGCTCATTTTTGTATGAACTTAATTTTGATTACAGTTGGCATAAAAACACATATGGTTATGTTAAACATTTATTTTTAAGGCAAATGAAGACCTTTATTCCTACAACTTATTGAGTAATATTTTCTCCCTATATCACCTTGGATTAGGACCCATCCATAGGCGATTATAGAAATCTGTGTGTTAGAGTATATTTAATGTTTAAACATGAATGATTGGTAGAATAAAGGATAGAGCATATTCACTACAATTTGTAGACAATTTTCCTTATTCAAGATAGAATAGATTTAATGAATCATTTTCTTCAATTTTAAATTCATTTATTGTTTCTACAATTTAAATTGATTTATTTTTGCATGACATCTTATTATCGATATTAGGCAAATAAGAATATAGGATTGATATGTCAATGCTAGAGTAGATTGGGAAGCATTTCAAAAGGTTAATTAAAAACTAGGCAAAGAGTTTCTTAAAGCTTGTCTCTGAAGACGACTGAAAAATGATAAATGCCTAACTGCATGATATAGATTCATGTTTCTTGCAACCCGTAGATCTTAGATTGAATTTCCTTTTATTTTTATCAGTACTGATTTAAATAGAATTGGATTGAAGTTTGATACTACTAGACACAGATGTCTGATTTCTTTTTAGTTGCATAAATTGTTCAAAACCCTCATAAGTTTGTACAAATCTTTGGGTTTGGCAATTAAAGTATAAGGTCTATAAACATCATTCTTGTTGATTAGGATCATCACTTTTTGGCACCATTGCAGGGGAGTCATTCTAGACCACAAGGGAGCCTGGAAATATAAATTAGTTCTTGCATTAAGAAGGTTGTGTTTCGACTGAGCAAGCATGAAGCAGATGTGCTACTAGGTAATTCTCTGTGTCATAACAAAAAATTTCGTTACTTATTTTTATTTTATTTCTTCCTTTGAATAGTTATCATTTTCACAAACATTTAGACACAAGAAAAAACTGAGAATATTCACCAAAAAATACCATAAAATACAAAAGTTAAAAAAAAAAGAAAGAGAAACAGACAGATAAAAACACAAAAGCATATTCCAACTTAGAATGAATTCCTAGATACTGGGAATAGTTTATCTGATTTATTTTGAATAGTGACCATAATAATAAGCAAGGTGAGAATATTTAGATTCCTAACCCGTCACCTACTGAACATATGCCACCAATAAGAAGAAGAAGAGGGAGAAATATTTTTCGATCTAGCAATTTTGCTAATATAGAAAGTGAAAACCACAACGTGTCAGACAACGACTAAGAGAGATTTCCTATTTTTCATTTCCCTATACTAGGGGATTCCAATGTTGTAGCTAGGATGAAGAATATTAACCATGTTTCATTAACCAATTTCCATGGGATAGCCTCAGAGGACTCAAACACCTTCTTGTTTGAGTTTGAGGTCCTCTGTAGAACTTACGATTACATTATGGATGCATAGAAGTTGAAAATATTTCCCTCAAATTTAAAATAATCTGCACTAAGATGGTTTATGAGTTTGGATCCTAATATTATTTCTACATGGGATCAAATGAAAGATACTTTCACTGAAAATTACATAGATTAATATAAAGCTAGGGAAACTAGAGACGGTATCTTTAGTATGGTAGAAGGACCAAATGAATCATTAGAAGAATACCACAAATGATTTCAGCTTAGTTATAAACAAGATCATACCTGTACTTTGCATGAAGAATCTCTGAATCTCATACTTCTTTGAGGAGTGAGAGAAGGCCTCCTATAAACTTTCAACCTCCTAACCAACAGAGATATCTACCAAAAATACTAAGACTATGAAGAGATAAGGAAAATTTTAAAACATTATTCTAGATTGACAAAGAAGAAACCTAGGGGTAGGGATCCTTCTGGTCATTTAGCTCAACCCTCTAGTTCTAGAATTACCAAATCATATTTAAGGAATATACTAGACGATATGAAAATGAATATATTACACTCAATGGCTTATAGATGGATTCCATGTAATCCAAATTAAAGAAATAAAAATCAGACAGAGTTTTGGTTGTTTTCTTCCTAGATTGTAGAAAACAAATAAAAAAATGAGTGCCCACTGAATCTCATGCAAGTAAGTGATAAAAAATATGAATGTTGTGGTATCTTTTCTAATACACACCCCATAGATAAATGTCCTTACTTAGGCTCTCTGAAATCCAACCTATATAAACCATCATGAACAAAAAAAATTATTTGTTACATCAATCTTAGGAGATTGAAATTCTAGAGACCCTTTATTCAACCTTATAGTCATCCACAATACTCAAACTTCCAAGGAAAACCACCTTACCAGACATATGTTCCACTATATCAACAACCATTTCAACCCACTTACGCACCACCAAATCAACATGGCCAACAATATTACCCTACACCTGACTGGGCACCAGCTATGTGGAATCCATGGAAGGATCCTCATCCTATACCTCCTACTTATGGAAAGAAATTTCCTACCATAATAATAAGTGTTGGGACAAGAAAAATGCACAAGGAAGAACCTGAAGCACAAGCGCAAGAGGAAAAGCAGGTGCATGACGGGGGGAAAAACATGTTAAGGAAGAAGTGGAAGCGCAGAGAAGAGGAAGATGCGACGAGGATCGTTGCGACAAGGAAAGGTAGATCTAAGTTGGTGGAAGAGGAAGCTAAAAGAGTTAAGGAGGAACAGGTGCAAGTCAAGGAAGACTGCAGAAGGACGAGTCAATAGAATACTAAAGGATATTTTTGCGGCTAGTTATGACCTATACAAACAGGCTGAAAGATGTTTCTACGGCTATTTATGGTAGTGGCTAAATGTATTACAATACTTTTGCGGCCAGTATGGCCTGGAATTAATGTAATAGAAGATATTTTTTAGCTACTTGAGTCTGTAATAACTGAGTTGTACTCAGTCGAACCTACGTGGTCTTGCAATTTGTATAAATAGGAGGAACCCGCTCTGTATAAGGGTTAGCTTCATAGCTACAGGGTTAGATAAAATAAATAGTTTCAATTTAGTTGTTCAGTTAGATTCATAAGGATTGTAGTAGTTAATTGCAGGCTTAGAGAGAGGTTTGCTAGTAGAAGGTTGTTGAGCCACAGATCTACAGCTGAGTGCACAGATCGTTTTGTAGGAGTTGTTTTGCAGCTGAGTGCACAGAAACTAGAGTAGAAGAGTCGATCTAGGCTGTGTGCAGGTCAGTAGGAGTAGATAGAAGCAATAAACCAGACAGAATGAGAGAAGAAAGAGTTGAGCCAAAATATATTCTTAAGAATAGTCTGTAAGTTGCATACTGCAAGGTGCTACCTATATTTCTTATGCCACATGAAGAGCACCTTGGTGGTTTTTCCTAGATGGGTTTCCACGTTATTTCGTGTGTTGATAAATGTTGAATGTGAATGGTTGAATGTTTAATTTTCCATGTTGAATGTTTGATTATCTCCCATTATTTAGAGTTATTGTGTAAATGAATTTTGAATATTGATGAATGCAGTAAATGAATTAACAACTAAGCATTGTCGAGCACTATGTATTACTCTTGCTAAAATACTGTTAAGTTATAATACTGTTGCATTATTTCCATGTACGTTCAAGGAATCAACTGCATCGCATAGTTGCACCATTTGTCAAGGAATATGTTGTGTCACATAGTTGCACCAGTTGTTAAGTTCGCAAGGATAAAGTAGTGTCGCATAGTTGTGCCTCGGTCGCATAGTAACAAACTCCATCCCTCCATCTCTGTCGAGTGCCTTGACCACGCACCAAGGGACTATTATCCCTCACCAAATATGGAAACATGGTTCTGGAAGATACACATTAATATTTCTCGGGTGATACTGTGCCTTCCTAGTGGGTGTTTCCGATTGAGCTTGCTCTTTCGGGCCGATGGATTTGGGTGTTTTGTTGGTTTTATGTTATTGTTGAACTTGGGTCATGTAAGTAAGGAAAAGAGGGCAATAAATGGTTCTGTTTCTAGGACCCAATCAATTAATTTGAGGGATATGTTGTGGAATCTGAGAAAGATGGAAATAGAGGACCGACTGGAGTCTAAGACATTAACCTTTGCACAAGAAGAGAGCGCAAGATCATGGTTGAGCGCATAACACTGGTTGGACTGATACATATACTATGATATTCACGATATATTCTTTGTAGAGTTCCCTATTGTGTTGCACGAGTGGTTGTAAAGATTGGCAACTCGGCAAAAAAATTTCCAAAGAAGAGAAACGGTCGAGTGGAGTGATTAGTTGGTTCACGAGATAACCAGTGTAAGTAACCCCATCTCTAGAGTTGTTTATTTTTGGGTCAACAGTATTTTGCAAGGGTATATTACTGAGTTTGCAGTTGAGACGATAACCTCATGTAGTGAGGCTGAGATAGTTTTTTTCCAAGGACCTTAATGAAGGTACTTTTTGTCTATAAGTACATGGATAAAGATGCTCATCTATGAGAAGGGTATTTTGCAATTGAGTAGTTGAGTCGCATATCCAGAGGAGGGGATATGTTGCAGATAACCTGTAGAGACAATGGGAGATGGTGAGTTGAGATACTCCCAAGAAGTGCAGAACCTGAAGTAGAAGTTGGATTTCTAAGGTGTGGAAGGAGATTCAGGTCAGGAAAGAGAAGAAAGATGATAGGAGGTAGAAAAACTCCTATTATGTTTGAAGCGAGTGAGTACGAAGTGGAGTCATGACTAGACAAAGGGTCTTGCGATGAAGAGGAATACTATAGCCCAATTTTTGAAGGAGTAGAAGAATCTAAAGAATCTACGGCTACACCAAGATCAGGACACAACTACATCACACTAGGAGTATCGCCAGAGGTCATGGGGGAATCACCTAGGGACCAATATGATATCATGTCCGTTCATATTAGTGGGGTTAAAATTAAAAAACTAAAAATCAATATATTGGGGGTATATTAGGGGTAACTAGGGTTTTTTTTTTACTATTTAAATATCCAATATGTTGAGGTATGTTTTATTCAACATTTTTTCCCGTGCCATTCACCAGTCCTCCAAGCCTTGCCTGCTAGGTTCCTGCGAGCTCCTTGCATGAATCAACACCACTCTTCAACTCTCTCTCAGCAATTCTCATCTTAATCTTCTTTACAAGTTTTAACATATGGACAAATAACTTCACGGAACTCACTCGCTTTTTGTTCTCCATTTTCCCCTTGGATTTCGAGTTATGTGAAGAAAAGGCTTTTCTGGAAACAAATGTGGGCACCCATTTGGTTGTTCTTTTATCTATGTAAGAGGGTCATTTGTTTTTTGAATATTTAGGGCCGCCATTTTTTTAGTGGTGTGGTTTACGGTTACCTTGAGGAGATGCAGAGTGCTTAAGGTCCAATACTCTAAAGAGTGCTCAAAAGTACTTATGTTTTTTGTATTAGAGCTTGGGTAAAAATGGGTAGACGCCCAATGCTGATTTTGTTTTCTTGATTTTCTATTAAGAAAATGAGATCCATCTTGTCACTTCATTCTGTTCTTTTATTTGCATTTCTGGGTTTTGGGAGGGCAGTGCAGAACTTTTGGTGATCTTGGTTTAAACAGTTCTTGGGACTAGGGTTGCTCTCTCTTTAGGGCTTTGCGGCAACAGAGTAATGGGGTCTTTACAGCTTATCCATAGTTTTTTTATTGCCTTTGTTTCATCCTTTTGGTAGGGTGATTTGAAAAGTGTATCGAGTCACTAGGATCACTATGAATGGAATTGCAAGCAGAATAGGATTATTAAAAAAATGGATCGACGTTATGTTTGATCTATTCTGTGAAGAATGCACAAACCCATTACATTTCCCGCTTTTCTGATATTCGCATAGAGAATAAAAAATGACTCATTCAATTTTCTGTTAGGCTACTTCTGGAGTTGTTCACTGTCAACTTATGGATGCTGTACATCCTGGTGTGGTTCCCATGCACAAGGTCTCTATTCTTAAACCTTTGACAATATTTCATTTGATTTGATATCACAAGCCGTTTAGAACACTACGTTTTTTTGGCTTATGTTGCAGTTAAACTTCGATGCAAAGACGGAATACGACATGATTCAAAATTACAAAGTGCTGCAGGATGTGTTCAACAAGCTGAAGATTAGCAAGGTATGGATCTCCTGGAGATTTTGCTTTCATTCCATAAGGTTGTAATTATAATGAAAGACTTGGTGAACATAACTTTGTTTTGACTGGCAAGACTGGGGTCTCATAACACAATTGCGGAAGACGAAATTTGAATTACAGACCTGACTCTAGAAATGCCACATCAGTTTGGAGTGAGAAACTGCTATCTACATTTATATTTTCTGTATATCACGATAACAGTAAATATGAAGAACACACTATTATATGGATAAAAGATGCATTGCCTTTTACTTTCAAAGAAGCAATATGCATAGACTCTGATTTGTTAACCATTAAGAAGATGGCAAGATGCATTGCCTTTTTATGGTAAGATTAGAGATGGGCTTGATTTGTATATGCAAGGGTGGGTTTGATTTATGGATTACAAGAAATACAAATTAAGGATACAGAAACAGCTTTGTTGATTTCATACTACAATAGATCTCTGCCTTAGTTCTCCATAAGACCTTAAGTTTTTGAGCTCTAAGTATGTATTGACCTTGCCAACTTCCTGTTCTGAATCTCTTTTTCAAGATTTGAAGGGGTCAAGCCACTATTGTGAGCAACATAAAAGAAGAAATGGGATTTTGGTTAAAATGCATGCATATTTTGGAAATTTGTATGCATCTTTATCTTCACCGGGCTATGCTATCAGGTTTCTTTGCATTTGTTTCTATTTCTTCTTAGTTGTGTAACAATTTTGAGGGACACTGTTTTCTGTGCTTATGTATTGTAAATGCTCCTATGGCACGGTTGTTTGGAATTTTTATTCTTGTACTTTCTTATATTCTATAGTTAATGTAGCCTTATCTAACATGCATGGTAGCTAGATATAGGCCTAGTATTACCTTTGTTAGAAGATGGCAAGATCTGTCTTGAAAGTTGAGAGTTCTATTTTTTACTGTAAATGTGAGAAAATACACAACAGACATTAGTTTGGTTATTACTTTCAATAAGACGTCAAGATGGATCTAATATGAGGTTTCATGCAGTACATTGATGTCAATAAACTTGTAAAAGGGTGACCACTAGAAAATCTAGAGTTCATGCAATGGTTAAAGAGATACTGTGATTCAGTAAATGGTGGAATCATGAATAGGTATCTTCTTTTTCTGTTCTCTTTTCCTGCTTTTTGTTTTTTTCTGGATTTTATGGCACTACAATAATGGGCATATTTGTTTACATGTTAGTGATACATTTGTTAATCAGTTTTTTATTCTGTGCCTTTTTAGTTACAATGCACTGGAACGAAGGGAGTTTTGCAAAGGTGGAAAAGAAGTTAACAAGAAAGCAGCTCCAGTAAACCCTTCAAGCAAGGGCAATGCAATGGGGTCTAAAATTGCCACAGTTGCTAGTTCTCGGTGAAATGATCCTCCAGTTCCAGTTGTGAATGTAGCTGCTAAACATTCTAGGACAGGGTCAAATGCTGGATATGGGTCTGTACCCTTCCAAACAGCCTCAACTGAGTCACCATTTTATGGGTCTGCAATGCCCAACACTGCATCTGCAAACGCAGCCCAGATTCAGGCTTTCAATGAGCAGGTAAAAAATATTACTCCATTAAAGTCTCTTGATGTTTTTGTTTTTGTTATTCCTATTTTCCTTTTGTTTTACCTCGGAAATAATCTTGGTTCAGTCATGGTCCAATCATCACAGGATCCTTTTGTCATGAGTTTTCCCAAAGGAACTAGAGCAACATGAACTTGGTCCAGGCTCTCATATCAGTGAAGTTCTCATATTTGTTTATTTCTATGCTATTTGTTGTTTAATTGAGGTATGAAGGTCATAGAGTTGAAGCTCTCGGTAGACATTTTGGAGAAGGAAAGAGACTTTTACTTTGCAAAGCTCAGGGATATTGAAATACTTTGTCAAAATCCAGATGTTGAACAATTACCTATAAGCACAAATTTTACTAACCATATACAACCTTTTGTCTAGAAATGTTTTCTGCATGAGTTTAATGGAGTGACAAATATCAGATTTTGATACCTGTAATTTTGAACAGATAGTTGCAGTAATACAGAGGATTCTATATGCTGCTGATGATAGTCTAGCTGTAATTGCTGAGGCACAAGCAATAATATACAAGTCATCCAATCCATCCGATGAAAATGATGAGAACACGGCAAGGAGAGAGATTAACAAACGTAAATTAGCAGGGAAACCTAAGGTTGAAGACGCTGCGAAGTCTAGTCTTTCCCCTAGACAACGAAGGAACTCATGTGAAGATTCTAACACCGTAGATATATACCAGAGTACTTCACCTTTGAAGATGCATTAATTGGATGATAAAATAATTTCTTCTCTTATTCAATATCTGGAGGAATCCTATCAGCACTGGTATGATCTATGCAGAGAGACCTCTTGTTTCACTGATTGGAGCAGGGCTGCAAGGAATGGGAAAAATTGTGCTCTGAACAAACAGTTTTCCATGAGCAAATATTCTCTTTTAATTGTTCTAGTGCAATTGTAGTAATTGATGAGATTATTAGTATGATGACATGCCAATGCCAAATGGTTAACATGGTTTTGGGATACCTTCATGATGGTACCCTGTTATGGTCAGTTTTAGATGGATACCTTCAATCTTTTCAATGTTGCTTCTAGTTGGGTGTACCCTGTTATGGTCAGTTTTAGATGACTGAGAGATTAGGTGTGAATGTCCTCACTCTTGTTTTTCAGGTTTCTTGACAGAGTAGGGCGTTTTTTCCAGTAGGCCCTTTCAGGTTTCTTGACAAAGCAGGGTGTTTCTTCCAATTCTAGGCCCTTTATGAAATGTAATGGGTGTGGAATGGCAGGTTTCAGGAGGCAATTTGCCAATTACTTAACAAGGTTGCATCTTCTTCCCATGAAAAGAAGATGGTATGCTTTAAAAAACTGAAAAGGTATTCCTGGAATAGAATGAGAAAATGAAATGAAGCTTATAGGCCACTCTTGTATATTCTTTGTCTTTGGTATCATGGCAAGTGAAATTAATTCTGTGATTGATTGTAGGCTTGGAAGAGGAGATATGTTTGACTTTAGATAATAAGGCTGTACAAGAATATGTACAGGTGGAGAGAAATTGATTGTAGTTTTGGGCTGTGACTGGGTACAAGTGTTTTGAGATGCACATCTTGAATACTAGGCAGAGTAGATAATTCTTCAGAAGGTCTTTTTAATATTTTGTCTTGGATTTTATTACTTTAATGCCACAAGAGTCCATCTAAATTTCTTTCATTGTATATATTATAGCTTCCAATTTCAGATCAATTGTTTTTGAATACTTCATTTATTTTTCCTACTTGCAACAGCACTCTTCAACTTGCTATGATGACTCCACTATCCAGATACTACTCTTGGATCGCGTTTTACTGTGATCCTAATTTTTCAACAGACAACTGGATGGATTCTGGGGTTCTCATATATATGATCAAGTAAAATCTTTATATGATAAGAAACATGAAGAATCATCTTATCAAATCTCTAGATCTTCCATTTTAATGGAGGATATCTCCAATGTTTTTCATCAGTTAAACATGGTGCATCCCTAATGTTTTTAATTGTTTAATGGATATGCCCGTTCTGGTCTAATAAATTGTCTCGTATTTTAGATGTTTTAGAAGAATGATTATGGAGCTTTCTGATATCACATTGTTTCTTCGTTAAGTACAAGAACAAATCATTTCCTATTGCGACAGGGGTCATGTAAGCATCTTGCCCACCTCTTTCTTTGTGCTACAGGTACATATATACAAAATCCCAGGTTTGTTCATGTACTAAATTTCCCTTGAGGACTATTTGAATCTCGTCTACTATTGCTGCTTAATTTTGGACCCTTTGAGCAATTATTCATTTTTTCACCACAAAGTCTCATTAGTGGATTACTGATTCCTCCGCAATTCTTCATAGAAACTTGTTGATTTGTCTTTGTTGACAGAGAACCTATGACCACCTTTCCAAAAGACGAGATTCTGGCAGTGATGCATACAGGTTTGGAGATGGAAAAGATGGTTTGATTGCAGCATTGACTCTGACACATGCCACTCAGAATAATGCAGATCCTTTGCTCCAAGGAGCTTATGTAATTGCGATTCAAGTCATCTTGTTAGAAGTGTTCCCAGAGAAAAACAACTCTGTTTTTTGCTGTTTATTTAAAGTCTATTGAAACAGCTTGGATTTTAGCATTACATCTAACCATTTTAATCATAAACCTTTTGTTAGACATATTATTTGTTCAATGCTTGAGCATGGATAGGGGGGTTCTAGTTGGTGTTCCATGCCTATGGGAATGACTATTATCTTTGTTTAAGGTACAAAATACACTTGCCATTGATTTTATTGTTAATTAACAATCCTCTAGTACACTCCACTTCTAAAGAAGGATATTTTATAATCACAGGCCTAGTGGCATAACTAGAGACAAATGCCAACCTGATGAAACCTAGGAAAGGCTAGTTGGTGGGAGCTATCTTCAATCAAGATTAGTCAAGTTATTGTAGTTTTTGCTACAAGAATGGGGAAATATTTAGAGAGGCTGAAGTGTATGCCCTCATAATTGGATAAAACTATTCATAGATGATAGAATTTAGAACTTGTGAGTCCAAAGTGATTGGATGCTAGTTGTAAGGCTAGCAAGAGAGCAAATGGAGAAATTGCAAGAGAAGTAAATGACCTCTTAACCGAGGAAAAATAAATCACTAAGTTGTTTGAAGAATAATGTAGGAGCATGCCCCTTAAAACCATATTTACTAAGTTTGAATTTGAATTTAAATATGGATAGGTATGATATGGAAAAAATGTGTAAAAAATCTAGCATGGAATTTTTTTGAGTATTCATCTAAATAATACAAATACATTTTTGGTGAATTTCAGCCATAAAATTCAAAGTCAGTTTGGTTCAATTTGGTCAAAAACTCATTGACTTCGCTGAATTGTAACTGAGGTGAATACTTTTGCTGATCGGAATTGACCTGAACCTCCAGTTTGGATGAATTTGGTAACTGTGCTTAAAACCATGCCAAGTTGGTCGATATGTTGACATTGATGTTTAGTTGTAGACAACTTAAGAGTGTGAGTCATATTAGAATGTTGTAAAAACTAGTAAACCCTATGACATGGGAGAATAACAAAGCCATGGATCTAAGACTATGCAAAATAGAATACGAGTGAATGAAGAGAATCGAGTACAACATATGGATAGGACATCATTAGAGTATATTGTAAGGGAAGGTGTTGTATGTAAGAGATTTAAGGAACGTCTCAAGGTATATGCCATGGCACTTGGTGTAGAGGAATCTAACTAAATATGGAAAACTGGTGGAAAAGCCAAAGACAAGTGAATTTTATAAACACATGTACTCTATGTAATTAATTCATGGCCCTTTTATGAATTAGAGTGCTAGTTACTTGAATATCTTTTATGCTTTGTTGATATTGTGTGACATGGTTATGCATAATTTATATTAGAGCCATGGAGATGTGTGAGTGAGCAAGTTTGACATGCTCCTATTTGTTTATGTTATTTTTTACAGCTGTTGTGTAAAGCTAAGTGAAGGGCTTCTTGAGGCTAAGGGAAGCCATGTGAACTGAACCATGAGAACATGTCAACATATGAATTAGTGAGCACGAGAATAGAGCCTTGTTGAAAATGAGTGAGGTGAGATTTGTATATGAAGTTTGCTTGAGTGAGTGAGCAATTTTGACATGCTCATGTTTGTGTATGTTGTTTTAGCAACTGTTGTGAGAAGCTGAGTGAAGGGATCCTTCAGGATATGTGAAGCCATGGGAGTTGAACCATGAAAGTATGAGAGTCATGAGAACATATAAATTAGTGAACATGAGAATGGAACTTTGTTGAAAACGAGTGAGGTGAGATCTATATATGGAGTCTGCTTGAATGATGTTCTGTTTGCATAAGAACTAAGTTTTGAAGAACGATTATGTAGGATTGAGATGCTTGTTAGGTTGTGAGGATTGTTGGCCTTTGTGAGAGAGAACTTGAATGCACACAGTGAAGTTTTTACGAGGGTAGAGATGTGGTAGTTTTGAGAGCATTTTGAATGAAGCTTTTTGGGTGTGTTATTCTTTCCTAAAAAATTGCAGTTGTTCTCTACTTGTGGAGTTTATGAGCCCTTGGAATATTGAAATTTGTCTTAAAATTACTTACAAAGTGAGGAAGCTTTGGTTCAACTGTGAAAGAAGTAGAGCTAGGCTCTCCACTTAATATTGTCTCTCTATGTAATATAAATGTTCAACTAATGCTAGTCAAAGTACTAAGAAATTTATGAGAGTATTATGTATACAAACTAGATTTTTAAAGCCATTTTGAGAAAAGTTGTTGAAGCTCTGAAACAAAGGAGCACTAAAATATGCGTGATCATCAATGAAAGCATTTAAAAGTCTACTACAACTGAAAAGGCCTCTCAGCCTCTGGAGTTGGATATATATCCAGTGTCCACATGTTGAAGCAGTTACACACTACTGTTTGAGATTGGTACAAATAAACCCTCTCTTATTTGTTTTGACATCATGTGATACATTTTAATTCCTAATAAATTGATTTTCCTAAGGGCGCCTATCAAGTGTCGCCCTTTCTTGTGTTTAGTTTTTTTTTCCCTTAGGTAGAAATATAAAGGGGTATAAAAAATGTAAATGAAAAAATGGATACATGCAATATATAGGGAAAATAGGGGTTTTTTAAAATCGGCAAGGCATATTGGGAGGGGGTTAAAACAAATGATTTTGGGAGGTATTTTCCAATATTTTTTGAAAATAGGGGTATTGTTTCATATGCCATGAATGAACGTGATATGGCATGGTTTCACTAAGTGAATACCCCATGCCAGAGGTAAGGTCTAGAGCCTCATCTCCTGAAAGAGTTGTTAATACTGATAGTGCTAGTACTGCGACTAGTGCAAAAGAGGGTACACCTCCATTAAATTATTCATCAGACAATCCCGACGCAAATTCAATGGTTGGGGTAGATATTATATTACCAACATTCAATGGGAATGGATCAGAAGATCTAGAACAACATTGGTTCCTCTCTGAAGCTGTTTGGATGGTTCGCCTAGTTCATAACGTGGACCTAAAGAAAGCGTAGATCCTGAAAAAGGTTAGGAAGCTCAAACCCTTTCTGTCAAGTTGCTTAGCACTAATTCAAGATAAATATGCTATCGCAAAACTACAAGCACTGATAAAAGAAACCCTAGAAAAGTCGCAACTAGGAGGGATGGTTAACCACATCAAGAAGAAAATTCAAAACTGGGCACGAGTTAAGAATGACTGCACAGATAGGGGATTATCACATGGATTACATCATTTTAGATATGTGGTCAGATGTCAATATTTTGACATGACAAACCTGGGAAAGCATGGGAAAGTTGCGCTTAGACTGGTCCCCTGTCTAGTTGCGACTTGCAAATTAGGCAAAGGTCCTACCAATTGGTAGGTTGATTCAAGTCCCTGTCGACATTGAGGTGTTGTGCACATTTGCATACTTTGAAGTCACTAACATTGTCGATGACACAAACCCATATCCTGTGCTTCCAGGAATAGATTGGGCCATAGATAATTAGACTATTATAAATTTTACGAAAAGAGTTCTCTCACTTGAGGATGATGAGATGAGGGTAGTGTCACCCATTGATCCATTAGAGGGACAGAGATATGTTGAGCCTATCCACAAAAATGGACATGGTGATTACCTCGACCAGATCTACAATATCACTACCTTACAAGAATATTACATCAACCCGACAACAGATGGAAACCTGAGTTGGAAGAGTGCTAGTTCCTACACATCCAACTCAGGAGAGGCCTTAGAACACTGGAAAAGAGATTGCATGAAGTCTCTAGGAGGAGATGTGCCATAGTTATCCAGTTGGTGTGATGCATAGAGAATCAGTTCAGGGAGCTACCCACATATGAGTGATTACTGTTGCACATGAAAATATCACATTGCTTATTCAACCATCAGATGACTTTATTGTTTCCTACCAACCTCCCAAAAATCCTGATCTGTATCACCTTGACCATTTTTTTCCCTGACCTAGAAGGGAATACGCTCTTTCACCTTTTCCACAGAGCACCGTCAAAGCCACCATCAATTAAAAAAGAAGCATCGTTGACCCTTTGCAGTGGGAAAAACCCTAGGTCGGCACTCTGTCTATTTTTCCTAAAAGCGTCGATGGTCTTAAAAGGAAAAAAAAGAAGTTTCTAGAAGGTTTTGTACAGAATCCTTCATGGAATTAGTTCTTGCATGTCTGGGAGAGGTGGAATTCACCTCCCTCACCTATAGGGATCTTATTCTATCCTTTTTTCAAGTCATCCTATGGATTGTTGGCCTATAAATGAAGTTTCTATGAGGAGAGTGAGGGAGACCAGAAAAAACATCCTTATGCTACTAGTTTGAAGTCTGGATAGAGGCAAAATAGAGGTAGCTTATATCTAGACAGGTCTTCATTGGAGTTTGTAGAAGTTTGTTGAGACAGAAGTTGTCAACATCAAGGCATTTGGTTTTACTTCTTCTCACCCATTATTAATACAAAAACATTTCGCTTTCCTATATTTGGTTATTGTGTTTCTGATTAAATATTATTGAATTCCTTGATCATCAATATGGATAGTTGATTATCATGATTCTCTCAGCTTTTCGTTTGTTTTGTGATCCATCTTGAAGGTATTGAATCATCTCAAGGACTTTCCGAAGAACAGATAAACAGGTCTACGATTGAGGTATATGATGTTTTATGTTAATTAATTTGATTGTTCAAGGGAAGGATGTGTGGTTGTGATTATTTTGTTTTGTAGTTGTGTTTTGCATTAAAGAGGAACAAGTAGTGTCAACATTGGTTTAGAATTCCTAGTAACAAAATTGGGGACTCCATTGAGGAGGTACAAAATCGATCAGATCTGGGGAAGATCCAGTCAAATCAAGTGTAGATCCGGTCATATCTACAACTTGTTGGTAACCATTCCACTGGTGAATTTTTTTTCTCTCTGATATTTGTTGTTTTAGTTAGCAACGTAAGCTAATCATTTCATTTTATTTATGATAATTTTCCTCAGTTATGGATTATTGTTTTTACTGTTCTCTGGGTAATTTCTTTTTTTCTTACTGTTTTCAGTTCAACTGAGACATTTCTGTTTCTTCTACAATTCTGAATTTTTTAGTGCACTATATGGACGGTGCACCTCTCTATGGCTGACAGAGTGCCAATATTTGTTCAGGGCTCCTTTCCCCTTGACTGACAGAGTGCTTCGTTCCTTCCATGGCGCCCCTCCCTTCAGCTAATAGAGCATCATCCTTCCTTCCAGGGTGTTGTTCCCTTCAATTGACAGAGCGCCATAGGCACCTAAGTCCTAAGTTACTAGTGCGTCGATTTGAATTGTGAGGTAAGCTTCAAAAACTCCTTGTAAAATTTGTCTTTGTCTGTTTGGAAATTTTTTATCTTTCTGAAAATTCTATGTGGTTTGTTTGCTTCTCTAAGATTTTGCTGTGTTCTTTGCATCTACCTGTTGTTTGAGAGTACTTTGTGAACCTGATTCTCTTTTGAGCTTAGTTCTAAAGGATTGATCTTTTTTATAGGGTAAAATGGTAAATAGTTTCAGTTTGGTTTCAAGGAAATATCTGGAAAATTTTACTTTTGAAAAGAAAATCATAGCCTCTTTTAAACTAGTTCATTTCAGACTACTTTGAGTGCCTCATATTTTCCAGAAAAATACAAAAGATAACCATTTTAGTTTCTTCTTGTTTATACCTTATAAGTTGTCATTTTTCTGCATAAATAGATTAGAAGAAATAGATTTTTTGACATTGTAGCAAATATAGTTTGCATGCACACTAGAGGCTTAGTTTCTTTGTCAAAATTTTCAGATATCTTTTGAGTGCTTGTTGAAAAAAATTTGTGTTTGAAAAAGCTTCATTTTCTTGCATTTTTCGATTCAAGTTTGTATTGTTGAAATGGAATTATTTTAAGGTTCTTGAAAAAAGAAGAAGAGAAAATTTTCTCCTTACCCTAAATAGTTTTCATTAAAAGTCAAAGAACTGTTTTCTGTTGCATATAGAGTTAATCTGCATTATTGGAGACAACATTTCCACAAACATTCACCTAATGGTCAAGATAAAATCAACAGTAGATTTAGGTTTAAATTTGTATAGAAAGTTGAGTGATAGGATAGAGACGTGTTTGGGCATTTTTAAGCATAGGTTCTATTGTTATTTGTCCACACTACATCCTGGGACTTGCGTGGTTCTTCCACCTACCATCGATATATAGAAACAGTCTTTCACATACCCTTGAGGTATATATAAAGGTTCTTTCATGTACTCAATTGTATATAGGAAGGCCCCTTGTGAACAATTGTGCACTAGACAACACTACTACCGATTTGAGCTCCCACGTACCTTGTGTATATCGAGAGACGCCACTAGGATACCCTACCCAAACTGAGTTAACCTCTTAGGTGTCTTGGCTTTACAGACGAAGCTTGTAAAGTCTTGATAATCCTGGTGAGAAACTGGACTTTGAACCCCTCCTATCATTTAAGACTTCTTGTGACCTTTAGCTCTGTGTAGGTGTTTTTGTGTGATTTTTTCTTTTACCTAGGTCAGAATAATTCCAGCCACCACCATGGCTCAGTAGCTTGCACGGCGTCAATCCCGTAGGTTGCAGGGTTTACCTCTTGAATCTCCTCCAACCATGGAAGGGGAAGAAGGGGTAGCCGTGGAGATACCAACTTCGGCTGAGAATCGTATGGAACTTACTCCACCTAGATAATATTTCACTATTTACATGAATCCTTTAGTCCAATTGCCTCCTACAACCGATGCTTCTATGCATCCACCATTGGAAGGCCATGGTGATTCTTCTACCCCACCAGATTATGGTCTAGATGCTCCTTTCTGGAGGACATCTATGGGCCAAGCCATTGATGAATTCGGGGTTATTAGAACTTCACCAGTAAATTCTCCCTTGGGAGAGGAGGAACAGAGAAGAATTAATGCATCTCTCAATCGAGCTCCTAACTTTTTAGAGAGAATAGAAAGAATTATTCCTCCACCTGTGTCCCATTATGAAACTTTACTGGCATGATTACCTCGTAATACAAACCCTTGGCCTCAAGCTAAAATTAAACCTTCTTCTGATGGCCGCCCAACTTATGGTGAGAATTCGCACAACCCATGGTCTGAAGGATATCATTCACTAGCTCAAGCATTAGGAACTATAATTGAAGAAATTCCATTTCAAGGTAATCCAAGTCTAAACCACAACCCCATAGTGTCACATTCTGGACCTATCACTAGACCTTCCATACCTGTCATGGTTGGGGGGAAATCCTCAAATCAAGCCGTGTTAGTAAACTCTCATGCTGAGGGGCAACTCCCAGCGCGAGTTACACTACCTATCAGTGGAACTATGTCTAGTTTAGGACAAGTTGTAGTTGTAGCACAACCTGCAATGGTTATACCCCCCACCAATACATATGTTGTCCACCCCCCATCTAGTACACGAAAACCCTTAGGGTCACAACCTGTCAACAATATGGCTTCTTGGGGATATACTTATCTAGGAACTCAACTATGGTTAATCAATTTTATCAACAACCGCTGCCTGTGGCTATTTATCTTGGAATGCCTTACCCAGGAAATGATTTCATCCCTTGGGGACAACCAAATTGGTCAAATATCTCGTCATATGGAGGGAATTTTTTGAATACTGCCGAATGATATGGTAGACCTCCCACCGGGGGACCACCATGAGAACCTGGAGGACCTAGAGGTCCTGGCGGACCTTGTGGACCATTTGGTGGACCACCACCACCACCTAGCGAAGGAGAACCACCACCACCACCTGGCAGAGGAGAACCACCACCAACATCTGGAGGAGGAGGACCACCACCACCACCTGGCAGAGGTAGACCCCCACCACCACCTGGAGGAGGAGGATGACCACCACCACCACCTTTCAGAGGACCCCCTCCCTTGGGGGGGCCACCTCCCCATGGAAATTCTGGAAACCAACATCCTTTTCAACAAGCTTCAGGGGCATCATCTATACCCATCTATCAATCCGCATACGGTCATACTGGTCAGCGAATTCCCTATAAATATTATCAGTACCCGCAACCAAATCAACAAATACCATTTCTGGCCACTTTAAATTTTCCAGACTTGTCGAGATTGATAAATGACCCAATTCATCATGACCTCTCTTAACCTGCTATCCCAGTCAAGCTACCTTCTGATATCCCAAAATTCGACGGTAAACCTAGTGAGGACCCAAAAAACCATGTTACGACTTTTCATATTTGGTGTTCATCCAATTCTTTGATGGATGGTTCAATCCATCTACACCTTTTCCAAACAACCCTCACCGGCATTGCAGTGAAATGGTACATTGAGTTACCACAACATTCATTTTGGGATTTCAATGCTTTATCTATGAATTTTTTGACACACTTTCAGTTACCAATCCAGTATGAAACAGGTACAGACCTATTGACCTTAGTTCAACAAACTTCATCTACCCATATCTCCAATCATATCCATGAATGGAGAAGAATCCGTAGGTTGATTAATGATCCTATTCCTGATCAATTATTGGCTGATTGGTTCATAAAGTCTTTGCTTCCACTCATAGCTAGATATGTGGACATGTGAGCTGCTGTTACTGAAGAATGGGATATTAGTCATGCTTAGAACCTTGACTTGGTTTATTCTGAGTTGGGCACTTTGTATGACCTAATTCCCCATGCTTCTCAGCCTACTACAGACCCTTCGAGACCTGCTATGGAACCACCTACTGATGGCATACTTGGTTCAGTTTAGATACAAATAGCAGCTAAATCCTCTAAGAAACAAGCCACCACCCCATCCAATCAACAATCACCACCTTCCAAAATTGTGTCCTCTCCTGTTGCTTTCACTGAAGTGAATACAGTTCAATCCACTAAATCTTCAGGCAAAAAGAAAAAAGGAAAAAAATAAATCTAAAAAACCTAGCAACCAACAGGAAGGAAATAAAACATAGAATATGGATAATGATTCAAAAGGAAAGAGAAAGGTGAAGTACCCCTATTTAATCTACGGAGGTGATCATTTTACAAAAGAATGTCCTCACCATGAGGAAGTTGGTAAATTTTTAAAATCCTCACCCACCCTAGCCATTTGAAAATATCATTTCCCTTCGCAACAACAGTTAATTGATCATAAGTCCTTAAACAAAACTTCTTCTTCCACTAATGAAGTTCGTATGATGTCTAGTGAAACGGTGAATTTGAAGACAAGAACACATAGTTATGACCCTCCTCCAGAGAAGAAACCTGATGCTATTCCATCTAAAAACATCTCAACTTCCACACCTCCTACTAATAATGGTATTCATATTGAAAAACCTATACCTGAAGCAATTCTTTGTCCACCAAAGGGCACTCTACGTAAGTCCATAATTAATCCTAATGCTCATGCCGCCCAATACTGTAATATTGTTGAATATTTGGCCCAGGAATCCTATGCTATGTCGGCTTTAGAGGTACTTCAAACCTGCCCAACTCAACAAAAAAATTTCCTTACTTCCCTTGGAGCTATGGATCCCGAGAATAGTAATATCATCACTTTCAAACTGGATGATTTCAAAACAAGACTTTCACATTAGTTAGCTTTCCAGATCGCTACAAATATTGTTGGAAAGACTATCTGTGATGTTTGGGTACACAAGGTACTCCCAAAAGACCGAACACCTCAAGTAACTGCTTCACACAAATAGATGACAGATCAACACATTGATGTTTGTCACATGTTTAAAACCCTCAAGAGGGAAATAGTCCACGGCCCCAGCCAAATAGCTACTTGGAGCATTTATTATGAAAAATAAAGAAAGTTACATGAGCTTCTCATAATCGATCAACTAGCCAAGGACCCTCCATGCTATTTAAATAGAGATCATGGACTAATCGGGTGTTAAGCCACGGATCAATGGTAGGTATGATCTAAGAGAAGTTGAACTGTTGGATCACTATATGTCTATAACATATCGTGACCGTCGGATTAGAATATTTACAAATGCATACTAAATAAACACACTTTTACCTAAGGGATATATTACACAAGTTGATCTTAACTAACTCCTAAGTGTCTAAATATCCTAACATCCCCCCTTAAGAACAACTTGGGATAGGATTGAAGGATTTACAGAAGTTACACTATTAGGAGAAGGAAGAAGGAATTAGAGCCTATCCCCCCTTAAGGACACATTCCTGAACTCCTAACCTAGACTGAAGTTTAGAATACTTCACTTCTATAAAAGACTTGGTGAAGATGTCTACAACTTGATCATCTGTAGGGAAATAGAGCACTTCAATAACATGATCATGAACACGATTTCTGATGAAGCGCATGTGTAGCTCAATGTGTTTGTTGCATTGATGTAGAATTGGATCTTTGACAAACTTGATGGCACTTTCATTGTCGCACCAAAGTGGAGTAGGATTCTACTGCTCGAATCCAAACTACGAAAGTATCTGCCGAAGCCATAAAGCTTCCTGACTGGCATTAACGACGGCTCAATATTCTTCTTCTGTTGAATAAAGAGCAAGAGCTTGTTGTTTCTTACAAGCCCAAGTGACAATTCCAGATCCCAGACTAAAAACATAACCTGTAGTAGACTTTCGATCATCACGATCACCGGCCCAATCTGAATCAGTGAAACCAACCAACAAAGGTTTCCCCCCTATACTGTAATGAATTCCAAACTAAATTGTACCTCGAATATATTGAAGTATTCTTTTTTCTTCTTTCCAGTGACTTTCATGAGGAGTTTGCATATAATGGACAACATGACCAATTGCAAAGGAAAGGTCAGGATGAGAATGAGTCAAGTATGAAAGAATACCAACAAGTTGACGATACAAGGTGGCATCTACTTTAGGGGAAGTACAAGTGGCAAAAAGTTTGACTCTAGACTGGAAGGGAGAAGGGGTTGGTTTACAATCTTCCATGTGGAAGCGATGAAGAAGGTCACAAGCATACTTAGACTGGGAAAGAAAGATTCCTTCTTTGTTTTGCAAGACTTGGAGACCAAGAAAATAATGCAAATGTCCTAAGTTTGACATTTAAAAATTTTTCTTAACACTGGATTTCACATGGGTTATAAGTTTAGGGTCACTACCGGTAAGGATAAGATCATCAACATAAAGAAAAAGTATGATAAAATGGTTTCCTACTTTCTTGGTGTAGACATTGGGGTCAGAATGGCATCTAGAAAAATCAGTGTTAATGAGAAAGCTATCCATTTTGGCATACCAAGCTCTAGGAGCTTGCTTAAGTCCATATAAGGATTTCTTAAGGAGACAGACAAGGCTAGATTTATCCTGAACATATCCAGGAGGTTGTTCCATGTAAATTTCCTCCTGTAAATCATCATGTAAAAAGACAAACTTGACATCCATTTGATGGACTTCCCAGTTATGTAAGGTGGCAAGGGAAAGAACAAGGCGAATGGAATTCATTTTTGTGACAGGAGAAAAGGTTTCATTGTATTCAATCCCTTCAACTTGGGAAAAACATTTGGAATCTAACCTTTCCTTAAGTCTTTCAACACTTCCATATAATGCATACTTAGTTCTGTAGACCCATTTACATCTAAAAAGTTCTCTTCCTTTTGGAAGAGGAACAAGATCCCAAGTATCGTTGGCCATTACGGAACATATTCTTCATCCATAGCTACATCCCAATCTCGATTTCCTGACGCTTTTGCAAAATTTTCTGGATCATGATTCTCAAAAACTTGAGCAAAAATAGAAGAGGCTCGTTGAAACTGAGAACGTGTTCGACGTTGATCTCTAGGATCACCGACAACATCACCAGCTGCTTCACATGTTGAACAGACCCATCGAGGAAGCATTGGTGCTAGTGCAACTAGAGGAACATGAGTAGGCAGAGGTGGATTTTCATCCTCACTGTCATCATCAGAAACTGGAGTTGGAAACTTGTCAAGGAATTTGGAAGAAGAAGAAGAAGGCACAATCGTCGAATCAGGCTTGCATGCCAAAGATGGCACACCCACCAAGATATTTTCAACAAATTTAACATCTCTTCTAATGATTATATCATGAGAATGTGGATGAAGAAGTCTATAACCTTTTACATCTTCTGAATATCCAACAAATATGCACTTTTCACTTTTAGGCTACAATGCTTTCCATCTTTCATCCGAAATATGAGCCCATGCTTCACAACCAAACACACGAAAGTGACTTACATCTGGTTTAATTTTACTCCATGCTTCTCCTGGTGTTATGTCTTGTAAAACTTTAGTGGGTGTGCGATTAACTATGTAATTTTCACAATTTATGGCCTCCGCCCAATATTGAAGACTTAGTCCCTTAGATTGGATCATACAATTAGCCATTTCTTTTAAAGTGCAGTTCTTCCGTTTAGCTACACCTTTTTGTTGTGGTGTATATGGAATAGTGTGTTGTTGTTGGATTCCTTGTCCAGTGCATAAAGTAGTGAACTTGTTGTTAACATATTCTCCTCCATTGTCAGATCTTAATAATTTGATGACCAGATTGTTTTTCAACAAGGGCCTTGTAGGCCAAGAACATGTTAAATACTTTGCTCTCAAGTTTTAGGAAGTAAACCCAAGTGCATTTGGAGTAGTCATCAATCAAAGTTAATAAATATTTGAAACTAGAAAAGGAAGCAGATGGAAGAGGGCCACACAAGTCACTATGCACAAGCTCCAAGGGAACTGAGGTGTACCAAGAGGTACGTTTGTCAAAACTGTCCTGATGATGTTTTTCGAGTACACAACTGGAACAAACACCATCCTTGCAAGATACCATCGAAAGAACAATCACCATATTGTCTTTACATAGTTGTTGTAATGAGTGATAATTTAAGTCACCAAATCGCTCATGCCAAAGTTTGCTCAAGTTATCACTATGAGTAACAAAAACTGAAGGAAAAGGTGATGACCCAAAGTTGCTAAATTTGTACAACCTGGTAATATCATCAATAGTTCTAGTAGCAAAGACATTTTGAGGATTTTTACAATCCTTGATTACAACTTCGTGGGGTGTAAACGTCACGGTAATTTGATAGACTGATAACAAATTGCAGGAAATTTTTGGAACACATAGTACATCACTAAAATGACCATTTTCTACTGGAACTGTTCTAGATCCTACAATACTTAGAGATCTATGATCACTAACAAATATTTTCTTGGTGTTACATTCATGCATAGTAGAAAATATGGCTTGATCCTTAGCCATATGATAAGATGCTCCAGAATCAATGAGCCATTCATT
>LPNX011048821.1:406296-450019 GCA_001517045.1 Pseudotsuga menziesii
CAAAAGGTATGTAAAAGAATGGAAAGAGGAAGGGGGCTTGCTTTTTTTTTAAAAACTCCTCTCTCGTTTTCCGTGCTTGCTTTTGTTTCCTGCAAATCACAAAAAAACCGAAAAACAAAAAACAAAACAAAAAAAATCCACACTATGGGTGGGGTTAGATCTTCGTTAGCTTACCCGGAAAGTCTATGTTTTTAAGTTTTCTCATTGTTTCTAATTTTTTGCGGTCGCACAAGATGCACGGAAAAGACCATACGTAGCCGAGAATACAAGAAGAAAAAAAAACTTTCTCTTACTGTTTCTGATTCGTTGTGATCACACAAGGTGCATGACAAAGAGAATACGTAGCCAGGGAAGGCAACAATACAAGACTAAAATAGTAAATATCTAATAATAAAACTGATAAAATATGAGAGATTTAAAAAAGAAACCGTCACTATAACCTTATACCTTCAAATTTGTCGAAATGGGTGTTTCTGGAACAAACAAAAATGGTTTTCGATGAAACAAAACTTATTTCCCAATGGAAATCGTGCTCCAGACATAATGGAATAGATCCCATAGGCCACAAATGTACACAAAAACCAGAACCATAAACCCTTTCAAAGTTTCAGCAACACCGATTCCATATCTTGATCAAAACTGAAAGCAGCTTTTCATAAAATCTCTGATACCATGTTCAGGTACATAGGGTACTCCCAAAATACCGAACACCTTGAGAACCCACGTCACACAAGTAGATCACAGATCAACACATTGATGTTTGTCATGTGGTTAAAACCCTTGAGAGGGAAACCGTCCATGGCCCCAGCCAAATAGCTACTTGGAGGAATTTATTATGCAAAATCAAGAAAGTTACATGAGCTTCTCATAATCAATCAACTATCCAAGGACCCTTCATGCTCTTTAAATAGATATCATGGACCAATCGAGTGTTAAGCCACGGATCAATGGTAGGTATGATCTAAGAGAATTTGAACTTTCGAATCACTCTATGTCTAGAACATATCGTGACCGTCGTATTAGAATATTCACAAATGCATACTAATCCATACTAAAGAAACACACTTTTACCTAACGAATATATTACACAAGTTAATATTAACTAACTCCTAAGTGTCTAAATATCCTAACATGTCATACCATTTTGGACGAGGATGCCTCTACATTAGTTATGTCTTTATCTTGCTGGAGAGCCATTGAATCTCCGGAGATCAACCATTGACCTACCACTCTTAAGGATTTTGATGGTCGCGGCTTTCAACCCTATGGACTACTACCTTCCATCCATGTAGAACCAGGGGGCAAGTTAGTCTCCATTCATATCGAAGTTGTTGACGCTCCTTTGGATTACAACTTACTCCTAGGTCGCAACTAGTTTTATGCTAAGCAAGCTGTAGCATTGACCATTTTTTGGATCATCCAGTTCCCATTCCAAGGAAATATTGTTATTGTTGACCAGTTAGACTTCATCACACCTATCCCTATTACAAACGATGCAAACAGTGTTCCTCTCTTGAACACCCTACAGTATCAAGATGTCAGAGTAGGCCTCATCAAATATTCTTCACTTATGGGAGTATTTCCTTCCTTTGACCCTCCTCTTGCTTCGCAAACTACATCCATGAATATGATTTCTAGCTGTTATTCAGACAAAGGAAAAGCAATTGCTGATGAATCCTCATCCTTTTACCCTTTTGAGGAGATGTACAATGCAATCCAAGCTACCAATGATCCCTCCATCAATGATCATTTCTTAGTGGCCTCAGACCATTATCACATGCCATATTGGCTCAAACACCCCTCCCCATCTCTGGATTATATTTCACACACACTTCCTATAGACGAGTCTATCATGGAAGTTATGTCATTAGACGAGATGCCTTGGGAATATTATCATCACAGATCTTCTTTCCTCCCCCCTTTCCATATGGTAGAAAACCACTTTGCCTCCACAGTTTCATCCGATATAGTCCTCAACCCTCAATCTCTTATCCTCACTCGTAGTATCGATTCTGAAGGGAATTTATGCAACATTACCAGGACTACACCCATTGACATATCCATGAAACCAGGTGTTTCGAGAACATTTCCATAGGACATAACTCTTCCCCTGAAGAAATCAAAACATACATGACTCTTTTCAAAGAATTTCAAGATGTCTTCACATGGACATATGAAGAAATTCATGGGATTGATCCCTCTATCATTGTCCATGAAATCAAAACTTATCATGATGCCAAGCCCGTATGCCAAAAACTACGACAGGTTCATCCTCGAAAAGCAACCGCTATCAAAGAGGAAGTTGAAAAACTTCTGAAAGCTGGTTTCATTTACCCCGTACCACTAACTGAATGGGTTTCAAACATAGTCTCTGTGAATAAAAAGAAGGGTACTATTAGGGTTTGTATCGATTTTAGGGACCTGAATCGAGCTTGTCCAAAAGACAATTTTCCCACTCCCTACATCGACCAAATAATCGATAACTGTGCCAGAAGCATCATTTTTTCCTTTATGGATGGCTTTTCTGGCTATAATCAGATTGAGATTCTCCCATCTGATCAACACAAGATGACATTCATTTTCCCTTGGGTTACTTTCACTTATCATAAACTACCTTTCGGTTTAAAAAATGTTGGCGCAACATTCCAACATGGCATGTCATATGCTTTTCATGACATTAAACTTGTTGTGGAACCCTATCTAGACAACCTGCCTTCCCATTCCAAGCAGTCAGATATCCATATTGATCATCTAAGAGCAATATTTCTTTGATGTCATCATTTTAACATTCATCTAAACCCCCACAAATGTGTTTTCTGTGTCGAAGCTATCCGGCTTCTTGGTTTTATTGTTTCTAAAGATGGAATCTATATCGATCCTTTGAAAATTGAGACTATTTTCTCCATGCCTGCTCCCACGAATGTTACTGAACTCCAAAGTTTGCAAGGGAAGGAAAAATTTCTGCGTTGCTTCATCTGTAATTATGCAGAGAGGACACATGGTTTCATGAGGTTGCTTAAGAAAGATACTCCTTTCATTTGGGATGATTTTACGCAACGCGCGTTTGATAATATTAAACATGCACTTACCCATGCACCTGTGTTGTAACCACCCAATTATCCTTAGGATTATTCCATGTATGTGGCTGCATCCTTGTCTACCATAGGCATGGTCCTTGTTCAAATAGATGAACATGACCAAGAACATGTGATCTATTACACCAGTAAGAGTCTTTTGGACTCTGAAACTCTATACTCACATGTGGAGAAACTCACTCTGGCCATGTACTACCCCATGTACTACATTCTGACACGTCAGTTGCTTGGGGGAAAATACTCATGTTGGATCGTGATCCTCTAGGAGTTTGACCTAGAATTCGCCAAAAGTACTTCCAAGAAGTCCCATGTCTTTGCAGAGCTTATATGTGACCTTCCCCATACTATTGAGAATCTAGAGCCCTCTGATTCCTTACTCGGTGAATCACTATTTCTCATTAGTATGACAGATCCATGGTATGGAGACATCATTTTATACCTCTAGACCTTATGATACCAGCCTAGTGCCTCTCGAGATGAATGTTATCATGTTCGCCACTAGGCTAAAAGTTACTTTATCTTGAATGTTACCCTATACTTCCGTGGTATTGATTATATCCTACATTGTTTCCTTACACACGAAGAGGCTGAGATAGTCCTTAATGATTGCCATGTTGGATATTATGGCGGTCATCTTTCTGGGTTGGCTACTGCCCAAAAAATCCTGTGTACTGGGTACTTCTGGCCTTCTATTTTCAAATATTGTATTGAAATGGTCAAGAAATTCTCACCTTGTCAAATGTTTACTTCCAAGAAATGCACACATCTAGCTTCACTCCATTCCATAGTAGCAGTTAGCCCTTTTGAAAAATGGGGCATAGACTTCATGCACTGTAGGCCTACCTCAGCTAGGGGGCATGGCTACATCATTGTAATTGTTGACTATTTTTCAAAATGGGCTAAGGCAATTCCCACATACGCCGAAGACGGTAAAACTGCTGCACTTTTCTTATTCAACCATATTATTGCAAAATTTGGGATTCCTAGGGCCATCGTGACCGATCATGGATCACATTTCAAAAATAAAATGATGGAAGAGCTTAGCATAAAATTAGGGTTTCAACATCATAACTCTACACCCTACTATCAATAGGCCAATGTCCAGGTTGAAGCGATAAATAAAGTACTAAAAAAAATGCTTCAGCGAATGGTAGGGGAGGCCAAGTCAAACTGGAATTTACAACTTTTCTCTGCACTTTGGGCCTATAGGAATATTGTTAAAACTTCCATGGATTTTACACCTTTCCAATTAGTATACTGGCTGGAAGCTACTCTCCTGATAGAATGTGAGATTCCTTATTTAAAACTGGTTGTTTAATTATTACCCAACACTACCATAGATGGAGAAAGATTCATGTACCTAAATAAACTTGATGAAACTCAATGTGATGTTGCCTTAGCTAATGAGGTACGCATGACAAGCTGGGGGCAGGTAAATTTGAGTCTATGTGGCATGGACCCTACATTGTTAGCTGTGTTTTAGAGAAAAGGACCATATGAACTGGTTTATTACGATGGGATACCATAGGGAGAGCCCCGAAATGGGATCTACCTCAAAATATACTATGCCTAGGTCATCTAGCGTAGGGTCTTTGTAAATATTGTTTATAGTTTGTTGTGTGTCTTAGACTTAAAGAGGTGTGTCTTTTGTGTGATTTAGAGTTTGTTTTTTATAAAACCCTACTTATGCACATCTTTTGTCTCATGGACAGATGACTTCCTTCATTGGTTTTGCTGATGGTGCTCATCGGTATACGCTTAACCTTGCATCTATAGCTTGGGTACTGTACTCTCCTACAAGTGAGCTGGTGAGTTCAGGGGGTATTCTCTTCAGTCCCTCCACCAACAATCTGGCAGAGTATCAAGCTATGGTTAGATTATTGACAAAATCCCTAGCTAATGATGTAAGGGAAATTAGGGTTTACTTGGACTCTGAGCTGGTTGTCCAACAACTTAATTGAGTCTACACTATCTATAATCCCCTGCTTCTTCGTACTTTCTAAAGAGTCAGGTTGTTAGAGAGGTAGTTTGAGCAAGTCACTTATCAACACATTCCAAGACATTTAAATGCAGTGGCAAATTCCTTAGCTAATTATGTTTTGTATTGGTATATTTCTCATACATGAAAGTCCATTTGCAACATAAATAAAAACATATAAATTCATAAGTAGCTGAACATCTCACACATCACAGTTGTCACACACACAACTGTAAACATGAAAGTATGTCATGTATATATATATATATATATAGAAACTGTAACATCGAGATACAAAAATGGGCTAAAGCATCCCTAGTTTTTAGTGCCCTCAAAAGTTCAGGACCATAAAAAGTTCATAAATACATAAGGAAAATTTTGAAGCTCCGAAGCTTTCATTAATACATATACAAAAAGAAGATCAAAATAGACTAATCCTCCTATTATGCATCATGTCATGCAATGGCCTGGGCCACCTTGTAGAGTAGCCTAGAAAACCGTTCAGAAACACCTATGGTGTGGCGCTGATAATGCCTAGGTACCCTATCTATGGCTACATCGGGAATACCCATAGTCAAATGATGTATGTTTTCCTCCACATCTCCAAGCTCATCCTCAGCCTCGGAATGATACACCATCATGTCTCTGGTGCCTACTCACCTAGCAATAGGCAACATCCCCACTGGATGGGTAGGTCTAATGTCTACACAAAAACTCTTTTTGTTATCGCAATGTTATAAACCATAAAAATGAAATAAAATACAAAATTCCAAAAAACACAGTTTGGACGATGTCCTTACTTACTGCTATCATCCCACATCTCACCCTCGGGTAAAACCAACTATAGATCATGACGGAAATCTGACCCATCATAGGCATAATCCTCTATCATAAGAAACTAGTTTCTCCACCAGCGAAAGAATCCGGCCCCATAGCTAACTTTAGGCGTTGCACCGCTAAGGCATGGCATAGACGTAACCCATGCTAACATCCTGGGATCTTCAAGCTCCAACCTGGTGATAGTTACCTATGGTCTCAAATGTGGAATCCACTATAACATGAATGACACCACCACTACCCCGTATCCAAATTGCTTCAGTGTTCCCCTCCTACATTTGGTCAACTGCTTCTTCAAACATACTAGCATGCTCTCACACCAGTTAAAAATGGTAGGCTCCATACAATGCATAGTATATAGCATATGAGACCGAGTAGTAAGGTGGATAGACCTTGTTCCCACCACCTTACCAATAGTGTATACCATAGTCCTTAATGGGAGATTCACTATGGAGCGAATCTTTAGTTTCTCGGATTTAGCTTCTATGCCCAATGCACAATGCTGGTCTATTATGTCATCCAAGGAGCCTTATCCTCCTTGATCCCCAGATAAGACTGCCTAACTCCCCCTCATGGATAGACAGGTCAAAAAGTATACATCCTCTATCTCAATGGGCAAGATGTGGACCCCTACGACAAAATGTTCTTGATCGGGATCCCACATATTAATGATATACTCAAGTAGCCATATGTGTTCTTTCATACCGGGCACACGGAAATATTTCAGCAGTCCACAATTTCTTAGGGCTTTGATGGTAGTTGGATCATTACCAGCTTGTACATCAGAATTCTCATGCTCCCTTTCTTTCCAAATGATCATAATACACCTACAACATACAAATTTCATGATTAGAACACATGTCATGGCTAAAAACAAAATAACATATTTTGAAGCAAATCTCGAGCATGAATTGGGTATATTTAGCATTCTAGGGTTTTATTTTTCTTCCTTAGGGCTGCAGTGGCACTGCTATCTTTTGCTGATAGAGCATCATCGGCGGCTGCATCTTCAGCTCCCAGAGGGTTGCCCACTTGTCCGCTATGGACAGGGCACCTACGGCGCGCCTATCTTGGTTGGACAGAGCGTCGTCAAGGACTTTTCCCAACAGTCGAAAACCCTTCAAANCAGCTCCCAGAGTGTTGCCCACTTGTCCGCTATGGACAGGGCACCTACGGCGCGCCTATCTTGGTTGGACAGAGCGTCGTCAAGGACTTTTCCCAACAGTCGAAAACCCTTCAAAAATAAAATTTAACCTATTTCTCACCAATGAAATTGCTCAATGATGGTCGGTTTCACTATTTTTTATAGAAAATTGCAAACCTATCCTCTATATTGGGTTCAAAATCATTATAAAAATTGTTTTTAGGGATGTGTTTCTAAACATGAAAGGAGAAAATTTGACATTTATAGAAGATGGAAGGGAAAAGAGTTGATTACTTACCTCTTACATAGTGAACGAAGAAGCAATGAAGTGGAAATATCCTTGCCAAACCACCAATGGAACTCTTACCAATCAATACCAACTCTCCAAAGCTCACAAATGGTAAAAATGAAATGGTAACTATTTCTTACCCCACTTTCTATTTATAGATTATTTGATATTTTCAAAAATACATTCCAATTTATATATTTTGAAATCCAAATTATTTAAGTTAAAGTGGGTTTTTATTTTCATTTTTATTTTCTATAGTTTTGGTAAAGTGGTTTTTAATGGTCTTTTTTGAGTTTTTCAAGGTTAATGCTAGGTTTTGGCTCCGATACAAGCAATTTTTGTCTTTTTCGGGGTTAGGGAAAAACTGGAAAAGTACCGAGCGTCCTTATACACTTTTTACATGATCGTTAAAATTCGAGTAGAAAGGTGTCGAGTCCACTTTTTCTCTTTTTTAGATTCGTTAAAAATGGCTTATGAAAAAGGAACCTTGTTCGGGAGTTATATTTAAGCTCTTTTCAGTCTCCTCAAAACACAAAATATTTCCAAGCGAACTTGTTACATTCCCACTTGTAAAAGAATCTAAACGGTCGACTAGTCGAGGGTAGGTTATCTCTTTTTTAGACCAACTGGCCTTATCTATGAAAAAGGACCCTTTTTGGAGTCTTCTTAGTCATTTCAGACTCTCTAAACATGAAATGACAAATTAATTTAGTTGTGTTGGACTCATAAAACATACGATGTAAGACCCTATTTTGGGAACGAACCCCTCCTTTCTCAGGCTCGTAAAAATATGAGAATGGACTCATCACTTGATGAGCTTCAACGAGTGTTTGTTACCCTCTTTGGACTTGTAAAAATGAAAAGAGGCACTCACTGTCATGTCCCCATGCCTCCGACTAGCGAAGAGGACGTGAATACAAGCTTCAAATACATGGGCTAAGAGCCCCATGAACATGTACATGCATAAAATTTACTGAAACAGAATGCTGAAATAGAACCTTTAACTAAAACATGCACATATGCAATTTAGTCATCATACACATCGGAAACCAACAGCATTCATACATGCATGCATTCATTTTCATTAACAGAAAATAAGGTTGCGGAAGTAAAATGAACAAGAGCACTTAACTTATGATGAACTCGGTCTGCAACCATCTATGTCATTGCAACATTCCTCCGAACCATAGGCCAGCGTGCTCCTTAATCTCTCAGCAACGCTGCCACCCCCGAGCTGGGCATGATTCACCAAGGAATAAGGGAACTAGTAGGCTTACACATAGCCAAGGATATTCAATACATAGCCAAGCCAACACAGTTGTGTTTATCAGGCCATCCAGGAGTTGGGAAAGGATAAATGCTAAGCTGGTGAGCGCATTACAGAGCTAAGAACACCTACACCAGAACTAGCTTGACCTCTAAGACACCCAAACACACCCAACACAAGGAATCAGTCCCTTCTCTGCTAAACAGTCCCTCAGGCCTTGCATTCCCTTCCAGTGCTATTCAGGGGTGATGGAGAAGAAGGCTAGCCCTCTAGCTATGTCTGTGTGGTTTCCAGCCACCAGGTTTATCAAGCAAACCAAGCCCCCATCCCTTCTCCCAAAACAGTCCGAATACCAACCATTGCACTCAGGCAATTAATTCAGCTGTCACAGCTTAAATAGGGGAACAATTCCTGAGTCATTCTTGGCCCTATCGTGGCCAAAATGACTCTCCAATGAATTTACAACAGTTCCCAAACACAACATCAAACACAATTCCAACAGGGGAAATTAGTAGTCCGTCCAGGGAAAGGAAGCAAGCGGAAAAGAAATTGCACAGGCCGTCACACAGTTCTTAAGCGTGAAATGACTCCCTGCAGGAAATCGTGGGTGATAGTGGCAAAACGGCTCTCAGTTTGTTGTGCATGATACCAACGAGCAATTGCTTGTGCGTGAGGATGAATGACTCCATCCCAAGACATAAATTAACCACAACGAAACACACCGTACGTGAGAGAACCACAGCAGCACAGTAAATCGTGGATAAAAGATCACGGCTCTCAGCTCACTGCATCAGTTGGAAAAACCAGGAAAAAAAATACCTGTGCATGAGATCAGCAAACAGAAGATGGTTCATGCGTGGAGATGGACAGCAAAATCATGAGGTCGTGAATTGGAGAGTGCGTGAAGGTTTTTCCTACCATAGTGAAGTCAATAGTGGGTGGAGTGTGCATGTGGGTGAGGACTGACAGTCCTGCCACCCCACTCCCAAAGATCATAACTGCCTCAACCACCAGCAACCTTTCTTAATGAAAGTGGTTGGAATAAAACAAGGTAAGAAGACACATGGATTTTCACCCTATTGGCCAAAGTTGGACAAATTCCCCCACATCCTTATCCTTGCGAAAATCATGCCCCTTTCTCATTTTAGTTTCCGCGATCGTAGCTGGTCGGGTTCATTTAATTAATTATAGATGCATATTTACATGATGACCATCATAATATATTCCGCATTCCCCAATATACCATTAGTGACAAATTCAAATCCAAAACATAACATAACCGATCAATGGTAGGGCCTTGGCATTTAGCTCTGCACCATGATCATTTAATATATACATCATGTACATCTAATGCAACGAGGTCAAAAATGGGGTGTTACACTCACCTTTCAAGGTGGGGAAATTAAATTAAAGGACAATGGTTTTAATTTGTTTATATTGTAGTACTCTATAGTCCACCTTTGAACATGGCACCTATTTGCATTCGCATATCTGAACAGTTTGGGTTTTCAGTTTGTCCTCAAGTCGATCCATTTCTATGAGTCACCTAACTCCTTTGAGTCAATTCAAAGGATGCTTCATTATATTTCTTTCATTACACCTGGTTCTATTCTCGCGGGTCAATACTGCCAAGTCATGTGTCATGCCACCCAATTGTTCGAAGGTTACCTCTCTTAGAAAAATAATCCATCAATATCCTCACTTGTCCTCGAAATTCAGTCATGTCTGAGTCAGTCCTATTATTCCAAATCAAATTTTATTCTCAGCTTCGTGTCATTGATGTGGGAATCATTATGGCCCTCCTATGACAGGGTCTATTCCTGTCGAATTCAAATCACTATCCAAGATTTAGACCTAGAAACCTAGGCAGTACCTTGGGCCTGCATGCCTCAATGGCAGGTTACCTCACTTTCAACATGATTTTACATCATTGGATCTTGATTGAAATATCTCATCAGATGTTCGACTTCAATTCCTTTATTCACATTGATTTATTTGTACTAGGATACCTTGGGAATCATTGACATCAATGGTGATTTCCCTTGCACTTGTTAACAGTTGACATCAATGACTAGTAATCAAGTGGTTTCTACCATGTTCGACGTCAAGACATTGTAATCACATGGTTAGATTCATATCATTCAGAGATTGGGATGAAGACCTTGAGTAATTAGGCTTTATCATCATCATTTCCTATGCTCAGATTGCATTTGGAGATCATTTAGAGTCATGAAACTGATCCACATTGTATGTTTGGTGGTTGTGTTCTATATCTGAAAATGAGAGGCATAGATCTACTTTGTATATCTCGTAGATATGACCTATCTCTTACACTAGTCAATCATTGATCTACAGTGTATTATTGGTAGCCATGACATGGTCATCATCATGGATCTACAGTGTATTGGTCCGCAGCTATGATTGGATAAAAGTCAGTTATTGGTCTTTTATGAGTCTATCTCTCTTTTCCTTTGTGTTAGATGGAAAACTTGCAAAGAATTTTACCTATCACATTATTCTAGATTCATACTTTGGGGGGAATTCTATTGCACATGAAAATATCACTTTTCTTAGTTAGCGTTCAGATGACTTCCCTGTTGCCTACCAACCTCCCAAAAAGCATGATCTAGATCACCTTGACCATTTTTTCCCTGACCTAGAAGGGACAACGCTCTTTCACCTTTTCCACAGAGCACCGTTGGCGCCTCCATTAGTTAAGCAAGAAGCATCATTGACCCTTTGGAATGGGAAAAACCCTAGGTCGGAGCTCTTTCTAGTTTTCCTAAAAGTGTCGATGGTCTTAAAAGGAAAAAAAAGAAGATTCTAGAAGGTTCTGTATGGAATCCTTCATGGAATTAGTTCCTGCATGTCTGGGAGAGGTGTCATTCACCTCCCTCACCTATAGGGATATTATTTTATCCTTTTGTCAAGTCATCCTATGGATTGTTGGCCTATAAATGAAGCTTCTATGCAGAGAGTGAGGGAGACCAGAAAAAGCATCCTTATGCTGCTAGTTTGAAGTTTGGATAGAGGCAAAATAGAGGTAACTTCTATCTAGAGAGGTCTTCATTGGAGTCTGTAGACATTTATTGAGACAGAAGCTGTCAACATCAAGGCATTTGGTTGTACTTCTTCTCACCCATTATTAATACAAAAGCATTTCCCATTCCTATATTTGGTTATTGTGTTTCTGATTAAATATTATTGAATTCCTTGATCATCAATACAGATAGTTGATTATCATGATGCTCTCATCTTTTTGTTTTTTTTGTGATCCTTCTTGCAGGTATTGAATCATATCAAGGAATTTCTGAAGAACAGATAAACAGCTCTATGATTGAGGTATATGATGTGTTAAGTTAATTAAATTGACTATTCAAGGGAAGGATATGTGGCTATGATTCTTTTGTTCTGTAGTTGTGTTTTGCATTACAGAGGAATAAGAAGTGTCAACACTGGTTGAGAATTCCTAGTAACATTACCTAATATTGTGACCTTCCTCAATGAGTTTGAAGGACTTGTAACAAAGCCACAATGCGTATCTACGTTGGACTATGTATTGAAGGCTACGCCTTCCAAATGGTGGGGTACACATAGGAAATCCATATCATAATGTCCACAATGCATAATATTGTTGGAAGTTAGATTCGAAAAATAATTCAATGTCGTGATTCAGAAATACACATGGAATTCAAGCCTTGTCGAGCACATTAATTAATGCCGCATAACATTTTCTAAATACCTACAACAGGAATGGGCCCATCATTTCATTCATAAAATGGAAATGACATCAAGAAGTTGATATACATCCATGGAATTGTGACAATGAACTCGAGATTGGGATGGGCTATCTAAGCAGTTCACGAACACATTTGAATTTGCTGATGAGAAACCCACAGTTGATGCTGCACTTCAGATGAATAGGGAGAAGATATTCGCTGAAATCCCTATCTAAGTGGCAAGTTCCCACCAGTGGAGTGCGACTATGCAATAATGGATGGCGTGTTACAATCTGGCTGGAGAACCAGATGATGAACCAACTAACATAAACATACCAGAGTCGGAAGGTACGCACGAAGTTGAAGGAAGTGGTACTTCGAGTGACAAGTTCTTCAAGCCACTGAAAATCAAGAAAGTCAACATTGGATCGCTGGAGAACCCGAAGTTCACCAATATAGGGGATTATTGGGAGGAAGAGATAGTATAGAAGATCACAGACTTGCTACATGAATATCAGGATCTATTTCCCAGCAATTTCGTAGAGATGAAGGGAATAGTAGGAGATCTGAGAGAAATGAAAATACCCCTAAAACCAGATGCTAGACCATTTAAGAAATGACCGTATAGGTTGAATCCATGGTATAAATAAAAGGTAAAAGTTAAATTGGATTGCATGCTCGACATATGAATCATTGAACTTGTTGAGGATTCAGAGTGGATCAACCCTATAGTGATCCAGGATAAGAAGAAAATAGGCGAAGTCAGGATATGTGTTGACCTAAGGAAGCTGAACGACGCATGCATGCATGATCCATTCCCAACACCATTTATAGATGAAGTGTTGGAAAGAGTCGAAGGAGAAGAAATGTATTCATTCACCAATGGCTTCTCTAGCTATCATCAGGTCAAAATCGTGAAGAAATATCGACATAAAATGACCTTCGCCATAGAATGGGGATGCTACCAGTATATGGTAATGCCCTTTGGACTCAAGAATGCACCTGCTATTTTTTCTAGAATAGTAGTCTCTGCCTTTAAATATTTTATTCACAACTTTCTTGCGGTCTAATTTGATGATTGGATTGTATTTGGTCTAGTAAGATACCATATTGATAGTTTGCGCATGATGTTGGGCCGTTGTTGCCAGTATCAAATCGCACTTAATTCAAATAAATGTATTTTTTGCACACCATTTGGTGTACTATTGGGTCATGTCATGTGTCCCAATGGTATTTTAGTTGACCCACCAAAATTTGTGATTATCCTTGACTTGTCACCACCTACATCATTCACGCAACTCAGATCGATGCTAAGACACACAGGCTACTACAGGAAGTTCATCAAAGGATATGAAGAGATAAATGCACCCATGGAGAAACTATTGAAGAAAGATGCAAAGTTCCAATGGACAGAGGCTTGTCAGGAAATCTTGGACAAATTAAAGAAAAATATGGCCACTAAGCCAATACTTGTATTTCTGGACTAGAAGAAGGAATTCCACGTTCATGTCGACATGTCATATATCGTGCTCGTCATAGTATTGACACAACTAGGTGAGGGTTCATTGGACCACCCTATTACTTTTTCTACTAGAAAAATTTTGACGATAGAGAAAAAATATAGGACAACAGAAAGGGTAGGACTCACAATGGTCTATGCACTACAAAAGTTTTGACACTACTAGTTGGGTGGAAATTTTAAAATGTACACTGATCATTCGGCATTGATGTACTTGGTCAACAAGCCAGTTTTGGGGGGGAATATTTGTCGATGGCTCCTCTTGTTTCAAGAATTCAACTTTGAACTCATTGTTAAGCCTAGTCGACTAAATGTAGTACCTGATCACCTGTCAAGGATAGAGACCAGTGAAGAACCAACTCATTTTGGAGGAAAAATTTCCTGACGCGCAACTAATTGTAGTCACCATGATGGATGATCAGAATAAGGAATTTAACACCATCATTCACTTTCTGATCACATGGTATGTGCTTGAAGGATTCTCCACTAACCAGAAGAAACATCTGGTTGTAAGAGCCGCTAATTATACATTGATCGCAGGACACTTATAAAATACGGGTGTGGATACAATACTGCGACGCTATGTATTCGACTATGAACAAAAGTGGGTAATGCATGAAGCACATGCCATTTTAGTAGGAGGACACTATGCTGGAAAGGAAATTGTGCGCAAGATATTGCAAGTTGGACTATGATGGCCAACCATACATATAGATACTAAGATATTCTTTCGGCTCTATGATATCTTCCAGAGGATAGGAAAACCGTTGCATCATGATGAGATGCCGCTTATGCCACAGATAACCCTTCAAGCATTTGACAAATGGGTTGTTGATTTTGTTGGGTCAATCAGTCCACCAGGGAAGAGGACTGGCACACACTACATTATTACTATGACAAACTATTTAACTAGATGGGCTGAGCCCGTGCCTTTTAAAAATTGCACTACTGTGACTATGGCCAAGTTTTTATTTGAGAATATGGTGACCAAATTTGACTGTCCAAAAATTCTTCTCAGCAACCAAGGTATGCATTTTGTTAACAAAATAATTATTGAGCTTACTGCAAAGCTCCAGATTCAACATAATAAGACAACTCCCTATCATCCACAAGTGAATGGAATGATTGAATCCTTCAACAAGATTCTAGAGAATGCATTAACCAAGGTATGCAATGTGCGCCAAGATGATTGGGATCAGAAAGTTTCAGCTATGCCATGGGAATACCGCACCACTTGCAAGCGAGTGACAAAGCACACTCCATTCAGAATGGTGTAAGGACAAGAAGTTGTTGTGTCGATGGAGTATATTGTTTCAAGCCTAAGAATTTCCACGTTGACAGAAATGACCGACGAAGAGGTTGTCGAGCAAAGGTTGTCAAAGCTCTTTCAGATGGAAAAGGAATGCTTCGTCACAGCATTCCACCAGAACATAGGGAAGCAAAGGTAGAAATCATGTCATGATCATCATATCATGATTAATCCATTAAATTTAGAGGACTTGTTTTTTTGTATGATAGTAAATTCTTCAAACATCTAGGGAAATTGAAGATGCATTGGCTAGGGCCATATGTGATCGCACATATCACTGATGTGGGTGCAGTAAAATTGCAGAAGCTAGATGGAACATACGTTGCATGAATGGTGAAAGGAAGTCACCTGAAACCTTACTATAATGGCCATGACATGCCTAGGTAAGGTCGCAGTGGGCTATAAGAAAAAAAAAGAGAAAGAGAGAAAAGAGAAGAAAGGAAGGAAACTACTCTATCGCACGTCTGCGACAGAATCAAGAAAATCACAGTAAAAGCGGGAATGACAGGCTGGATGTCATCAAGGCGTGGATACCTAGGAGGATTTAGGCAGTTATGATGGTAAGGTGTCATTAATTCTACGCAGTTGAGGAGAATGATAGCATGATTTTTGGAACCCATCAGTCATCTTTGCCATAACTGCCATAACTGACCTGACAGGTACAGATTAGAACTCAAGTGCATGAGTTAATATTTGACTGCATCGGATTGGTAGCCCATGTGATCGAAAAGACATCGAACTCGCATCAAATGATAAAATACATGAATAACATGCCCCTATAAGCATGAGACTTCATCATCAAGACTCCTTTTATGAGCACATAAAGAGCAATATCGAACCAGAGCGTGAGATTGAGATCCGGAGCTAATGGTTATTCAGATTTCCAGTGCTAATGAGCAATCTAATGTGACTAACACCTCATCATGTCATATTTAAGAATAAATTATGATCACAAAAGGTACAACATCCAGAACAAGAATTAGAAACAATGGTGTGACCAAGACAGTAAACAAATCCTACGGTCAGTTCGTCCCCTGTTCCTACCTTTGGTTTCAGATCTCTGTTGAACCCCATTCAGAATCTTCTTGTTAATCCACCCATTGCACGTCCATGACTAGTCATGCCACCAAGAGAGGTTCCATTGTCATCAAGGTCGAATATAACTAAGAAGCGTAAGGATAAGGCCCTTATGGATATGCCTACTCAAGACATACCCAAGGAGGATGCACCAGATTCGCCACCGTGGAAGAGAAGAACTTCCAACCACAATATGTTCGACCAAGAAGAGAATATGCACAGGAAGTGAGGCTTCCAACGAAAGCATGCTCTTCGTTAGCAACACCACATATCCTTGTTGATGTACAGATGTCGATGAACATCATCCCTGCGTGTTGAAGCGATCATCCAAGAAGGGCCAGAAGAATGCCACATCCTGGTTGACGTATAGATGGACGAGGCTGGAAATCAGGGAGTTGTCCAAGGAAATGGCCAAGGAGGAAGCCAAGGCAAGGGTCAAGGATATGACCACGATGATGCTAGGGGCGACGAGCAAGAAAACCAGTCATAGGATGATGATGACTGAGGTAATAAAAGTGATCACAACACTGATGGCAATGATGGAGAAGACACGCCGACCAGTGAGGATGTGTGAACCCAGAAGAAAGAATAGGAACAGTCGTGCATGCACCCATGCAAGAAGTGAAAAGATGACAAAAAATCCAATATTGTCAGCTTGGATAAAGAATACATTGGTCTACTTGCATACACTGTCGCAGAAGTAGCCAAGAGCAGCACTGGGGGCCTAAGAACGCAGCAGACACAAGTGACCCAGAAGTTTGATGAGCATGTTAACAAGCTCACAGAGTCCATCAATGAAGTCAAAACTATTGTCGAGGCTGAGACATATGACATGGATCCTGGGGACACTTTAGCTGCGCCACTAGTATTGCCGCCCCTCAAGATGGAATTAAAGGCGCAAGCACTAGAGTCAAGTACCGATGGGTATGAAGATTTTATCAAGGAAATGGGGGCACTAATGCTACATTTTTTAAATCTACCATTGAAAGCTGTATACTTCATTCAACATGCGGCCACGAATAAACTCCGCATCCAAGAAAATGCACTGGCTTATTAAGGGACAAAGAAGACAAGGAAGGAAAAAGAGCGCAAGGTACTCCTTAGGGAAAAAGACCAGGAGATCGAGGCACGCGAACACACTCTGCTCATACTAGCGGAATCCATTAAAAGCACAGTTGCGGATTTCACGCTGGAAGAAGGCCAGGAAGATGAGGATTTAGCTACAAATATTGGTCAGCTCTCGAGGATTGTGGTAAAGCTCAAAAAGCATATAGAGGAGATTCAAGCACAATAGATACCAAGAACACCTCCTAAGGTGTTGGAGGAATGCAGAGCAACAACATTTGAGGCTGTTGGGAGGATTAAGTAGGGAGAGAAGCTTTGCAGAGAAGTGATCGAAGCTATTTTGATGAATTGGGAACAAATTCTGGAAGATGAGATAGCGTCCAAGTTCGTCGAGGAAGCGTGTGAGATAGAGCTAAAAATCATAACAATCAAGGAAGACATGAAGAAAATTTCTCTCAAAGAACAGATTGCAAAAGTAGTCAAGCTGAAGGAGCTGCAGCAAGAGGTAAACACTCTGCATGACAAGGAGCAGAGTAGAAATGAAGAAGTTACAGTGCACCAATCAAAAGCAGAGTGAGTTACAAGGCTTATTCACCTTGTACAGTAGAATCTTCAAGCTATCACGCTGTCATTGGAGGAAGGACCATAGAAACATTCTGGTTCTGACCATGTGGAATAGTTGGAAAAGTAGGCTGAAGAGGTCAGTGCAGAGGTCACCCGAGTGGAGGTCATTTTGAAGGGATTTCAGGACAAGGTTGGTCCTATGGCACAGCCTGTGCCGGAGACATGAGTTTTGTAGAAACATAAAATTTTGCAAAGACGTAATTTTTTTCTACTGGCTTGGAATGAGCCACATGTGAGTGTTGGGGGTCTATTGGGCCAAGAAAAGTGCACAAGGAAGAACCCAAAGTGTAAGCACAAGATTAAAAGTGGGTGCATGATGGGGTAAAAGTAGGTAAAGGAAGAAGTGCAAGAGCAGAGTAGAGGAAGATGTGACAAGGATAGTTGTGATGAGGAAAGGAAGATCTAAGTCGGTGGAAAAGGAAGGTAGAAGAGTTAAGGCGGAACAGGTGCAAGTCAAGGGAGACTGCAGAAGGACGAGTTTGCGGATGACTAAAGGACAGTTTTGAGGCTAGTTATGACTTGTACAGACAGGATAAAAGATGTTTTCATGGCTAGTTATGGCCTTGGTTAAATGTAATACAATAATTTTGCAACCAGTATGGCCTAGAATTAATGTAATAGAAGATATTTTTTATCTATTTGAGACTGTAATAACTGAGTTATACTCAGTCGACCCTACACGGTCTTGTAATTTGTAAAAATAGGAGGAACCCACTCTATATAAGGGTTAGCTTCATAGCTACAGGGTTAGCTAAAATAAATAGTTTCAAGTTAGTTGTCCAATTAGCTTCAGAAGGATTGTAGTAGTTAATTGCAGGCTTAGAGAGAGGTCTGCTAGTAGAAGGATGTTGAGCCGTGAATCTGCAGCTGAGTGTCCAAACCATTTTATAAGAGTTGATATCTAGCTGTGTGGGAAGACAGTAGAGTAGAAGAGTCGATCCAGGATGTGTGCAGATCAGTAGGAGTAGATAAAAGAAATAAACTGGAGAGCATGAGAGCAGAAAGAGTTGATCCAAAAGAAATATCTTAAGAATAGTCTCTAATTTGCAGACTGCAAGGTTCTACCTTTATTTCTCATGTTAGATGAAGAGCACCTTGGTGGTTTTTCCCAGATGAGTTTCCAAGTTATTTCCTTTGTTAATGAATATTGAATGGTGAATGTGAATGGTTGAATGTTTACCTTTCCATGTTGAAGTTTTGATTATATCCCATTATTTACAGTTATTTTGTGAATGAATGTCGAATATTGATGAATGCAGTAAATGAATGAACAACTAAGAATTGACAAGAACTATGTATTAATCCTATTAAAATACTATTAATTTATAATATTGTTGCTTCATCGCCATGTACGTTCAAAAAATCAACTGCATCGCATAGTTGCACTAGTTTTCAAGGAATCAGTTGCATCGCATAGTTTCACTAGGTTTAAAGTTCGCAAGGATAAAGTAATGTTGCACGCTGGTTGTAGCGCATAGTTGTACCTCGGTCACATAGTAAAAAAATCCATCCCTCCATATCTATCAAGCTCCTTAGGCATGCACAATGGACTATTATCCCTCGCCAACTACGGAAACATGGTTCTGGAAGTTACACATTCAGATATCTCGGGTGAGACTGCTCCTGCCTAGCGGGTGTTGACGATTGAACTTGCTTTGCTGGGCCGATGTATTTGGATGTTTTCTTGGTTTTATGTTATTGTTTAACCTGGGTCATGTAAGTAAGGAAAAGAGGACAACAAATGGTTCCATTCCTAGGACCCAATCAATTGAGTTGAGGGAGATGTTTTGCCATCCAACAAAGAAGGAAATAGAGGACTAGATGGAGTCTAAGACACTAACCTTTGTGTAAGAAGAGAGTATAGGATCATGGTTGAGCACAGAAGACTAGTTGGACTGATATGTATACTTTGATATTCATGAGATCTTACTTTCATAGTTTCCTATTGTGTTGCATGAGTGGTTGTCAATATTGGCGACTCGACAAACAAATTTCCAACTAAGAGAAGCGGTCGAGTGGAGTGATTAGTTGGTTCACTAGATAACCAGTGTAAGTAACCTCATCTCTAGAAATGTTGATTTTTGGGTCGACATTATTCTGCAAGGGTATATTACTGAGTTCGCAGTTGAGATGATAACCTCATACAGTGAGGTTGAAAGAATTTTTTTCCAAGGACCTCGACGAAGGTACTTGTTTTCTATAAGTACATGGATAAAGATGCTCGTATATGAGAAGGGTATCTTGTAGTTGAGCAGTTGAGTCACATATCCAGAGGAGGGGATATGTTGTAGACAATCTACAGAGACAATGGGAGATGGTGAGTTGAAATGTTCCTAGGAAGTGCAGAACTTGAACTAGAAGTTGGATTCCTAAAGAGTGGAAGGAGATTCAGGTCAAGAAAGAGAAGAAAGAGGATAGGAGGTATACAAACTCCTAGTCTATTTTAAGCGAGTGAGTACGAAGTGGAGTCATGAATAGAAAAAGGGTCTTGCGACAAAGAGGAATACTATAGCCTGATTTCTGAAGGAGCAGAAGAATCCAAAGAATCTGTGGAAACACCAAGATTAGGACGCAACTACATGATCACATCGGGAGTATTTCTAGAGGTAAGGTGTAAAGCCTCCTCTCCTAAAAGAGTTGTTAATATTGATAGTTCTAGTACTGCGAATAGCGCACAAGAGGGTACACCTCCATTAAATTATTCATCATACAATCCTAACACCAATTCAATGGCTGGGGCAGATATTAGATTACCCACATTCAATGGGAATGGAGCAAAAGATATGAAAAAACATTGCTTCCTCTGTGAATTTGTTTGGATGGTTCACCTAGTTCATAATCTGAACCTAAAGAAATCACAAATGGACACGACTCTGAGGGATCATGCGTTGGACTATTTTATGAAGTTCTGCATAGTACCACCAGAAACACCATAGAAGACCATTGAATAAATCTAACTCGCTATGATTTGTGAGTTCAGAAAACCTAAATATGAGTCACAGTATATCACCAAGATCAAGGAGATAAAACAATCATTGGGAGAGTCTGTATGGGACTTTGACCAATGATTTAAAACTTTGATGGACAAGGTAAGTTTTCAAATGTTAGATGTGCAGCATAAAGAGTGGTTTATTGCTGCACTACTACTACTAGGATTATAATCCTCCCTTGTCCAATTTGGTCAATTATGTCTAAATCGGGAGTCCTTTCAATCTATTTTTAGTCACTAACTCAATTGGGTCCTCTTGGAATAATTGGGGCACATGTACCAGTTACTAAAGTGTGGGGAACACTAATTGAGGCCAACTTCCACTGATTGCACTTGCATGCATCAGTTTAGGATCCTCCTAGATCAATCCCTACAAATTAGGAGCCACTGGGAGTGTCAACATCAACCTCCATCAATTGAGTTCAGTTGGTGACTAATAAAGCTTAGTTAGGAGTTAGTTACATTCAGTTCTAGTCCTCTACATCTAGTTCTACTGAGTTAGCATTAGGTTTGTTGGATACAGGTGAGGCGCACTCTCTCACCTACCATAGTCAGTTAACTAGTTAACTAACAATTAACACTGAATTAGACACTTGAGTTGGGTTGTTGAACTCCTCTGGTGATTTATACATGTCCTAGTTTCCTTGTAGTCAAGTAGAGTCTAACCAATTCAAATTTACTCACATGGATTCAAATTGCTTGTTGCTATTTATCAATTGTACTACATTGTAATTATTATCCAATTACTTTTTGATTAATGAAAGCATTCACAGCTACAAGCCATTTTTTGCACTATTTCATTCTTCAATTCATGAGTAAAATTATGTGATCTATTCGCAGGAAACTTATACAAGATGGAAACAGATGAAATATTGTGACGCTGCATCTTCGACTATGAACAACAGTGGGTAATAAGTGAAGCACATGCCGATGTCGCAGGAGGACACTGTGTTGGAAAGGAAACTGTGTGCAATATATTTCAAGCTGGACTATGGTGGACAACCATACATATGGATATTAAAAGATTATGCCAGCACTATGATATCTTCCAGAGAATAGGAAAACCATTTTGTTGTGATAAGATGCTTCTTGTGTCGCAGATAACCCTTCAAGCATTTGACAAATGTGTTGTTGATTTTGTTGGTCTAATCAGTCCACTAGGGAAGAGGAATAGCATGCGCTACATTATTACTACGAATGACTATTTAACCAGATGGACTGAGGCGACACCTGTTAAAGATTGCACCACTACGACTGCATCCAAGTTTTTATTTGAGAATGCGGTGACCATATTTGGCTGTCCAAAAAATCTGCTCAGTGACAAAGGTACACATTTTGTTAACAAAATAATTGTTGAGCTTACTACAGAGTTCCATATTCAGCATAAGAAAATGACTCCCTATCATCCGCGGGAAAATGGAATGGTTGAAGAATTCAACAAGATTCTAGAGAATTCATTAATCAAGGGATACAATGTGCACCGAGATGATTGGGATTAGAAAGTTTTAGTTGTGTTATGCGCATACTGCACCACTTGTAAGTGACTGACAGGGCACACTCCATTCAGACCGGTGTATGGAAAAGAAGTTGTTGTGTCAATGGAGTATATCGTGTCGAGCCTTAGAATTATCATGTTGACAAAAAAAACCAATGAAGATGTTGTCGTAGCTCGTTCAGGTGGAAGAGGAACGCTTCATCGTAGGATTCCTCCATAACATAAAGAAGCAAAGGAAGAAAGCATGTCATGATCTCCATATCAGGATTAATCCATTCAAATTCGGAGGACTTGTTTTGTTGTATGACGGTAAATTATTCAAGCATCCAGGGAAATTTAAGATGCATTGGCTAGGGCTATATGTGATCATGCATATCACTAACACAGGCACAATAAAATTGAAAAAGCTAGATGGAACATACATTACAAGAATGGTGAATGGCATTTGCCTGAAAACTTACTATGACGGCCGCAACATCCCAAGGTAAGGTCATGGCGGGATAAAAAAAAATAAGAAAGAGAGAAAAGAGAAGAAGGGAAGAGAACTTCTCTGTCGCACGTCTGCGACGAAAGCAGGAAAATCGTAGTCAAAGTGGGAATGACAGGCTAGACGTCATTAAGGTTTGGATACCCAGGAGGATTAGGGAGTTACAATGGTAAGGTGTCATTAATTCGATGCGGTCGAGGAGAATGACAACATGTTTTTTGGTTCCCATCAGTCACCTCCTCCATAACTGCCATAACTGACCTGATAAGTACATATCAGAAGTTGAGTGCATGAGTTAATATTCGACTGCATTGAATTGGCATCCCATGTGATAGACAAGACATCAACCTCTCATTGAATGATAACATACATGAAGAACGCACCCCTATAAGTATGATACTTTATAAGCAAGAATCCTTTTACGAGCATCGAAAGAGTAAGAGAGACCCAAAGCATGAGATTGAGAGCCGAAGCTAATGGTTATTGAGATTTCAAGTGCTAATGAGAAATATAACATGACTAATGCCTCACTGTGTCAAATTGAAGAATAAATTACATCTCAAGAGGTACAGTAGCCAGAACAACAATTAGAAACGATGGCTTGACTAAGCCAACAAACAACTCATGCTGCCAATTTGACCCCTGTTCTAGCCTTTGGTTCAGAATCCGTGCCAAACCCCATTCATAATCCTCCTATTAATACACCCGTTGCAGGTCCATGACCGGTCGTGTCACCGAGAGAGGTTTCAGATTCATCAAGGCCGAATATACCTAAGAAGCGTAAGGCTAAGGCCCCTATGGATATTCTTGCTGAGGACATACTATTATCAGGAATATATCACCTTCTGTAGATAAAAATTATTCCTTTGGTTTGAATGGTTTAGATCCAGAACAAATGAGTGAATAACTCGGTTGAAGACCTTCCCTGAATGTTGTACATGCATGGAATGTAACTTTGATGGAAGACCTATATACCTGTAAGATATATCAAACATACAAAGACATCAAAGCTACCAGAAAATCATATACATATCCATATTAGTGACTAAGGAATCCAATAACATATATGTGAGATTTATGCAACAAACATGTGGGAAGGAAATCAACTTTTCATTAGAAAATAAATTAAAGAGATTAAAACCATGTGCCTTAGTGTCGAGATACTCCTTCACAAGACTAGCACCTTGTCCCCGATAGCTCCAACTTGCTCCAAAATTTATCTCTGATGGATTAGGCCAGGGTATCAATTCAACAAAATAACTCTACCATTATTCTATCTCCCCTAAAATATGGGATATGAGCTTGTATTTATAGGGCTCAAATGGATATGGATAGTTGAGATAATCATGGGTGAGGTGGCCATGAGTTCCTAGCAAGAGGGATCTCGACTCTAACCAACCCAGGTCAATAGGGATAAGGTAGGACATGAGGATTTTGTTCTAGAACCCTTGAGAATCCTCTCTTTTTTCCATTTTTACCAAGGGCACCGCTTATACCCCTTTATGACAGAGAGGTGAAGCGTAAGAACCACGCCAACAACAAAGGTGAAAGTGGCGGCACCTCCTGGTTCTCACACATCTAGGGCGGTGTTGAACAAGGTACCATTTATTTGATTGAGGATAGAAGCGGTGCTGCAATTTTGTATGTTGAATCAACATATAGAGCATTTTCTTCACTCCAAGTTTGGGATTTAGGGAAAACATAGGTGTCAGGGATCTTATCACATGCCAGTGACAGGATTTGGGTGTAACAGAATGCCCCTAAAAGCATGAGGCTAGAGGGATATGATAGTCAAGAGCTTTGATAGACCAAGTTATCACTTTCAAGGTAAGAGCCAGCTTGATCAGAGTGTATCATCTAATAGGAATCTACAATACATCAATACCATAAGTCATGAATCAATGTAACCTCCTCATGGCTACAGACCAATACAAGGTATATCCATGAGAGGAATAAATAACCATGGCTACTAGAATAAAACATAGATACATGTGATAGAAGACTCAAAATTTGACATAGCTATTAGATATACAATGTATATCTATGTCATACAGACACAAATTTGAGAATACCCACGACAATACAAATGTGGATCCGTGCTGGTACTTCATACAAAATAATCCATCACAATGTGGGGAGAAAACTATGAGCGCTAATCAAATACCCAAGGTCTATGGTCATCTTCCACAAAGTACGATTCTATCCATGTGATTACAATTGTCTAAAGTCAAACATGGTAGAAACCATTGATTACCAGTCGATGATGTGAACCGTTAACAAGTGCGAGGGAGATCACCATTGATGTCAATGATTCCCAAGGTACCCTAGTAAAATCTACTGAGTATGAATAGATGTCTTGAGATCGAACACTCAGCAGAGTATTTTGATCAAAGGCCAATGATGTGAACCTATGCTGAGAGCGAGAGAATCTATCATTGAGGCATACAGATCTCAAGGTACTAAAATGTTTTCTAAGACTATTTCCCAGATGATGAGTTGACATCGATAAGAATAGTCTCGTCGAAGGAGGGCCATGATGAATCCCAGATCAATGACACGAAATTTGGAACAAATTTTTGGAATGTTGTAGACAATGTAACCGTAGGACTGACTCAAATTACTGACACAAATATTTTTTTAACTACAGAGGTAAACTTCTTTCTACCTTTGAACATTGGGTGGCATGACAAAACACTTGGAAGCATGACTAGACCAGACAGACACACAGTGCGACAGTGAACAATGCATTCTTTTGAAATACTCAAAGGAGTGACATGAATCATGAAAGTGGATCGACTTGTACATAAGCTGGATACCCAATTGACTGAATGATATGCAGACAAGTGCCATGTTCAAAGGTTACAAACGACTGCCATTGTATTTTCAAAAATGATTCCCTTCCCTTAATTCCCCCATCATGATTGATGAGTTCCTATTTTCATTTTTACGAGTTCAAAGAGGGTAACAAACACTTGTTTGAGCTTATCTGAAGACAAGTCCATTCCCATATATTTCATGAACCTGAGAAAGGAGGTTTTTGATCCTAAAAAAAATGTCTCTCAGTGTTTAGTTTAACGAGTCCAATGAAAGCAAACTCGGCGTAGTTCATGTTTAGAGAGTCTGAACAAAATAAAGAAAACTCTAAAGGGTCCTTTTTTGTATGATTTAGTCCCTAAGGCCTGAAAAAGTATAAAATAATACCTTAGAGAACTCTTCTAGTCATGATTGGTTGGAGTGTTCCTTTTTCGTAAATAGTCCATTCAAACCAAAAAAGAGATAACCTACTGTTGAAGAGACGACTCTTCAAATACTTTTACAAGTATGAAGAAGACAATTACTTGACTATCTTTTCACATTTTAAGAGTTCGAAAAGAGATTAAAGAGGAATATATTAACCTTTTTCATGTTAGAATCCAGAGCACAAAAAAGTAATAAACTAATCTCAAACCACTTTTCATGTTTTAACCAGAGCGTGAAAAATGAAAAGTAAGCTCAACACCATCTTACTGTTTTTAACGAGCTCGAAGATCAGTTGAAAGAATGCTCAAAGATTGGTTTCATTTTTACGCAAGCTCAAAATCAATGGGTAAACTATTCTTGAAAAATCCCATTCACATGATATATAGAGTTTGGAATCTTGCCCCCAACATGATTTCTAGCAAATATTACCCCTAGCATGGTTGCTAGGGGCTCGACATGCCCCCCAAGCTTCATTTCATCTAATGATTCTTCTTCCATACCCAAGCTAAAAAACCTGGTTACTAATGTGAAAATGTTTACCAGGGGGGTAGGAAGAATGAGAATCAGGCAGGTGAAAAGAAGGTTTAAGTTCTAACACTAAAGGTAAGACTCGACTCAAGGGAAGGGGATCTGTTTCATTTTTACACAAGCTTGAAACAGAAGGTAACTATGATTAGAACATGGTTTCATTTTTATGAAAGCTTGAAAGAAAAAGGTAAACTATGCTTAAGGAATCCTACTTCATTTTTTAATGAGCTTGAAATAGAAAATGAACTATACTCAGGAATGATTTCATTTTTATGCAAGCTTGAAACCAAAAGGTAAACTATACTTGAGGAGATCCATTTCATTTTTTAACGAGCTTGACATAGAATGAGAAATTTTATCATAAGGATATATTTCACTTTTTAATGAGCTTGACACAGAATGGGAACTATGCTCACGAACCTGCTCCTACCGAACATTATATCCAGAGGTTGGTAGGTTTCCCCCATTACATAAAAGCTAGCGGCTTAGCTCCATTATGATGTCCATAGACTAGAGCCATGCCCCCCATTTTACCTATGAGGGGAAGAAGCTAACTATAATAAGGGGAAGGAATCACAAGAACATGAGGCACATTGTAGTTTCCCCTTTTTGGAATTTTATTAAAATGCCCAATTTTCCAATTTTTTCACAATTTTGGCTCTTAACTAGTTTTGATGTCTAGACCTCCAAATTGACCCAAATGCTTCCAAATTTTATCTGAAGGTACATGAATGATAATATAACTTGAATATCATGATCATGTATGTTTTTTTGACCTCCCAATTACTTCTGCAAACTTTTTTAATGTTCTGTTCAAAGTAGGATTCTTTACTAGCAAATTAGGGCTCCAATTCCCCCTAGGTAATTATCGAAAATGGCTTCACAAATGATCCGAAAGTAACTTGAATTTATGAACAGAGGCTGGGTATGTGTAAGGTACATTTTCAAAGTCTCATATGCATCATGGTTCAGTTTACACAGACTGTTATGACTCATTAGAGGAAATTTGGGGTCTAAAATGGGCCTTATAAGAAAACGTGCCAAAATAAGTTTTTGTGAGTTGGAATTCAAGAAACAATAGAATTTCAATAAAATAAGTCAACCATAATGGTTGAATTGACATATTTGTCATTAAAAAAAACTACTTTTTTTGTTTGTATTTTCAACATATCTCATTGTGTTTTTACTCAAATTTCGATCGGGAGAGCTCGTTGGATGCGGAATCAAATTCCGCATCCAACGAGTACCCACACTACATACTTTTGATGGACCCCACTACCCCAAAAACAAGAAATACCTGAAAAATGTGATAATGATGTCATCATCATGTTTTTTCAGGTATTTCTTGTTTTTGGGGTAGCAGGGTCTGTCAAAAACTATGTAGTGTGGGTACTCGTTGGATCCGGAATCAAATTTCACATCCAACAAGCTCTCCCGATCGAAATTTGAGTAAAAACACAGGGAGATATGTCGAAAATACAAACACAAAAAGTAGTTTTTTTCTTTCTTCCTCCAAAATTAATCAATATTATTTTATTATTTTAACTATTATTTTATAATTTTAACTATTATTTTATTATTTTCCTTAGGAGGCCCATTTTAGACCCCAAAATTCCAAAACAACTCCAAAGTCACAATTTCGACCCTTAGGGAAAATGCACCAAATCTTCTCCCAATGCAATAAAAATGATTAAAATGGCTTCCAATGCTTAAGTAATGAACATGAGACTTGAAATACACATTAATTAGAGTCCTTCCATCATACTTTTATCAGATATACATTCCTTCATTCGAAATAATAAGCATTACCATGGCATATATCAAAATGGAGTGGAAATGGTCATTGTTTGCTCATTAAAAGTCATTTTGACATACAACTCTTGGGAATTTCGACTTGAAAATTTCTGAGAATGAAGAATAGAGAATATTTAAATTATTACAATAATAAATGGACAATGAAAGGCTCTCTCAATTTGAAATCATCAGAATTACAATGGTTCACAACAAGATAGTGGGGAAATGACACTATTTCTTCATTGTTCAACATTTTTACATGAATTCTTTTGGGTATTCCGACCTGAGAGTATTTTGAAAATGAAATACATAGAATATACATCAACACATATGTAATTTTATAAGTCTAGTGTACATACCTGAACACTTTAATTCTGTAATTTTTCTTAAATAATTCTGAAATTTAAGGAGTTCACACAGAGCCTTCTTGGATTGGCAAAAACAAGGGTTTATTCTGGAATATTTTGCATAGGAAAAGAGTGATCAGTGGGAAGAAAATAAATAGATGTTATACATTTAATTTTATATCCCCTAACACATTTATATCTGGTGCCATTTAGGTTTCAAAATCCGCACCGCGAAAACCTACTACCACGCTTCTGGGTAGCCAAACCGTGCAACTAAGGAGAGTAGTTCTTCCTGTTTCAACCAGAGGCATAGGGAAAATTGCATAGGTTTTTTACATCCTTAATTTAATATATAAAAATGTATTTAAACATTTTTTTGAGTTTCTGGAAAGTTTGAGGTGTTTTGGGTGAATTTGGGGATTTTTGGCAATTTTGGTCAAGAGAAACCCTGCGCAGAGGAGGATGCAAAAGGGTGGTACGAACCAAACCAAAAAATTTTCTAGATATTTATATGGGAATTTATGCCTATTAATGACCTACAGGAACTGACAGAGCTCAGTTTGAGTTTACAGAGCCTATTTTGCATCAATTTCAGTAAATCAATTTATTAAAAACTAATAATCTAGCTAGGGTCTTAAAAAACTATTAAATCATCTTAAATCCAATTCTGTGAAACTTGAGATTTATAAAAGAGATAAATATGATCTCTCTAAATATTAATACGTATATCAATCCCTTCCCCATCATGAAATATTCATTACAACACTCATATTCACTCAATCCCCCCATACACTGATAAAATAGGATCTTTTTATGAAACTGAGATAATATTGTTCAGGGTATGAGATATATTGACCTGATAAATGTAATGTTTAGAATATATTGAAAACAGAAGAGAAATAACATTATTGATTTACCATTACAAAGAGGCTTCCAAAATTAAGGGGCAGGAGGCCCGAATCATGACCAGCAAGGGGTTGTGAGCATAAGTGAAGCATGGGATTCACTGGAGCTCAACATAAAATTGATGGAGGATGTAATATAATTCTGAAATAAGATTCACTGGCTAACATTAGTGCTCCATATACCTGCAATAGAAAGAAAGGGAAATGGAAGAGAAGGGAGGAGGGGTTTTGGGATCATCACCCAATGGTCCAAGGCACAACACTCAGAGAGTATGCTCACATAGAATAACCACAATATCAAATAAACAAAACTGAATCAATGGGCTTGAATTCACCTTTCATAGAATTTTGGATGACCTGCTTAGTAAGTTGAGGCCAATGGTGACCTGTGAGAGCAAGTTAACCCCATGGGTGACCTAACCCTAGCCACAAAAGTGCCCCCTTTAGGAAATTAGGAAAGCAGGACCATGTGGAATTGTTTCCAAGTCCAAATCATCCTTCACAATTAGAAACTAAACCCTCCCTTAGTCAAAAGATGCCTCTTTTGAGTTACGACAACTTTCTGCTTTTCCTGGGTCATAAGGAAACTTTTTCTTTCCTTCAAAAACTTTCCCGCTTTTCCCTCTCTCTGCTTTTTACTACTTTTAGGAAAATTATATTTATTCTCATGTTTTATTTTGTCATGGACTTTCTTATTTTTACCAAGGCAAGTTGACTAGCTTTCCGCATTGTGCCCTCCTGACATGGCAGCCTCAATTCCACATCATTATTGTGCATAATAAATAAAATTGCTGAGATAAAATTAAATACAGGCCTTAAAAGAATTATTAGCAAAATTTATCCTATGAGGAATAATTAATATCAATTTTCATCCCCTAGGAACTTAGCATGGCCACCACTTTTTAATGGTTAATTTGAGGGGACATGACAGTCCTCCCCTCCCAAATCTGCTTGTCCTCAAGAAGAAGCACTCCAAAGTGCTGAAAATTTGTTCATCATGTAGGAGAAATGGAGCATGAATCCATTTTGCAAAAAAGGTTGACTTTCTTCGTTAATCCATCCTGTAAATTTTCTCCAAAACAAGTAATGCTAGGGTCCCATTTCTTGCATTGCACCCCCTTCGGTGAGAATGCCTTCCCACACAAGTTATCAGGCTAATTTATTCCTGGATCCCATTTCCTCAATTGTAAGTATCCAAACATTAGAATCCACCATACAAATTTATTATCACAGGAAATTACATTCATGCTGTGGAAATCATACCACTACACTGAAAATTGGAAATTCTCAATGCAAAGTTGGAAATCTGTCAGACTTTCCCACCCAACATAAAGTTCCTTATGTGATTGATGCACATTAGCATTGAATCTCACAATTATGTTGCTGCAAATACATAGGTGTGAGTCCCATGTCCAACCCCAATGAGTATAGGCATCATTCAAGAAACAAGGATCCCCACACTGCTCACAATAAGATGATGCATCACAATTATCTCAGCAAATGCAAGCAAGAAAAATAAATAAGTGTCCCATCATCCAATCTAAGAGGGTATTGACACTCCAACCAAAATTTCCATGTGAACACTTCCAATGGCTCAACTCTATGCCACTGATCATAGGGTACAAGAATCCATCCAACTATGTGTATTTCCTCCACCAAGACCACTTGATGCAAGATGTTTTTCTCATTAATTCCTCTTGGCAGTTTGATTGCTCAGCTTCCTTCCACTACTCATGAGTAGAAATTTTTTTGCAAGAAGAATCCATGTGTGACATGTAATCTTCCACCCAATCCACATGTGGTTGAATGACAGTAAATGACAGCAATATGTTCCTATGTGGCTGAATGTGAGGGTGATGGTGCATTCCACAGGTCATCAGGAACAACTAGGAAAGCCTCTAGCTCTTCCTGTTGCACCGCCAAGGAAAATTCATTCTCCCAAATTTCATTCTCTCTTGATGAGGCTGAAATAGAAGTATGGGTAGAACTGTGAATCATATCTCTGCAATACTTATCCACCCAACTTATGGCTTCCCCATCTTCATCCTCATATGAATCTCCCATGGGAAAGAGATTATTTTCTCATCAAACTTGTCTGTACAGTCCTCAAGCACAAAAAAAATAGAATGCACCTCATCTGCATGTGTATGGAGTGTATCCAATTGCTGCAAATTAAATCCTTTTTGCTGCCCACATGCCAAGGCAATGTCGGTCACAACAAAAACTTTATTGCAGAAATTAAATTCTTCATCTCCCACCTTCTTAACTTTAGAGGTGTCTCTATCCACCCAATCAATGGATGAATAAGGAATTTTATTTTCTGATCCATAATTAATGTGATCAGCCATCTTTATGGTAGAGAAGAACACTTCATCCTTTCAACCTCAATGAGTGCTTGGCTAATATTCTCTTCCTCATAGCTTTTTACAAGCACCTGCAAATCTATGTGCATCTCATGATTCACCATCTCATGATATTCCTCCCTCTGTTCAAGAATGCAATAATCCTTGTGAATATGGCTGAATGGTGTGTAGGAGGGTAGGTAATACCTTTTCAACTTCTCATGAAGTTTCTCTATCTCATTTTTGGATTCTTGCAGTGCACATTGAGTGCTCTTCAAGGAATCTTGGGTGGTCAATAAATCTTGTGTGAGCTTGCAAATTTATTCTCCATCCTTCAAGGATGCTCCATGCAACACATCAGAAACCTCAATCAAATCATCTCTATCATAAATCAATTTTAAGAATTCTCCTTGTATTGTAGACAATGCCTTCTGCATCTCCTCCTTGGATTCAAGAGAAGATTGATCTTCCAATGAAGCAGCTATCCAACACCGGTGTGCCACTAAATAATGTGTGTCTTGGAGAAGGTGTAAATCCTTTTGAATATTCTTTTCATCCATTTTCGAAGGCCAAGGAAATGAGTGGGGCTCTTGAGGAAAATCACCCCCTTCTTCTTTCCTGCAATTTTCTTGCTGTGACTTGTACTTCTCTTTATGAATCTTTCTTTATGCTTTCCCACCTACAAGACTAGATGTCTCATATATCTCCACAATGGTGATAGTGGGATTGGGATTCTCAATGAGTTCAAGCCTCTCATCTGATGTGGATGCAACTTCATCATGCTGCAAGAGAGTCCAAAGTTCATAACGTTTTGCATCCCTTTGCACCAGGTTTTTCTCCTTCAGATTTCCTAGTTCACACCTAGCTGGTGGGAGCTTGTCTTCCACTTCATTGGTAAATTCAAATAATTAATTCAGATCTGATATTTCCTATTCTTTTGGATCTGACCCAAAATATTCCTTGACCATATTATCATCAATGACAATAACACCCTTCTTTGCACTGATTGTGTGATCACCAACCGAGAAAATAGCAATGAATTTATCTCCCTCACAATTCGCCTTCCTTTTACAGTCCTCAAATGCAAGTGAAGACTTTTTATCTTTACATGGATCAGATGGTTGAAGGTGTACAAGGCTTCTACAAAAATAAAAACTTTTATTATCCATGTTCTTAACATTACCATCTTCTTGTACGGATACTATGGTGGCCTGCTCTTCCACCAAAATTTCTGCCTCACACCCAAGCAGTGTGGCCTTGTTTTCATCTTCATTATGTGGCTTATTTGTGTACCTATTTTGGATATGATCCAAAATATGTCTCACCACCCATACATGAGCCAGAACCTTGAGTAGTGATCCAGAGATCACCCACCAAGAAACTTGAATTGCATTCCTCTTTAACCTCTTCTCTTCTGCAACCACCTTGTGTTGATTTGTACTTCACCTCTTGGATCTCTGTCTCCACTTTGTTTCTCTTATTATTCAAGGAAATTAAAGCTACTTCATCTTTAGTAGTACTCATGTCACAATATGTAGAAGATATATTTCAAGAAAAACCGAACAAACTCTTAAATCTCGAACATGCCGATGGCTTGGAGGAATCTTCACCTTTGGTTTTGTCTTGTTCTTCTTTTCTCAAAGAGTTGGAACAACTTGGTTCCTCTATGGATAGCTTGAAACTCTTGAAATAATGCTCATAATCATTCTTGGTCCAGAATCCATACTTGAAATAAATATAATCTCTAAAAGAAATGTTTGCGCAAATATTCCTACCCAAATCTAGATAGTCCTCATAGCAGTGAGACATGTTCTCACATGCTTCAATAATATCTATCAAGTTTTTTTTAACCATTGGAGAATCAGATATGATATCTTCCCCTTATGATGTCCAATATTTTTCATCATATTCATTTTTTGGTAGGCCTCCATCAACATAGACTACTTCTTCTTCTTCATATCTTCTGCAGTATTCTTCATACTGCTCATCATAGTCATCCCCATTGTATGAGATGGCTGAAAATTTCTTCAATGAGAAATTTCTTTCCACAGGATGATCCAAGGAAAGAAAACTGACACCACTGTAATGTCCTAAGTCTAGTGTACAGACCTGAACACTTTAATTCTATAATTTTTCTTAAATAATTCTGAAATTTAAGGGGTTCACACAGAGCCTTCTCGGATTGGCAAAAACAAGGGTTTCTTCTGGGAGATTTTGCAAAGGACAAGAGTGATCAGTGGGAAGAAAACAAAGATATTTTAGACATTGAATATCCTCTCCCCTAACACATTTAGATCTGTTTCCATTTAGGTTTCAGAATCTACGCTACGGAAACCTACTACCACGCTTCTCGGCATCCAAACCGTGCAACTAAGGAGAGTAGTTTTACCTATTTCAAATAGAGGATTAGGTAAACCTGCAGAGGTTTGTTACATCCTTAATTTAATATATAAAAGGTATTTAAACATTTTTTTAGGTTCTATAAAGTTTGAGTTGTTTTGGGTGAATTTGGGGATTTCTGGCAATTTGGGTCAAGAGAAACCCTGCGCAGAGGAGGATGAAAAAGGGTGGTACGAACCAAAAAAAAAATTGTTCTAGAGATTGATATGGGAAGGTATGTCTGTTACTGACCTACAATAATTTACAGACCTCATTTTGAGTTTACAGAGCCTATTTTGCATCAATTTCAGTAAAAGTATTTATTAAAAACTAGTAATCTAGTTAGGGTCTTAAAAAACTATTAAATCATCTTAAATCCAATTCTGTCAAAATTTATATTTATAAAAAAGATAAATATGATCTCTCTGAACATGAATAATTATTTCAATTCCTTCCCCATCATGAAATATTCATTACACCACTCATATTCACTCAATCCCCCCATACACTGATAAAATAGGATCTTTTTATGAAACTGAGATAATATTATTCAGGGTCTGAGATATATCTACCTGATAAATGTAATGTTCAGAATATATTGACACTACATAACATAAATAACATTATTTACTGACCATTACAAAGAGGCTTCCAAAATTAAGGGCCAGGAGGCCCGAATCATGACCAATAAGGGGTTGTGAGCATAAGTGAAGCATGGGATTCACTGGAGCTCGACCTGAAATTGATGGAGGCTGTAATATACTTCTGAAATAAGCTTCACTGGCTGACATTAGTGCTCCATATACCTACAATAGAAAGAAAGAGAAATGGAAGAGAAGGGAGGAGGGGTTTGGGGATCATCACCCAATGGTCCATGGCACAACACTCAGAGAGTATGCTCACATAGCATAACCACAATATAAAATAAAATAAAAAACTGAATCAATGGGCTTGAATTCACCTTTTATAGAATTTTGGATGACCTGCTTAGTAAGTTGAGGCCAATGGTGACCTATGAGATCAAGTTAACCCCATGGGTGACCTAACCCTAGCCACAAAAGTGCCCCCTTTAGGAAATTAGGAAAGTAGGACCATGTGGAATTGTTTCCAAGTCCAAATCATCCTTCACAATTAGAAACTACACCCTCACTTAGTCAAAATATGCCTCTTTTGAGTTATGACAGCTTTCTGCTTTTCCTGGGTCATAAGGAAACTTTTTCTTTCCTTCAAAAACTTTCCCGCTTTTCCCTCTCTCTACTTTTTACTACTTTTAGGAAACTTCTATTTATTCTCCTATTTTCTTTTGTCATGGACTTTCTTATTTTTACCAAGGCAATTTTACTAGCTTTCCCCATTGTGCCCTCCTGACATGGCAGCCTTAATTCCACATCATTATTGTGCATAATAAATAAAATTGCTGAGATAATATTAAATACAGGCCTTAAAAGAATTATTAGCAAAATTTATCCTATGAGGAATAATTAATATCAATTTTGAGCCCCTAGGAACATAGCATGGTCACCACTTTTTAATGGTCAATTTGAGGGGACATGACAGTCCTCCCCTCCCAAATCTGCTTGTCCTCAAGCAGAAGCACTCCAAAGTGCTGAAAATTTGTTCATCATGTAGAATAAATGGAGCATGAATCCATTTTGCAAAAAAGGTTGGCTTTCTCCGTCAATCCATCCTGTAAATTTTCTCCAAAACAAGTAATGCTAGGGTCCCATTTCTTGCATTGCACCCCCTTCGGTGAGAATGCCCTCCCACACAACTTATCAGGCTAATTTATTCCTAGATCCCATTTCCTCAACTATAAGTATCCAAACATTAGAATCCACCATACAAATTTATCATCACAGGACATTACATTCATGCTGTGGAAATCATACCATTGCATTGAAAACTGGAAATTCTCAATGCAAAGTTGGAAATCTGTCAAACTTCCCCACCCAACATAAAGTTTCTTATGTCCTTGATGCACATCAGCATTGAATCTCACAATTATGTTGCTGCAAATACATAGGTGTGAGTCCCATGTCCAACCCTAATGAGTATAGGCATCATTCAAGAAACAAGGATGCCCAAACTGCTCACAATAAGATGATGCATCACAATTATCTCACCAAATGCAAGCAAGAAAAATAAATGTCCCATCATCCAATATGAGAGGGTACTGACACTCCAACCAAAATTTCGATGTGAACACTTCCAATGGCTCAACTCTATGCCACTGATCATAGGGTAGAATAATCCATCCAACTGTGTGTATTTCCTCCACCAAGACCACTTGATGCAAGATGTTTTTCTCATTAATTCCTCTTGGAAGTTTGATTTCTCAGCTACCTTCCATTTCTCATGAGCAGAAATTTTTTTACAAGAAGACTCCATGTGTGACATGTAATCTTCCACCCAATCCACATGTGGTTGAATGACAGTAAGTGACAGCAATATGTTCCTATGTGGCTGAATGTGAGGGTGATGGTGCATTCCACAGGTCATCAGGAACAACTAGGAAATCCTCTAACTCTTCATGTTGCACTGCCAAGGAAAATTCCTTCTCCCAAATTTCATTCTCTCTTGATAAGGCTGAAATAGAAGTGTGGGTAGAACTGTGAATCATGTCTCTGCAATACTTATCCACCCAACTTATGGCTTCCCCGTCTTCATCCTCATATGAATCTCCCATGGGAAAGAGACTCTTTTCTCATCAAACTTGTATGTACAGTCCTCAAGCACAAAAAAAATAGAATGCACCTCATGTGCATGTGTATGGAGTGTATCCAATTGCTGCAAGTTAAATCCTTTTTGCTGCCCACATGCCAAGGCAATTTCGGTCACAACAAAAACTTTATTGCAGAATTTAAATTCTTCATCTCCCACCTTCTTCACTTTAAAGGTGTCTCTATCCACACAATCAATGGATGAATAAGGAATTTTATTTGCTGATCCATAATTAATGTGATCAGACATCTTTATGGTAGAGAATAACACTTCATCCTTCCTCTCAACCTCAATGAGTGCATGGCTAATATTCTCTTCCTCGTAGCTTTTTACAAGCACCTGCAAATCTATGTGCATCTCATGATCCACCATCTCATGAGATTCCTCCCTCTGTTCAAGAATGCAATAATCCTTGTGAATGTGGCTGAATGGTGTGTAGGAGGGTAGGTAATACCTTTTCAACTTCTCATGAAGTTTCTCTATCTCCATCTTGGATTCTTGGAGTGCACATTGAGTGCTCCTCAAGGAATCTTGGGTGGTCAATAAATCTTGTGTGAGCTTGCAAATTTCTTCTCCATACTTCAAGGATGCTCCATGCAACACATCAGAAACCTCAATCAAATCATCTCTATCATAACTCAATTTTAAGAATTCTCCTTGTATTGTAGACAATGCCTTCTGCATCTCCTCCTTGGATTCAAGAGAAGATAGATCTTCCAATGAAGCAGCTATCCAACACTGGTGTGCCACTGAATAATGTGTGTCTTGGATAAGGTGTAAATCCTTTTGAATATTATTTTCATCCATTTTCAAATGCCAAGGAAATGAGTGGGGATCTTGAGGAAAATCACCCCGTTCTTCTTTCCTGCAATTTTCTTGTTGTGACTTGTACTTCTCTTTATGAATATTTCTTTCTGCTTTCCCACCTACAAGACTAGATGTCTCATATATCTCCACAATGGTGATAGTGGTATTGGGATTCTCAATGAATTCAAGCCTCTCATCTGATGTGGATGCAAATCCATCATGCTGCAAGAGAGTCCAAAGTTCATAACTTTTTGCATCCCTTTGCACCAGATTTTTCTCCTTCAGATTTCCTAGTTCACACCTAGCTGGTGGGAGCTTGTATTCCACTTCATTGGTAAATTCAAATAATTAATTCAGATCTGATATTTCCTCTTCTTTTGGATCTGATCCAAAATATTCCTTGACCATATTATCATCAATGACAATAACACCCTTCTTTGCACTGATTGGTGATCACCAACTGAGAAAATAGCACTGAATTTATCTCCCTCACAATTCGCCTTCCTTTTGCAGTCCTCAAATGCAAGTGAAGAATTTTTATCTTTACATGGATCAGATTGTTGCAGGTGTACATGGCTGCTACAAAAATAAAACTTTTATTATCCATGTTCTTAACATTACCATCTTCCTGTACGGATACTATGGTGGCCTGCTCTTCCACCAAAATTTCTGCCTCACACCCAAGCAGTGTGGCCTTGTTTTCATATTAATTATGTGGATTATTTGTGTACCTATTTTGGATATGATCCAAAATATGTCTCACCACCCATACATGAGCCAGAACCTTGAGTAGTGATCCAGAGATCACCCACCAAGAAACTTGAATTGCATTCCTCTTTAACCTCTTCTCTTATGCAACCACCTTGTGTTGATTTGTACTTCACCTCTTGGATCTCTGTCTCCACTTTGTTTCTCTTCTTATTCAAGGAAATTAAAGTTACTTCATCTTTAGTGGTACTCATGTCACAATATTTAGAACATATATTTGAAGAAAAACCAAACAAACTCTTAAATCTCGAACATGCCGATGGCTTGGAGGAATCTTCACCTTTGGTTTTGTCTTGTTCTTCTTTTCTCAAAGAGTTGGAACAACTTGGCTCCTCTCTGGATAGATTGAAACTCTTGAAAGAATGCTCATAATCATGCTTGGTCTAGAATCCATACTTGAAATAAATATAATCTCTAAAAGAAATGTTTGCGCAAATATTCCTACCCAAATCTAGATAGTCCTCATAGCAGTGAGACATGTTCTCACATGCTTCAATAATCTCTATCAAGTTTTTCTTAACCATTGGAGAATTAGATCTGATATCTGCCCCTTATGATGTCCAATATTTTTCATCATATTCATTTTTTGGTAGGCCTCCATCAACATAGACTACTTCTTCTTCTTCATATCTTCTGCAGCATTCTTCATACTGCTCATCATAGTCATCCCCATTGTATGACATGGCTGCAAATTTCTTCAATGAGAAATTTCTTTCCGCAGGATGATCCAAGGAAAGAGCCCTGATACCACTATAATGTCCTAAGTCTAGTGTACAGACCTGAACACTTTAATTCTGTAATTTTTCTTAAATAATTCTGAAATTTAAGGAGTTCACACAGAGCCTTCTTGGATTGGCAAAAACAAGGGTTTCTTCTGGGATATTTTTCAAAGATAAAGAGTGATCAATGGGAAGAAAACAAATATATGTCATACATTTAATTTCTTCTCCCCTAACACATTTAGATCTGGTTCCATTTAGGTTTCAGAATCTGCGCTGCAGAAACCTACTACCACGCTTCTGGGTAGCCAAACCGTGCAACTAATGAGAGTAGTTCTACCTGTTTCAACTAGAGGATTAGGTAAAATTGCAGAGGTTTTTTACATCCTTAATTTAATATATAAAATGTATTTAAACATTTTTTGAGGTTCTGGAAATTTTGAGGTGTTTTGGGGATTTTTGGCAATTTTGGTCAAGAGAAACCTTGCACAGAGGAGGATGAAAAATGGTGGTACAAACCAAAAAAAAAATGGTTCTGGAGATTGATATGGGAATATAGGCCTGTTACTGACCTACAGGAATTTACAGACCTCAGTTTGAGTTTACAGATCCTATTTTGCATCAATTTTAGTAAAACTATTTATTAAAAACTAGTAATCTAGCTAGGGTGTTAAAAAACTATTAAATCATCTTAAATCCAATTCTTTGAAACTTGATATTTATAAAAAATATAAATATGAGCTATATGAACATGAATAATTATTTCAATTCCTTCCCCATCATGAAATATTCATTACACCACTCATATTCACTCAATCCCCCCATACACTAATAAAATAGGATCTTTTTATGAAACTGAGATAATATTATTCAGGGTCTGAGATATCTCAACCTGATAAATGTAATTTTCAGAATATATTCACACTACATAATAGAAATAACATTATTGACTGACCATTACAAAGGGGCTTCCAAAATTAAGGGGCAGGAGGCCTGAATCATAACCAGCAAGGGGCTGTGAGCATAAGTGAAGCATGGGCTTCACTAGAGCTTGACCTGAACTTGATTGAGGTTGTAATATAATTCTGAAATAAGCTTCACTAGATGACATTAGCACTCCATATACCTGCAATATAAAGAAAGGGAAATGGAGGAGAAGGGAGAAGGGGTTTGGGGATCATGACCCAATGGTCTGAGGCACAACACTCAAAGAGTATGCTCACATAGCATAACCACAATATCAAATAATCAAAACTGAATCAATGGTCTTGAATTCACCTTTTATAGAATTTTGGATGACCTGCTTAGTAAGTTGAGGCCAATGGTGACCCGTGAGAGCAAGTCAACCCCATGGGTGACCTAACCCTAGGCACAAAAGCAACCCCTTTAGGCAATTAGCAAAGTAGGACCATGTGGAATTGTTTCCAAGTCCAAATAATCCTTCACAATTATAAACTATGCCCTCCCTTAGTCAAAACATGTGTCTTTTTAGTTATGACATCTTTCTGCTTTTCCTGGGTCATAAGGAAACCTTTTCTTTCCTTCAAAAACTTTCCTACTTTTCCCTCTATCTGCTTTTTACTGCTTTTAGGCAACTTCCATTTATTCTCTTATTTTATTTTGTCATGGAATTTCTTATTATTACCAAGGAAAGTTGACTAACTTTCCCCATTGTGCCCTCATAACATGGCAACCTTAATTCCACATCATTATTGTGAATAATAAATAAAATTGCTGAGATAAACTTAAATACATGCCTTAAAAAAATTATTAGCAAAATTTATCCTATGAGGAATAATTAATATCAATTTTGATCCCCTAGGAAATTAGCATGGTCAACACTCTTTAATGGTCAATTTTAGGGGACATGACAACATAATATAATTGGCATTATAATCTTTCCCAAAGAGATCAATAGCTCACCCAAAGTGCAATCCCTCCATTGGCATGAATATGGTGTGAAAACTGGAAATAGTTGAGAGAAAGTCCTGCCATAGAAGAATCGACATGATTTCCTGTAGCTTACACCTACAAATAATACTCCATTAACACTCCATGAAAGACCTCTGTGGCCTTTCAAAACACCAACTAGGATGGGAATCTTTCACCCTCGAAATTGGCTTAAGCAAGAAAACTAGTTATCCACTAGCTCTCACAATTCACAAATGACCATTTCACAAATGAGAAAAATATTCTTCTCATGGATGAACCCGTTATTTTATCAAAATTATTAGTCTTCTAAGGTTTCAAATCCATCCATAAACCAAATCCAGTCGAATTGGTGTGGCTGCTCATGCAATGCCATGTGGCCTCTCTCTTACCTTCCATCTTCTCCCAAATTTGAGTAGGAGCCTCTTGGCCTTCTCCAACTCCCAAATTCGACCTCTAAGATGATCTATTCAGCCTTGACATGTTAGTATGTCAGTATGTCAGCATTCATAACTGAATTTTTTCATAAGTATCATATAATCTCCATCATTGGTGTCATAGATGTCATAAATGTAAGGGGAATCTAGCCAAGTGTCCATGAAACTCCCATTTGGTTCTTCCTCTCCCACGTAAGTTACAATTCCTCCCAAATTCAACATATGAAGTATATGGAGAAGTATATTAACCTTATAATCTATCCAAAACCATTATGCTTCCCATATATTCGAATTTGCAAGAGAAAGATATCATTTAACATAGGAATTCTAGCTAGTGTGGGTCCCATAGTCTCCATGTGTCTTCATGCTCCATTGCCACTTCCATTTTCTATTGTATTTATTTAAAGATAAATTATTGAATATTTATCCACTTGTAATGTCTAAACATCATTTATTATCCCCCTTATTCCAAATATCAAAGCTTCCACCCCCAACCTAGGAAACTAGTGATTTCCTCCTTGGCAATTATTTGACTTTTAGCATCAATTTGACAACTTTCATGAATATGGAAAATGTGATTTGTCCATTGTGACCCAATGAAAAATTTGGGACATTTCAAATCCTGCCTTCCCAATATTGCTTGTCCTCAAGTAATTTCAAACATGGTTGTTGAAGAACCTGCTTTCTGTATGATTCTTTGAAGTTGCCACTGAGCTGCCCACCTTGAGTTTTTGAGATTCCATGAATATTTCAGAGAGGAACCACCATGCTTGTTGCTGCACTACTATGATTAAAATAACCTTATTAAATGAGGAGTACATCTCCCATACTGCTTGTTTCCCAAAGAATTTGAAATCAATGGGACTAAAAACTATCCCAGGGTCCCATTGCTTGCATTGCACTCCAACAATTAAGAGTCCTCTCCAACCAATACCATTTGGAAAGACAATTCATGGATCCCATTTTCTTGTATGCATTCTTCCAAACATCATGAGTTCATAATATATATCATCAAAGTATATAACAAGATAATAATAATGTACATCAAGGAGGTGCCTCACCAAGAAATCATGAAAGTGCTTATACCTCCCAGTGAGTATACTACCATTTGCCAAGTACATACATGCTTCAAGTGACCAATCAAATCTGCTACAATGACATAGGTGAGTATCCCATGTACTATAATGCTTCTCCCAAATAATGTAATATGCATCAAAATAATAGTCATCCATTTTTTCTTTCATCCAAGAAGTGAATGAAGAACCTCCACCAAAATATGAACCAAATAAGAAGCAAATAAAACATGAATACTTCAAGTGTCTCAAAGAAGTATCATCAATACACCCATGAATATGTATATCATCATGTAAAATCAGAGGATGTTTCTACCAATAATAATGTTCTTCAATCATATAACTCTTCACCCAAGTGTGGAATGAAATTCCTCCAACTTCAAATAGACTAGGAAAGGAGCAAGGAAAATCATGAGTATCCAAGTGACTCAAGTGAACATCATAGGTGCACCCATGTAGATGTGTATAATCATAATGTAAAAAGGGATGCTGATAAAAATGTAAATAATATGGTTCTCTAATAATACCATCATGAAAAGGAGAAATAGAATGTCCATGCTCTTCATGTGGCACCATAAAAAAGAAACCTTTCACCCATACTTCATTAGGATGACTGCTACAAAATTTAGAAGTGTAGGATGTAGGAGAAAGAACCAACTCACCCAAATGATCAGTAAGTGAAAAATTGTCATAATTTGAAGGATAAATAGGGGTAGGATTATGCACCTCCCTAGAAAAGGAAAACATTTCCTCATGGGTTGGTTCCAAGGTGGTGGAATTATGCACTTCTTCAAAAATTGTGTAACCATTTTCAAGAGGCAACTCAAGTTCCTCTTCCAC
>LPNX011048821.1:465893-494327 GCA_001517045.1 Pseudotsuga menziesii
CTAGGGCCTCGCATGTAGACTTCTCCTTTTTCTCCAAAACTGATGATGGAAGGAAGGAGGAATGTAACTTTTGTCTCTTACTTAATGAAGAGGTGTATGATCATATCCAATCTTCTGAATGCAGTAAGACTGAGCCCTTGCCATATTGCATCTTACAGGAAGTCTATTACATCTCTCTGAAGGAGGCAAAATAGTATGGCATAGTGCAAGAGTCTTTCCTTTCTGAGTGTCAGTTGAGTTTCCAATCATCTTCCTAGATTCCAGTTTGGAAGTAGGGACTGAATCTAGATCTGAGTCACCCTGAATCTTAATTTCATAAACTGATATAGATGGATCTGCAATACTAGTAGAAGCTGTAAAAGAAGTAGATGCAATGGTTTTACCTTCCCTTGTAGGTGGCTGCTGAGAGTGCACTGGTTCTGAAGGAGGCATGAAATGTGAGAACTCATATGCTCTTGAAGCATGATTCATAATACCCTTTGCTATGATGCTCCCATTAGAGATATCTGTGATCTCCACTGAGTCAGGACCAAAGATCACTCGCTTTGGAGATCCAGTATGGGTCATCTAATAGACAGATAACAGGTTTGAAGCTAGGGAGGGAACAAACAACACATCTTTGAACCTTCCATGTTCAAGTTGGATAGAGCCCTTCCCTTTGGTTTGTATTTTACTATTATTGCCCATCTGAATACTAGGACCATCAAAGGACTGAAAAGAAGAGAATGATTCTATGGATGCAGCCATATGGTTGGAAGCTCCAGAATCAATGACAAAGGCAGGTGTTGATGTGCAGCAAGCTTTCAGTGCATGTCCTTTCCTTGGGTATTCTTCTTCCTCTTCTTCAGAGTCTTCCTTCCTTGCTCTAGCAGGTACAGAAATGTTGTGCCTTTTCAAAAGAAGTTCCATTTCATCAAGTTGTCTTCTCATACAGGATCTTTCTGAATGGAATCCCCTTCCACAGTAAGGGCAGAGGACCTTGCCATTGCCATTCTTCTTGCTTCTCTTAGAACTTGAAGGTTCTTTTGACTATTCAGACTCATCTCTTTGCTTCCCTCTGTCATTCGCTACCTTATCTCCTCTTGCAACAAGAGCTAGATCTTTGGGAGATCGAATGATCCCCATTTGGATCAATTTATCATTCTCAGAAATAAGAGATTAAATGAAAGCATTAAGAGTGGGAATCTTCCAATTTGGAGTAGTGAGCCTTACTGTTTGGAAGGTGGATATAAAGACTGAGTAGTCTGAATTGAGCTTTGTGAGAATAGAAAGAATGAGCTGATATTCATCCTTCTTCATGTTGCATTGCTTCAACTGATATATCAGGTTCTTGAACTTTGAGAATAATTCATTTAGAGATTCACAATCTAATGGATTGAGAGTAATCAGATCATTTTCTAGCTGATGGATCCTCATCTCATCATGCTTATCAAACAAGGAAGCAAGCTTGTCCCAAACCTCCTTGGGAGTGTCCAAGTATTGGATGTGAAATTGAATATCCCTAGAGACTGAGAATGGCATGAGTCCAATGGCTTCATCAAGCCTGTTCATGTACTTAGCTTTGTCTTTATCTGATTCTGGTTCTTCCTCTGTTTCTTCTATGGGTATGAAGAGATGCTTGGTGCGGAGCAATACTTTCATGTCTTCCTTCCACTGGTGATAGTTGAAGGGAGTGAGAGGCTCTATTTGATGAGCCATTTCTAAGTAATAGGAAGAACTGAGCTGCTGTAGCGAATGAAATGAGAAGTAGAGGCTGCTTGTAGCGAATGTTGTAAGAAAACCTGATAACCTGTCACACAATCAAACAAAAAAAATGATCTGGTTGGAGATCTGAGGAGGAGAGGAGTCTTGTCCACCAAGGCTCTGATACCATGTAAATTTGAGCATATAGATCTGTAGAAAAATACACAACTCACAAAGAAGATCTCACAATTTACTCAGCAATTGAAGAATGAAACAGTCCAAAAGGCTTGCAGCTGTGAATGCTTTCATTAATCAAAAAGTAATTTAGATAATCATTACAATAATGTAAAATGGCTTTAATAGCCACAAGCAATTCGAATCCACATGAGGAAGTTCGAATTGATTAGACTCTACTTGACTGTAGGTAACCAAGACTTTGTCTAAATCACTATTGGAGGACCCAGTAGTTAATTGTCCTTGTATAAATGATAACTGGAATTCATAGGAGCTTTAAAACACAACCAAGTGTTACATTTAGTGTTGACTAATGGTTAACTGACTGTGGTAGGTGAGAAAAGTTCCCCACATGTGTGCAATCAATTAAACCTAGTGCTAACTGAATGTAGAGGGCTAGAACTGAATGTAACTGACTCCTAACTTGGCTTGACTAGTCATCAACTGAGGTGAACTGACTTTGGTTGGTTTCGGCACTCCCAGTTGCTTCCTAAATTGTAGGGATTGATCTAGGAGACTCCTAAACTTATGCAATCAAGTGCAATAAGTGGCAGTGAGCCTCAATTAGTGTTCCCCACACTTTGGTAACTGAAACATGTGCCCCAATTAAGTCAAGTTTACCCAATGGTTCTAATGACTATAAATAGACTAGATGGACTCCCGATTTAGACATATGACCAAATTTGGACAAGGGAGGATTAATAATCCTAACAACAAAAAGCGAAAAGCTGACAAAACGTACAATACTATCAACTTGGATAAAGAAGACATTGGTATACTTGCAGATGCTATCGTAAAAGTAGCCAAGAGTAGCCTTAAGGGACTAAGAATGCAACAGATGCAAGTGACCCAAAAGTTTAATGAGGATGTTAACAAGCTCACAAAGGCCATCAACGAATTCAAAAATACTATCGAGGCTGAGACATATGGTGTGGATCCCATGTACACTATAGATGTGCCACTACTATTTCTGCCCCTCAAGATGGAATTAAAGGCACAAGCACTAAAGTGAAGTACCGACAGGTATGGCGATGTTATCAAGGAAATGGGGGTGATAACGCTAGATTTTTCAAAGCTACCATTGACCAATGTATACTTCATTCAGCATGCTATCGCAACTGACCTCTGCATCCAAGAAAATGTGTTGGCTTATCAAGCCACAAAGAAGACAAGGAAGGAAAACAAGCGCAAGGTCCTCCTTAGAAAAAAGGACAAGGAGATAGAGGCATGTGAACAGAGTCAGATCATACTAGCAGAAGCCATTAAAAGCACAGTTGTAGAGTTCTCGGTGGAATAAGGCTAGGAAGATGAGGATTCAATTGCAAATATTGGTCGGCTCTCAAGGATTGCGGTAGATCTCATGAAGCAGGTAGAGGAGATTCAAGCACATCATATACTAAGAACACCTCCTGAGCTGTTGGAGGAATGTAGATCAACAACATCTGAGGTTATTGGGAGGATCAAGTAGGGAGAGAAGCTTTGCACAGAAGCAATTGAAGCGGTTTCGGTGACTTTGGAACATCTTCTAGAATATGAGATAGTGGGAAAGTTCGTCAAGGAATCGTGTCAAACAAAGCTAAGAATCACAGTAGTCAAGGAAGACATGAAGATGTTGTCACTCAAAGAAAATATTGCAAAAGTAGTCGAGTTGAAGGAGCTGCAGCAGGAGGTAAAGACTCTATGCAAAAGGAGCAGAGTAGTTACATCGCATCAGTCGGAAGTAGAGCGAGTTACATGTCTTATTCACCCTGTATAGCAAAATCTTCAAGCTATCATGTAGACATTGGAGGAAGGATTGTTGGAACATGTTAGTTTCGACTGTGTGGAATAGTTGGAAAAGTAGTCTCAAGAGGTCAAAGCAGAGGTCGCTCCAGTGGAGGCCATTTTGAAGGAATTTCAAGACAAGGTAGGTCCTGTGGCGCAGCCTATGCCAGAGACATGAGTTTTGCATAAACATAAAATTTTGCAAAGAAGTCAATTTTTGCTAGTGGCTAACGACAAGCCACATGTGAGTGTTGGGGGACTGTTGCTCCATGAAAAGTGCACAAGGAAGAACTCGAAGCGCAAGCGCAAGAGGAAAAGCGGGCGCACGATGGGGGAAAAGCAGTTAAAGGAAGAAGTGAAAGTGTAGAGTAGAGGAATATGCGACAAGGAATGTCAAAACCCCAAATTTTCACAAAAAATTAAAATTTTGAGATAACAGTAAATGCTAAAACCTGCGGTCTATTAACAGCTAACGGATTGCAAATAAAAGAACAGTCAAATAATTAGTTTCAATAAATCTTAAATATAATAACTTAACAGTTTATTTTTGTAACAAGAACAAATTCTTCTTGTGTTCTTTTTACTTCAGTTTACCAATTAGTCTTTTCATGTCAAGTAGGTGGAATCTACTTTTGAATCTGGGGCTTAATTAGCAATCGTGCTAACGCAGATGACTACGGATTCTTACAGGTTTACAAGTATGATCGAATGAGTATATATTAAAAGATATTAAAGTGTCAGTAGTATTTTATTTGCAATTTAAAACTTAGTAATTAAGCTACTAAACTCTAGACAGCTCCTGTAAGGTAAAACCATTTGGCTTCCTTCAGTTTTTCTAGTAGACATGTTCGGAAGTAAGTAACAACAATAAAATATGTTTACGACCCTAAGCATTAGAATCTCAGTTCAAAGTATTTCTACTTTATTCTGTGTAATTTGTAAATGTTATAATGATTGTTATTGTTAGTATTTATGCAATAGTACATTGTCTTGTTTGTGTAATTATTGACCCACATTTTTCTTCTGCAAGATAAATTATAGCCTGTTATCTTTTGGACAGTATAACTTCGATTGTGCAAACTAAAACCATCATGCCTTTCTATATGAGCTCATGGTTACCTATATTTTATTTCCATGTCGAACTCTATGGTTCTAGTAATTTTTGGATTCAAAAGATTCATTCCTATTCTAGTTATCTTGTTAAGTTATATAACTACATATTACCCAATTGATCTGGTGAATCTTTTAGTAATTTCCAATTTGAGTCGTAACTCAAAATTCATCAACGTATTGTTGCTATGAACTGTGTAACAAAATTCCATAATAGTACTCTTACGATAAGCTTTTGTATCACTTCAAAGTTCCGTTATCATTTGAGTTGTTATTTTTTTTGTGAATCTCATAAACATTCATAAACTGTTGTTTAATAGACATTTAGTCTATACTTGGTTTATGATCATAAACGTAATCAAAATGGCATTTATATTCCTCTCAGCTATTATGTTAACTATAATTTGTGGAGTCCTTGTATATAGGATTTCCTATGTATAAATTAAAATCTTGTATAAAATGAGACTATGGTTGATGAGTGATTTAGCATGAACTCTTCTATACAACATAGATCTCTTATCTAGAGTAAAGAAAACCTTGATCTCTCTCTATATATAAATAAACATGCATTATTTGATTTCTATTTTATAATAACAACATTGTTTAATGAGAAGTTATGCCACCATTCATATCGTAATTGCGATATTGTATTAACATATGGTTTATAGTGGAAATGAGTCTTATGCAAGAATGATTATCAGGATTTAAAAAAGGTTTAAGTGTCACCACGATAGACCAACGTACCCAAATATGTTGATAAATTCATCCTTACACTAGCAAATGATATGGTGCATATGATTAACGATGTCATGGCAAATTATTGGATTAATATTATAGTTTTAAAAACTCGTCCCAATGATTTAATAATTGGTTTTGTTCTACGCAAGCACCATAGTCTTCGACCCACTGCGCGTTTGATTATTGGAGACCACGTGGTCGTCTCCTGACCACGTGTTGGGGATATAAAACTCTAACGTGACCTAACCTTTATCATTTCCATTCCGCAGTTTACGCTGGCTGTAGGGTTACTCTGCTTGGTTTCCATGGCGGTTGTCATTCCTCCTTGCTACGATTTCCTTGTGCCTTGAATCCGTGCTTCTTTTTTCACTAGTGTGTGGGTTTAAAAGCTATTCTCTGTGGCTAGATTGTCATTCTGCAACCTGTAGAGATTACTATTTCCAGTGGCTTTTTGTCTGTGTAGTTCTTCTTTCGCTGTCTTCCTAGCTTACAGTGTGCTTCAATTACTGGTTACTATTCTCATGGCTCACCGTTGTGTGAGAGATTCCCGTACATGCTATTAAGTTTTTAAGAAGGAAAATCCTGTAGGTGACAGGGCTTCGTTGAGGCTGCTCGTCGTTCTCTTCTGACAGGTGAATAATAAATTTTAAGTTCAAATTCTTTACTACAAAAATACTTTGTTGTTATAGTGAGGTTTATAAAAGCATTGTTTAACTAACAGAGTTTAATACCTTGTTGGCAGGTGCTTTCCATCGTAAAGCTTTTACAATGAGAAAAATGCAGTCACCAACAATGGCCATCGCTCATGGTTCATTTTCGGGTAAGCCCCATGGTCCGAATGTTGGATTTTTCACTCTACTAGTGTTAGGGTGGTCGATGGAATCTCCCAGGGTTTTGGAAAACCCTCCCTCGTCTCACCATGAGTTATATTGTTGTGTTGTTGTTTCTACACGTTAATGTTGTAATACTTAGAATCAAACCCTCGCTAGGGTAGACTTGGTTTATCTGAGCACTGTAATTAGTTGAAGCTTTGGCTTACGACCGGGTTAAAGTTTGTAGTTTTTGTAATGACAGTGTTGTCAATAGACTTGTTTGGTTTATCATATGTTTACGTTACACTCTGTTTAAAAATTTAGGGTTTTACCCTTCTTAAATGTAATGAAGCTTATACTCTGTTTGTGTACTCTGTAAGGATTTGAAATAAAAACTTAAGGCTGATACTTACAGTCGTAACTTAATTCTTACTTGTTTTGATTGGAGTTATAGATTAGGGTTTTACTTGTAAAAAAAAACCCTCGTTTTGATATAAATTATACTTGTTATAATATTTATACAGTTTTTCTATTTGTCCTTAAAGGACCGTGAGTAAATTATATAAACTTGGTTAGTAATGGTTACATAATTTATGTAATTTTGGTTTTTAATGTTTGGTACTTGGAATTGTAATAATTGTAAGGGTTTTAACCTTGACAATTATTTCTATAATTTCATGCTGTGAGTAAAAGAAAAGCACGGTTTCTCTTATAAATACATTTATACATGTTGATCAGTAATGTAATTCATTTCCGTGCATAAAATTTTTAGTTGGTTCCTTAATAGCTTTAAAAGTACTATCTTATGTTTAACCTAGGTTACTACAGTATATAAAAATACAATAGATTACGCTCAGAATATGATCTAGGGTTTATCCTCTTTAGCTTTTATAGAGTATTAATTCCTGTATTGTTATCTTGTTAATTCGATTATTGTCACAGTTTTCTTCAGTTTATTTTTATGAATTATTAATTTATAAAAATCAATGTTTATTGTTAATAATAATATTATTTGTATTAATAATAGTATTATCTATGAATAATGTATCCTCTTAAGTTTATGTTGGTATTTATATAAACTATTAAATAAGTCTGAGAGCAGTCTATAGTAATTGTGTTTATTTAATAAAATTATCTCTGTAAGCTTGCTAAAAGAAAATAAGAACTTTCCTACATGTCAATACTCTTTACATCTATACTGTCTATAAGTGTATAAGGACTGTTTCTTATTAATAATAACTTAAGTGTAGGTTACTACTGTCCTTTAGTTATTAATACTAAGAAAAGAATACTATAATATATATCAAGTTCTTATTTAGAGTTCAGATAGTTGCAGGAAAATTAGTTAGCACTAAAGGAAAAGAGATAAACTAACCGTATTATTTTTACATCTTTTTTTAACATACAAGGTAACTTTCAACTAATAATAATAGTTCTTCTATTTCAGTATAAATGTACAGTTTATAGAAGTAGATACTGTGTAGAAGAATGAATTATATGCTTAAACATACTATTGTTAGTAAGTGATATGATCCTTGTTTATTTTCTGATATTTAAATACTCGATCTAGTTCTACCAATAAATCTACAAATAGATTAATAATATTTCTGTAAAAATAACTATCTAATGAAAGAAAACATTTAATACTCAGAAAAACATAAGTATTTTATTCATTCTAATTCCTATCATACTTCATTCATTTAAACACACTACCTATGCTAGAGTACGATCTGGATTACTCCAGATGGGGAAAAACACAGGTAGGATTTATCTTTCATCAAAATACAGATTCAGCCTTGAAACAACTAAGAGATTTCAACTTAACAATTTACAGCATAACATATAATCATTCATTATTTGTTCACACACAGATATAAAATATAACACAAATTAAATGATAATGGAACTTGTTTGTAAATTTGGATGACAATAGCAATGGGAGGTCGTTCCTCCCTACCAACTCTTAGAGAGTGCTCAAACAGTGCCTTCTCAGGACCCCCGATCATGTTCTCATCTCCTTGGATGGAACTAGGTGGAGAAAACAACAAAGTAATAGTCCTGAGACTCAATACCAACTCTGCACACTGCAACAAGATCTTTCAACTGCAAGGCTGTACTAGATAACCTTCCTGCAGTTTACGCCTCAAACACCTTCCGCAAAATTTCCCTTCCCAATGAATTCCTTGAAGTGCATTCACCTAAATGATTCTTCTCCTAGAATGAGAAGCCTTAGCTCTCTACATTAGGTACTTTTATTAAGATTTCCTAGGTCTTTTTGGGTTGGTTGTCATTAATTGAGCCACCTGCTCTGATCCCACTTTCTTAGGGGATCATGACCCCAAATGTAGGAATATTGCCACTTGAAACACAGGAAGTGTTTGAGGATGTTTCCACTTGTCTTTTTTCTCTCCACCTAGTTCCCTCCACCAACTTAACCAGTAACACTCTTTTTAACAGCTCTCCCAATATGTTCTCTCCACTTTTATTTATTTAAAATTAAAATATTCAGAATTACATTCCACATCCTTGACTCTGTTGAGTCATAAGTTTCAACTTAGCATTAAATTTAACATAATGTCTTGGAATAAAATCAAAATAAGATAACATTATTTTACAAAATTGGGCATGTGACATACACACCCCCTTAGAATATAACATCGTCCTCGATGTTATTTATTCTTCATCCTTTGAAGTCCCTTAGAACAGAATTGGATATGCATCTCGCATTTTACTTTTCAATTCCTAGGTGGCTTCTTCAGGACTAACGTGCTTCCATTGCACCTTCACCTATCTAATGGTGTGGTTCCAAAGTGTAATTTCTCTCCTCTCGAGGATACAGTCCGGTTCCACTAGAAATTCTCCTTCTGGTTCCACCTATACAACATTCCAGTTAACAACATGAGTAGCATCATAAACTTATTTATTTAAAATGGAAATGTAAAAAACATTATGTACTCTTAAGTTAGGTGGTAATGCTAGTTGATAAACTACTTGTCCAATCCTAGAAAAAATTTCAAATGGGCCACAGTAACGAGGCGCCAATTTTGCACAACTCTCCAATCTTAGAGAGCTCTTTTTGGGCCTTACCTTGATGAACACATGTTCACCTACCTGAAACTCCTTTGGAGTTCTTTTTAAGTATGCTTGACTTTTCTGACAATCTTGTGCCACTTTCAGATTTCCCTGCACTTGTTTCACAATTTCTTCCATTTCTTTCAACAGTTCTGGACCTAATACCAATCTATCTACTGGATTACTTCGAGAGATAGGAGTATTACATTTTCGTCCATATAAAATTTCAAATGGACTAAATCTAGCTGATGTTTGATAATTATTATTATAAGCAAATTCTACTAGATGTAAATAGTCCTCCCATTTACCAGGCTGGTCTTTCACATACATTCTTAATAGATCTTCCAGTACCTGATTTACCCTTTCAGTTTGTCTATCTATCTGAGGATGGAAAGAAGTACTGAAATTTAATGTAGTGTTTAACCCTTTAAATAAGGACCTCTAAAAGTTTCCTGTAAACTTCGGATCTCTATCTGAGATTATGACTTTTGGAACTCCATGTAAGTGGAAAATCTGTTTGAGAAAAATATCAGCTATGTTGGCAGCTTTATAAGTAGTTTTAACTGGTATAAAGTGAGCTGCTTTGCTTAACGTATCAACTACTACCATAATAAAATCATTCTGATTTTGATTTCTGGCCAGTCCAGTAATAAAATCTAGACTAATCACCTCCCATTTCCAACTAGGGATAGGTAAAGGCTATAGCAAACCAACTGGGTGTTTGTGTTCAGTTTTTACCTGTTGACATTCTAAACACCTTGCAATATATTCAGCTACTTCGGTTTTCATATTTGGCCAGAAATTCTCTTTTCTTAACATGGTTATAGTCTTTTGATAACCTAGATGACCTGAATATGGTGTTTTATGGATTTCATCCAGAATTAACAACTTGACTTTAGGTACGTTAGCTACATACAGTTTATCTTTATACAGTAAAAAATATTTTTCATTTAAACTGTAACCTTTTATTAAATTTTCTGTTGGATTTTCTTTAGTTTTAGCTTGTAGAATCTAGTAAATTTCATCTTGTTTTATTCCTTCTTTAAGCTGTTCATCTAAGTCTGAAACATAAGTGTTGATTGTTTTTGCAAAATTCAGCCTTGCATTCCTACTTAATGCATCAACAACTTTATTTTCTTTACCTTTTATATGTTGGATTTCAAAATCATACTCGCTTAAGAAAGATAACCACCTAGCTTGTCTAGCATTTAAATTAGGATGATCTAAAAGATACTTCAATCTTTTATTATCAGTCATTGAAACAAATTTTCTCCCAATTAGGTGATGTTGCCACATCTTTAAGGCGTGTATTACAGCTTCTAGTTCCATATCATACATTGCATAATTCTTTTCGTGAACTTTTAACTTTCTAGACTCATAGGAAATAGCATGCCCTTCTTGAGTTAGAACACCACCTAAGCCATCATTACAGGAATCAGTGCATACTACAAATTCTTTATTAGGATATGCTATTCTTAAAATAGGTGCACTGGTTAATAAAGTTTTTAACTTCTTAAATCTTTCTTCACATTTCTGATTCCAATCGACCTTCTTTCCTTTCTTCTGCAAGGAAGTTATCGGATTTTCTATCCTTGAAAAGCCTTCAATGAACCTCTGGTAATAACCGGTAATTCCCATGAAAGATCTAACATCCATCACATCCTTAGGAATCGACCAATCTTCGATTTCCCGTATCTTTTCAGGATCTATGAAAATTCCTTCCTTGGTCACTACGTGACCTAAATACTGAATCTTATCCTTGAAGAAGTCACACTTACTAAAATTTGCAAAGAGTTGATGTTCTCGCAACTCTTGCAAAACAATTTTTAGATGTTCTTTATGTTCTTCTTCAGTTTTTGAATAGATTAGAATGTCGTCGATAAACACGACCACAAACTTATCTAAATACTTATGCATTATGTTGTTAATTAAACACATGAAGACAGCTGGGGAATTAGTAAGCCCGAATGGCATTACGACAAATTCGTAATGACCATATCTTGTTCTAAAGGATGTCTTGAAGATGTCTTCATCTTTAATCCTCACTTGATGATATCCAGACCTTAAATCTATTTTTGAAAACACCATGGCTCCACATGGTTGATCAAACAGATCATCTATGCGGGGCAATGGGTATCGGTTTGTGATAGTCATCTTTTTTAAGTGACAGTAATCTATGCAAAGTTGCATAGTTCCATCCTTCTTCTTGACAAAGATGACAGGTGCCCCCCAGGGAGACACACTTGGTCGAATATATTTTTTTATCAATTAACTCTTTCAATTGTGATTTTAATTCATTAAGTTCCAATATGTTCATTTGATAAGGATCCTTTGAGCTAGGTACTGCACCCAGTACCAGCTCAATGGTAAAATCCAATTCCAGTTTCAGAGGTAATCCCGGAATTTCTTCTAGGAGTATGTCAACATATTCTTTTAAGATTGGGTGTCTTCTACTTGCAACTTATCTGTTTTAATTTTACTTTCCTCATCAGTAATTGTTACTACATAATCTTTACATCCTTTTTTAACAACTCTTTTAAGTTGTAAAGCAGAAATTTGCCTTACAATAATTTTTCTAGGAATACCTTTAACACTTACTGATTTTTCATCACTGTTTAAGCCAGTGAAAGTTTTATCATAACAGTTTAAAATTACTCTATGTTTTTCTAACCAGTCCATACCAATCAGAAAATCATAAGAGCCAAGTGGCAAAACATTAAGTTTAACAACAGTTTCAAATTTATCCATAAGTAAAGCACAATCTTTCACAAAACAAGTTACTTTTGTTTTAGCCCCAGTGGCTAACTGAACTAACCATGAATTCTCAAAATTATTGACAGATAACTTACATTTTTCCACTATTTGAGGTGCAATATAACTGAGACTAGCTACTGGATCAATTAAAATAGTTACAGGGGTCTGATTTATCATACCTTCTACTTCCACCATGGAAGTCCGATATTCAATTTGTCAGTTCTTGAAGGCTGCATTAATTCTGGGCATGCTCCTTGCTAGTTCCCTGACAGTCATCTCTTCCTGTATAGTATGAATGTTGCTAACATTCTTCTTCCGGTTTGGACAGACTGAAGCATATTGTGGGCCATTACATTCCCAGCACTTGACAGGATCTTTACGCTCAAAATTCTTGGTAAAGTTTCCATGATTATTTGTAGTTTCCTTACCTTTAAAATTGTTCTGATTGTTGGGTGTACTGTTCCCATTTCCTTGGAAATTCTTGTTATTAGGATAGTTTTTGGTCTTATTGTTCTTAAAATTTCTGTTAGGCACAAAATCCTTCTTCTTAGATTCAAACTGATTATTATTTTTCTTAGCCTTCCAGTTGGCCAGGATTTCTTTCTTCCAATTCTACTCAAAACAAAAGTTAGCCTTCCTCATAGCTTCCTCCAAGGTCTTTGGGTTATCACATTCAGTTCTATCTTTAATATGATATGGTAGAAATCTAAGGAATCACTGTACCTTTGGTTTCTCATTTACAAGGTAGGTTACATACCTAAGTAGACTTAAGAACTTGTTGTTCAGATCCTTCATTGTCATTGAACCTAACTTCAGTTCATAAAACTCTCTAGCTCTCTCCTCATAATACTCCTTAGACAGGAATTTATTTTTAAAATACCTCTTAAAGGTACTCCAGTTAACTTCTTTATCTTTTATACCCTTAACTCTCTTCAAGTCCTGCCACCAAATGTCAGCCTTTCCTGAGAGGTTATATATAGCCATCCTAGCCTTTAACCGGTTAGAATAATTATATATTTGGAAGTACTTCTTCATCCCAGATAACCAGGATTTATCTTCCTCCCCCTTCTCAGTCTCTCCATTAAAAGTTGGTGTTTTTATCTTTTTGAATTCCCCAGAAATTTCCTCATAAGGTTTGTATTTCCTATTCTTAGCGTACAGATTATCATCACTACTGTCACTAGTACTATGATAATTTTGTTGTTCACCAAACACTTCAGACGACGAACTACTTTCAATTTTTGTATGCTTCATCTTTTTATATTTTCTTTGATGACTGGAATATTCATATTCGTACCTTCTACCCCTACCCTCAGTTTGAAACTCTTCCATTAGGATCTGATTCAACTCTTCTTGAGCCCTCAAAATCCTTTAATTCTCTCGCTATAAAGACTCCATTTCAGTTTTTAAATCTTTTACAGTTTGTAACAACGCCAAGGAATTGGTAGTTAAATCCTCTGGTATAGGATATCCGGTAAATTCCTTGTTTCAGTAGCTGGAGACTCCTCCTGTGCATACTCTTCCAGACTTTCCATACCTTCCTGTTAAACTTCAGAAAAATAATTCTTTGTGGAATAACATTTAAAAGTACAATACATCAGCATAATAATTTAATTTACTATTTTATGAAAGCTAGTTGGGCTTCATCAGGCCTAGTGTTTGAACCTTGTGCTCTGATACCCCATGTCAAAACCCCAAATTTTCATAAAAATTTAAAATTTTGAGATAACAGTAAATTCTAAAACCTACGGTCTACTAACAGCTAATGGATTTCAAATAAAAGAACATTCAAGTAATTAGTTTCAATAAATATTAAATATAATAACTTAACAGTTTATTTTTGTAACAAGTACAAATTCTTCTTGTTTGTTGTTTACTTCAGTTTATCAATTAGTCTTTTCATGTCAAGTAGGTGGAATCTACTTTTGAATACAGGGCTTACTTAGCAATTGTGCTAACACAGATGAATACTAATTCTTACAAGTTTACAGTTATGATCGAACGAGTATATATTAAAATATCTTTAAAGTGTCAGCAGTATTTTATTTGCAATTTAAAAGCTTAGTAATTAAGCTGCTAAACTCTAGACAGCTCCTGTACGGTAAAACCATTTGGCTTCCTTCAGTTTTTCTAGTAGACATGTTCGGAAGTAAGTAATGACAGTAAAATATGTTTACGACCCTAAGCATTAGAATCTCAGTTCAAAGTATTTCTACTTTAGTCTGTGTAATTTGTAAATGTTATAATGATTGTTATTGTCAGTATTTATGCAATAGTACATTATCTTGTCTATGTAATTATTGACCCACATTTTGCTTCTGCAAGATAACTTACATCCTATTATCTTTTGGACAGTATAACTTCAATTGTGCAAACTACAACCATCATGCCTTTCAATATGAGCTCATGGTTACCTATATTTTATTTCCATGTCGAACTCTATGGTTCTAGTAATTTTTGGATTCAAAAGATTCATTCCTATTCTAGTTATCTTGATAAGTTCTATAACTACATATTACCCAATTGATCTAGTGATTCTTTTAGTAATTTCCAATTTGAGTCGTAACTCAAAATTCATCAACGTATTGTTGCTATAAACTGTGTAACAGAATTCCATAATAGTACTCTTACGATAAGCTTTGTATCACATCAAAGTTCTGTTATCATTTGAGTTGTTAAATTTTTTTTGTGAATCTCATAGACATTCATAAACTGTTGTTTAATAGACATTTAGTATATACTTGGTTTATGATCATAAACGTAATCAAAATAGAGTTTATATTCCTCTCAGGTATTATGTTAACTATAATTTGTGGAGTCCTTGTATATAGGATTTCCTATGTATAAATTAAAATCTTGTATAAAAGGAGACAATGGTTGATGAGTGATTTAGCATGAACTCTTCTATACAACATAGATCTCTTATCTAGAGTAAAGAAAACCTTGATTTCTATATATATATAGAGAGAGAGAGAGAAATAAACATGCATTATTTGATTTCTATTTTATAATAACAACATCGTTTAACGAGAAGTTATGCCACCATTCATATCGTAATTGTGATATTGTATTAACATATGGTTTATAGTGGAAATGAGTCTTATGCAAGAATGATTATCGGGATTTAACAAAGGTTTAAGTGTCGCCATGATAGACCAACGTACCCAAATATGTTGATAAATTCATCCTTACACTAGCAAATGATTAACGATGTCATGGAAAATTATTGGGTTAATATTATAGTTTTAAAAACTCGTCCTAATGATTTAATAATTGGTTTTGTTCTACGCAGGCACCATAGTCTTCGACCCACTGCGTCTTTGATTATTGGAGACCATGTGGTCGTCTCTTGACCAAGTGTAGGGGGTATAAAACTCTAATGTGACCTAACCTTTATCATTTCCATTCCACAGTTTACGCTGGCTCTAGGGTTGCTCTACTTGGCTTCCATGGCGGTCGTCGTTCCTCCTTGCTACGATTGCCTTGTTCCTTGAATCTGTGCTGCTTTTGTCACTGGTGTGTGGGTTTAAAATCTATTCTCTGTGGCTAGATTATCATTCTAAAACCTGTAGAGATTACTATTGCTCGTGGCTTGTTGTCAGTGTAGTTCTCCTTTCACTGTCTTCGTAGCTTACAGTGTGCTTCAGTTACTGGTTACTGTTCTCATGGCTCGCCGTTGTGTGAGATATGGCCTTACATGATGTTAAGTTTTTAAGAAGGAAAATCCTATAGGTGACATAGCTTCGTTGAGGCTACTCATCATTCTCTTCTGATAGGTGACTAATAACTTTTAAGTTCAAATTCTTTACTGCAAAAATAATTTTCTGTTATAGTGAGGTTTATAAAACCATTGTTTAACTGACAGAGTTCTTAATACCTTGCTAGCAGGTTCTCGCCATCGTAAATCTTTTACAATGAGAAAACGATAGTCACCAACAATGGTCGTGACTCATGGTTTGTTTTCAAGTAAGCCCCGTGGTCCGAATGTTGGATTTTTCACTCTCCTAGTGTTAGGGTGGTCGATGGAGTCACCCAGGGTTTTGGAAAACCCTCCCTCATCTCGCCATGAGTTATATTGTTGTGTTGTTGTTTCTACAGGTTAATGTTGTAATAATTAGAATCAAACCCTCTCTAGGGTAGACTCGTTTTATCTGAGCACTGTAATTAGTTGAATCTTTGGCTTACGGCCGGCTTAAATTTGTAGTTTTTGTAATGACAGTGCTGTCAGTAGACTTGTGTGGTTTATCATATGTTTACATTACACTCTGTGAAAAAAGTTAGGGTTTTCCCCTTCTTAAATGTAATGAATTTTATACTCTGTTTGTGTACTCTGTAAGGATTTATAATAAAAACTTAAGGCTGATACTTACAGCCGTAACTTAATTCTTGCTTGTTTTGATTGGAGTTATAGATTAGGGTTTTACTTGTAAAAAAATCCCTCGTTTTGATATAAATTATACTTGTTATAATATTTATACAGTTTTTCTATTTGTCCTTAAAGGACTGTGAGTAAAATTATTATTTGTCCTTCAAGGGACTGTGAGTAAATTATATAAAATTGGTTAGTAATGGTTACATAATTTATGTAAATTTGGTTCTTAATGTTTGGTACTTGTAATTGTAATAATTTTAAGGGTTTTAACCCTGACAATTATTTATGTAATTGCATGCTGTGAGTAAAAGAAAAGCACGGTTTCTCTTATAAATACATTTATACATGTTGATTAGTAATGTAATTCATTTCTGTGCATAAAATTTTTAGTTGGTTCCTTAATAGTTTTAAAAGAACTATCTTATGTTTAACCTAGGTTACTATAGTATATAAAAATACAATAGATTACGCTCAGAATTTGAGCTAGGGTTTATCCTCTTTAACTTTTATAGAGTATTAGTTTTTGTATTGTTATCTTGTTAATTCAATTACTGTCACAGTTTTCTTCAGTTTATTTTTATGAATTATTAATTTATAAACATCACTGTTTATTGTTAATAATAATATTATTTGTATTAATAATATTATTATCTATGAATAATGTATCCTCTTAAGTTTATGTTGGTATTTATATAAACTATTAAATAAGACTAAGAGAAATCTATAGTAATTGTGTTTATTTAATAAAATTATCTCCGTAAGCTTGCTAAAAGAAAAAAAAGAACTTTCCTACCTGTCAATACTCTTTACATCTATACTATTTGTAAGTGTATAAGGACTGTTTCTTATTAATAATAACTTAAGCATAGGTTACTATTGTCCTTTAGATTTTAATACTAAGAAAAGAATACTGTAATATATATCAAGTTCTTATTTAGAGTTCAGATAGTTGCAGGAAAATTAGTTAGCACTAAAGGAAAAGAGATAAACTAACCGTATTATTTTTACATCGTTTCTTAACATACAAGGTAACTTTCAACTAATAATACTAGTTCTTCTATTTCAGTATAAATGTACAATTTATAGAAGTAGATACTATGTAGAAGAATGAATTATATGCTTAAACATACTATTTTTAGTAAGTAATATGATTCTTGTTTCTTTTCAGATATTTAAATACTCGGTCTAGTTCTACCAATAACTCTACGAACAGATTAATAATCTTTCTATAAAAATAACTATCTACTGAAACAAAACATTCAATACTCAGAAAAACATAAGTATTTTATTCATTCATATTCCTATCATACTTAATTCATTTAAACACACTACCTGTGCTAGAGTATGATCTGGATTACTCCAGATGGGGAAAAACATAGGTAGGATTCATCTTTCATCAAAATACAGATTCAGCCTTGAAACAACTAAGAGATTTAAACTTAACAATTTACAGCATAAGATGTAATCATTCATTATTTGTTCACACATAGATATAAAATATAACACTGAAATTAAAAGATAATGGAACCTGTTTTTAAAGTTGGAGGACAACAGCAATGGGAGGTCATTCCACCCTACTAACTCCTAGAGAGCACTCAAACAGTGACTTCTCATGACCCCCAAGCCTGTTCTGGTCTCCTTGGCTGGAACTAGGTGGAGCAAACAACAAAGTACTAGTCCTGAGCCTTAATACCAACTCTGCGCACTGCAGCAAGATATTTCAGCTGTAAGACTGTACTAGATCGCCTTCCTGCAGTTTACCCATCAAACACCTTCCTCAAAATTTCCCTTCCCAATGAATTCCTTGAAGTGCATTCACCTAAATGATTCTTCTCCTGGAATGAGCAGCCTCAGCTCTCTACATTGGGTACTTTTATTAAGATTTCCTAGGTATTTTTGGGTTGGTTGTCATTAATTGAGCCACCTCCTCTGATCCCACTTTCTTGGGGGATCATGACCCCAAATGTAGGGAGATTGCCACCTGCCACATAGGAAGTGTTTGAGGATGCTGCCACTTGTCTTTTTTCTCTCCACCTAGTTCCCTCCACCAACTTGACCAGTAACACTCTTTTTAACAGCTCTGCCAAGATGTTGTCTCCACTTTTATTTATTTAAAATTAAAATATTCATAATTACATTCCACATCCTTGACTCTGCTGAGTCATCAGTTTCAACTTAGCATTAAATTTAACATAATGTCTTGGAATAAAATCAAAATAATATAACATTATTTTACAAAATTGGGGCATGTGACATACACACCCCCTTAGAATATAACATTGTCCTCGATGTTATTTATTCTTCATCCTGAGAAGTACCCTAGAACAGAATTGGATATGCATCTTTCATTTTACTTTCCAATTCCCAGGTGGCTTCTTCAGGACTAAGGTGCTTCCATTGCACCTTCACCTGTCCAATGGTGGGGTTCCAAAGTGTAATTTCCATCCTCCCAAGGATACAGTCTGGTTCCACCATAAATTATCCTTCTGGTTCCACCTGTACAACTTTCCAGTTAACAACATGAGTAGCATCATGAACATATTTCTTTAAAACGGAAATGTGAAAAACATTATGTACTCTTAAGTTAGATGGTAATGCTAGTTGATAAGCTACTTGTCCCATCCTAGAAAAAATTTCAAAATGCCCACAGTAACGAGGCGCCAATTTTGCACAACTCCCCAATCTTAGAGAGCTCTTTTTGGGCCTTACCTTGATGAACACATGTCCACCTACCTGAAAATCCTTTGGAGTTCTTTTTAAGTATGCTTGAATTTTCTGATGATCCTGTGCCACTTTCAGATTTCCCTGCACTTGTTTCACAATTTATTCCATTTCTTTCAATAGTTCTGGACCTAATACCAATCTATCTACTGGATTAATCCAAGAGATAGGAGTATTACATTTCCATCCATATAAAATTTCAAACGGAATAAATCTAGCTGATGTTTGATAATTATTATTATAAGCAAATTCTACTAGATGTAAATAGTCCTCCCATTTACCAGGCTAGTATTTCACATACATTCTTAACAGATCTTCTAGTACCTGATTTACTCTTTTATTTTATCCATCTATCTGAAAATGGAAAGAAGTACTGAAATTTAATGTAGTGTTTAACCCTTTAAATAAGGACCTCCAAAAGTTTCCTGTAAACTTAGGATCTCTATCTGAGATTATGACTTTTGGGATTCCATCCAAGCGAAAAATCTGTTTGAGAAAAATATCAGCTATGTTGGCAGCTTTATAAGTAGTTTTAACTGGTATAAAGTGAGCTTCTTTGCTTAACTTATCAACTACTACCATAATAGAATCATTCTGATTTTTATTTCTAGGTAGTCCAGTAATAAAATCTAGACTAATCACCTCCCATTTCTAGCTAGGGATAGGTAAAGGTTGTAGCAAACCAGCTGGGTGTTGGTGTTCAGTTTTTACCTGTTGACATTCTAAACACCTTGCAATATACTCAACTACTTTAGTTTTCATATTTGGCCAGAAATAATCTTTTATTAACATGGTTATAGTCTTTTGATAACCTGGATGACTTGAATATGGTGTTTTATGGATTTCATCCAGAATTAACAGCTTGACTTTAGGTACGTTAGGTACATACCGTTTATCTTTATACAGTAAAAATTCTTTTTCATTTAAACTGTAACGTTTTATTAAATTTTCTGTTGGATTTTCTTTAGTTTTAGCTTGCAGAATCTGGTAAATTTCATCTTGTTTTATTCCTTCTTTAAGCTATTCATCTAAGTTTGAAACATAAGTGATGATTGCTGTTGCGAAATTTAGCCTCGCGTTCCTACTTAATGCATCAACAACTTTATTTTCTTTACCTTTTATATGCTGGATTTCAAAATCATACTTGCTTAAGAAAGCTAACCACCTAGCTTGTCTAGCATTTAAATTAGGCCGATCTAAAAGATACTTCAATCCTTTATTATCAGTCATTAAAACAAATTTTCTTCCAATTAGGTGATTTTGCCACATCTTTAAGGCGTGTATTACAACTGCTAGTTCCAGATCATACGTTGCGTAATTCTTTTCATGAACTTTTAACTTTCTAGACTCATAGGCAATAACATGCCCCTCTTGAGTCAGAACAGCGCCTAAGCCATCATTACAGGCATCAGTGCATACTACAAATTCTTTATTAGGATTTGCTATTCTTAAAATAGGTGCACTCGTTAATAAATTTTTTAACTTCTTAAAGCTTTCTTCACATTTCTGATTCCAATCAAAATTCTTTCCTTTCTTTTGCAAGGAAGTTATCGGATTGCTATCCTTGAAAAGCCTTCAATGAACCTCCGGTAATAACCGGTAATGCCCATGAAAGATCTAACATCCGTCACATCCTTAGGAACCGGCCAATCTTCGATTCCTCGTATCTTTTCAGGATCTACAGAAATTCCTTCCTTGATCACTACATGACCTAAATACTGAATCTTATCCTTGAAGAAGTCACACTTACTAAACTTTGCAAAGGGTTGATGTTCTCGCAACTCTTGCAAAACAATTTTTAGATGTTCTTTATGTTCTTGTTGCTCGGGTTTTCGCCCTAGATTGTACGAATGAGTACCTACTAAGGACAATGGATTCCTTAGTAGCAGTTCAATGATGTATGAATTAAAAGTTATAACTGAAATCAAAAGCTAAATCTAAACAAGTTAATTAAGCAAAACAGTAAAAAATAAATAGTAATTTTGTATTAATCTGACCTTCAATGTGAAGGTTGGTGAAGCCCTTTGCGGTGATCCGAGTCGATGGCTCCGAGCTTCAAGCTGCTTCTTCTCTTTCTCCAATGGTGGAAATGGGCCAAAAGGGGCTCTCAATGGTGAAAGTAGCTCAATGGTGAGCTAGGATTTCACGAGCAATTTTGGCAGAGGCAAGATACTTGTGATTGTGGATATGAAATAAGGGATCTCCACCCCTTATTTATAGTTGGAAACCATGCGGTTTAGGGTTAGGGTTTTAGTTATTTAGGGTTTTTTCCTCATTTCCTCATTATTTTATATTTTTTCTTCCTTTTTGGATATTTTTGCTTTTTTGAAGGAATTTTGGATATTTTTAGTTGAAAAGAGGGTTTTATGGCCTTTTGGAGGCATTTTAAGCCTTTTGGAGGCTTTTTGCATGGTTTTATGGGTTTTTTATGGAAATATGGTGGGAAAATGGACAAATGAGCCATGTAATGGGGTAGATGAGGTAGTGAACCCTTTTTGGGTGTTAACAGATTGCCCCCTGATGTGCGAGGGCAGGAGCTCATCGTATGGCCGATGGACATCATAAGTAATAAATTTTTTTTTTTTTTTTCTGGTGTGTGGAGAAGAGAAGAAACCAACTGAAGCCCGGAACATCGATCTCGACCCAACTGCAAGGACTGAAAAGTACATAACCTCAATAATGGATGAGGAATCATATGATCATTTGGACAAGGCGGGCATTCCCATGCTCGTATCAAGATACATGAAAATAACTGTGATGCCCAAAAAGAGGGTCCTGTAGGATACATAGGAAACCACTGTGTATATCATAAGTGTCCAGAGGGGACACAATGCTGGAACATACTGCTGGGTTGACCATGTCTGAGCTGAACAACTGATGCAATGGAATGACAGCAGTGCTACGAAATGTGGTTCTGAAGGAACTGATGAGCTGCTGGATATACGTGTAATGGTACACTGATTTGGAACTGAACTGGGTACTCGAGGAAGCATGGAACTGGATGGCTTACGAATACAATCTCCAACGCAGCCCAGACATCCACAGGAACATATCATTGGGCGTTCCAAAGTGGCTCACCAATGTGCTAGAGTCGAGGGAAATCCGGGGTCTTCGACACATAATGGAAAGGATATACATCCTGCGCGATTCTCAACGATGCGATTAAGGTGCTGAAGTCGAGCATGTGAGAAACAACTATTCAGAGAGGCAATGATGACTCCTCCCAAAATGGTCCGTAGGCACTCACCACAGATGGTGATGAGTCCAAGGCACAGGGGCCTCTGGGTCTATCCTCTGGAATAGAGGGGCTGTCGTCGACAGAGGGAGACCTGCAACTATCAAGGCAATGATGTTTCCTTGATAGGAGCGCGAGGTAAAAAACCGAACTGTGATAGTACTGATGGCAAGAGTGATAAACTAGGGGGAATAATTGGGCAAGTAGAGTGGGTGGACTCAAACTTCCTTTGTTCAGATTATGATGGCGGGGATGATCGGGCAGCATATGAGACTGACTGGTGGTAAATGGATCATAGCGGTATAAGATCTGAGAGTGAATGGGCTGAGGGAGACTCAAGCTGTGGTAAAATGGTAGGAGACTACAGAATACTCTGAACAAAGGCGACCTGCTTGGGGGTGCTGCCGAGAGGATTGATCATAGCGCTAAGAGGCACGGGGGGGACATCTTCATGGGTTAGGGACCTAGAAGAAGTGTGGATATAAAATGGTACTGTCATGTGGATTTTACGAGCCCAGGACAGTTCATGCTCATGGTTTCTTTCAATTTTAAGGAGTCTGAAAGCAAATAAGAAGACTCTGAAGTAATGGAATGATACTGTCGTGTGGATTTTACAAGCCCACGATAGTACATGCTCGTGGTTGCTTTCAATTTTAAGGAGTCTGAAAGCAAATAAGAAGACTCTGAATTAATGGTCAGGCAAGGAGGAAGTGTTTGATCAGGGAGCATTTATGATGACCATGACTAAGGGTGGGGGGGAACACTGGTGGGCCTCCTTCCGGGGTGAATGAATGGTGGCAAAATAACGAAACAGTTGCAGTATGACAGGAGTGGATGGCTCATGTAAAAAGTGTGAAATAATCTGATGACGGCCGATGTGGTGCGCAAATCGATGCGGCAAGGTGTAGGGACGCAATGTTGAAATTGTACCAAGTGAGAGCGAGAAATGATCTCAAGCATCATCATGAGCTCGGAAAAATGAATCCGGCGATATAAAAAGTGTTAAAAATGGAGAGTGGCCGAAGTGGCACGCAAACCGAGGTGACTATTGGTATCGAAAAAAAATGGGCAAAAATGGTGTAGCACAAAATGAGGCAACGAGGTGACCATCGTGATGGTCTCGTCGTGCTGATTCCAAAACTGTAGCTAGAGATGAATGGGACGCTGTTTCTAACGAACGGGGGGTACATCAGGCCATGTGTCAATGTGGTGCTCTTTAATGGCAGGGTCAAGACCGGGCATTTCGGTATAAGACCAGGCAAAGACTTCGCGGAATTCTCTGAAGAGTTTGTTGTATTCCTCAACCTCTTGCGCCGTGCAAGATGCCCCTAAAGCGATGAGTTCGGGGGTGCCTCCGGGGGCAGCAATATCAATTTGGATGACAGGTGAGATGTTGGCCATGTTACCCTCTTCAAAGGCGTCGGGAGCAGGAATAGGGTCTTTGAACCAGTCGACCTTGGGGGGAAGGAAGTCTTTGGATTCAACTGCAAATTGGGTAGCAGTTGTAGAGGAAGATTCATCCGGGAGGAAGTAGGAACGATGGTGCATGTCATCCCAAGGATAATCCGGGGCAGTGAGAGCCTCAAGAATCTCCTCGTCCGTACGGAATATTTGTGTCGTCAAATCGGTTGACGAAGGAGCGGTGGTGGAAGAGATCATATAAATGGTACTAACCTCTTCGGAAGAGGAAGATTCCGGGGGGTGGATCTCCACAATGGTGGGTGGTGCTATCTCAAGATCCAGATTGTTCATCTCAAAAAGAGTGGTATTGATCTCTCTGGAAGGGGAGGAGACCGGGGAATGGATTTCCACAATGGTGGGTGGTGCGGCCTCAAGATCCAGATTGTTCATTTCAAAGAGAGCTATTCTGTACTCGGGGATATCGGGACAGTGATGTGAGTAATTCCCGTAGACACCGCATAAGGCACATGAGTGGTTAGTGCGCAAGGATTTGTCGCGAGGCATAGGGGTTGAATCTAGATGGACAACTGGGATAGTGGGGTCGTCGTTAATCAGTTTCATGTATTCCTGTAACGCCGGTAACTGAGGACATAGGTGAGTCGCATGGCCCAACTCATCGTACAGCGCGCATTTGGGAGGAGCCCGAAACGCAGGGGGATTTTTTACTGTCTTAGGAGGTGGGACAGCGGTGTAAGGTTGGGGGCCTCTGCCCCCAATGGGTTTGGGAAGAAGAGGGGGGGGTTTAGCGGAGGCTGACGGGGTAGCGATACCGGGAGGTGGTTGACTAGTAGTGACAATGGGTTGCACCGGTTGCAAGATGATATCTGGTGTCGACGGACGAACGGGAGGCGAAAGATACCAAACGGGTAATCCTAGGGTTAACCCAGGGAGGCTGAGGGTGGCCATAACCGGGACGCTAACTATTCCTGAGGGAGGGAAGAGGAAAGGAATGGTATGGATGGGTGTAGCACCAATGTGACTAGGTACCAATGGGGGTTGAGGCAACAAGGCCGGTTGTTTAGTAGGAGTTCGCGTGTTATGGGATAGGGTACATAGGTCGGACACTTCAGTAACCGGTGACGGGGGTGGAATAGATGGGAAGGTGGAGGTCATTGGTGCGTCTGAGCAAACTCCGGGCTCCATAGAAGAAACCACTGAGGTGGTTGAGGTTATTGGTGCGTCGGAGTAAACGCTCGTCCCCAACGAAGAAACAAATGAGGTGGTGGCATCTGAAACAGGTTGTTCAATCACGGGGAGAACATTTTCGGGTGCCGTGGGGGCATTGGGATCATGGTAAGTGAGTTGGTCAATATTGACCACGCGTCCCTCATGGGGGAACATCATGGTACGAAAAACAGTAGAAGCAACTGCCCGCATGGCATACATGTAGCTGCGTCCAAGTAAAAGGTTATAATCAAGCTGTGCATTGATAACCTCGATGTTTATGAGGACAGTTTTTCCAGCCAGCTGGAGGGGAACGTTAGTTAATAGGCCTTGTGGTTGAGCTGAACGGCCGTCGTAGGCTCGCAACGCAGTAGAGGACTGTTGGAGAGGGGGGGATCCCATTTTCTGCCAGATGGAGGTGGGCATGACACATGTAGAAGCACCTTCATCAATAATGCATCGATGAATGACAAAATTCCGAATGGAAACAGAAACTTGGAATGCCAAAGTGGAAGGCAGACAAGGTTCAGATTGGTCTGAATCAAAAGCCATTAACTGCGAATCATTTGGATCAATAGCCCCAATGGCTGAGAGTAAATGCTTGCACTGCAAAGGACAGTTTTTCAAGACTTCTAACACAGACATGGCTACGGGGGATTGGGCTAAGTCATCGACAATGTTGTAGTTTGACGCAGCCCAAGCATTGGGGTTATTGTTGATACGGCGAAGTGGGAAACGGGGCACTCTGGGAGCGCCATCTAGTGGAGGTGGAGGTATACGTAACGCCTAATCAGTGGGATGAGCGTTAGTAGGTGTATTGGCGGGAGGGGCTTCAGGGGTGGAGCCATATTGGTTCCGCCGGGTCTAGAGGTTGATCTCATCGGAGGACATCATCAACAAGTGGTGGGTACCTGAGTCAAGCGCGGGTTGATCAGGAGCAGTGTAAGTGATTAGTTGTTGGGTTGGCGCGTTGTCTTGAGGAGGAGCCAACGGTTGGGTGTTCACTACGCCTTGGGTTGGTAAGGGGTTTTGCAGCACCAAAGGTGGCTGCTGAGGTTGTGGCGCGTTGGGCGGTGCTTGAGGAGTTGTTTGCCCTGGGTGGTGTATGTCCGCAGCCAAAAGTTGTCGGGCTCGCTCCATATGTGGACAAAAATGTGTGTAGTGGCCATAGACCCCGCAAATAGAACAAGGGAAGTTGGTTCGCAAATTAGGGTTTTTAGCCTGCTTGGGCGGGCGATCAGGGTTTTGGTTAGCAGGGGCCGCATTATTACTAGCGGGGGGATGAGGGTGTTGACCAGCTTGCTCGGTTGGTTGGTTGTTTCCACGATTTCGGCCTCTGCCATGGTTTTGTTGGCCTTGGTTGCATTGGTTGTTCTGGTTTTGCTGTGGGTTTTGTTGAGCGTAAACTTGCCCTTGGACAGTAGGTGGATTCTGAGGTTGCGCAGGGGCTGGAGCAAGCTGCGGTGGATGATATGTAGGTGGAGGCTGCGTAGGTGCAGCAACCTGAGGGTGTTGCTGATAGTGCTGTGGAGCGGGTTGTGGGTTTGCCGCAGGGGTTGCCTGGGACGGGTAATAATGAGGTTGGGCTTGTGACGGCGCAAGAGCTAGTGCAGCCTGCTGGTGATAGTGGGGCTGAGGTGCGACCGGAGGGGCGTAAGCGGGAGTCATATTACCGAAACACTGAGGTGAACATGAGGGTCCATGGGTATGGTGGTCATGTGTCATGGGAGCATACTGGTTGGTTGCTCCAGACTGGGAGGTGGCCCGCGAAGGGTCCGGGCTAGGGGTAGGATGGGCTATGGAAAATGGCTGAGGCTGCGAAGAGACGCGTCCAATGATGCCGTCGGCAGCATGGGATGCCCCCGATGCATCGTGCTGGGAGGAATTGTCGCGAGGGGCATCAGGTATGATGGTATAAAGGTAACCCGACTGGGCGTAAATGAGATCGAACTGTTGGGCTTTAAGAATAGCCTCTTCCTCAGACTGGGGTCTTTCGGATGCAACATCCTTAGCAATGATAGGAAGGAGGAATTTAAGGAACCAATCTAGGAAGATCCGGTCATCTAACTTGATTTTTCATAGGCTACGGCGTCAACGCCATTCATGAATGTGGTCTGTGATGTGGGTAGCCATGTTTTGTCTGCATGATAGTAGGATTTCAACACCTGCATCATAGCGGACAGGTAACTAGAAGAACTGGAGGTAGGTCGAGGCCAGGGAATTAAAGGTGGCATGGGTTCCATGGGGTTGTTCGATATACCACTTGGCAGCAGAGCCAGTGAAAGTGCGCTGTAATAAACGGAGGCGAATGGAGTCATCTACTATGGAGTTGGAGGAACACCATAGATGGAAGGAAATGATATGGTTCTATGGGTCTTCACCTGCCTTACCCTTGAACTTAGGGATGCCTGAGGGGATCTTGGTGGGCATGTGAGGCCACGCAGGGTTGTGTCGGATGGGGTCATTGGTTAATCTGGCTAGATCAGGCAGGCTGAGGCTAGCCATGAATGGAAAACTGGATGAAGGATGTGCCACGGCAGTGGGTTGGACCAAGCTGGGGCCGATGCCCCCAAGTGGAGGGGTAATATGAGGGAGGTTGCCCCCAAGTGGGGGAACTAAGGTGGCATAGGACGGACCTGCACCACCATGGGTGGTATGAGTCACTAATGGAGTGGGGATAGGTATTCCCACTGCGGGAATCGGTACTGTGAGGGGAACAGTAGAGGGGGCCCCCGTGGAGGGCATACCCAAAGTAGGTGTGGTACCGGGCGTCGTGGTGGATGTGCCACCAACGGTCCCTACCAAAATGGGAGTGGGAGTCACGCCAGCCATGGGGCTAGTAGGGGCAGTGTAAAGGGGGTTCTCAGACTCTGGCTCAGAATCAGAGGTAAAATAAGGGGCGTCAGTATCTGGTGACGGAGTCCGATGTCACTGACGAGTGGAGTTAAGTGACAAGGCTCGAGATCTGTGTCGATGACGGGTGGTGTCAAGTGAACCGTGATGTGGGGGCTCGCCTCTAAGGCGCCGAGAATGTCTCGGGGACTCAATGGTGACAAATGGTGTCAAATCTTTGTGGGTTGAGGTAGGTACAAAACAGCTCAAAAAACTCTAATGCAACCAAGTGTGCAGAAGGAGAGCTCAAAAAATGGGGCGCTCAGGCCAACAACAACTCAAAACACCCACTGTAACTGCGTGCTACAATAAGCGGAGTATCAACAGAAATGGTCAGAATACCAAAAAACAGCAGGTTGCCTACAAAAATAAAAAACGGTGGACTCACTAGACCAAAAGGAGGTAAGGGAGCATGCAAACAC
>LPNX011048821.1:494767-527967 GCA_001517045.1 Pseudotsuga menziesii
AAATTTTAAAAAATTCGGTAAAGGGGGACACAGATGGCTGTAGGGCTGCAGGTAGAACAGGTGGCTGTGCAAGTGCAAAAAATACGGCAGCAAAGGGGCTGGGTTCAAAAAGCAAAAAACAAGTGCAAAAATCCCGATCGCGGGTCTAGGGCGAAGTCGCGCGGTTGGACCGCGGGTTTTAAGGAAACAGTCGTGGTCAAGTCATGGATTTTTGGATGGCAGACGCGGGCGGACCGCGGGTTTCTGGACTGTAGATGAGGGCGGACCGCGGGTTTGAAGAAAACAGGTACGTTTGGGTCGCGGGTTTACGGAAGGCAGGCACGGGCGGACCACGGGTTTGAAGACAACAGGTGCGGTCGGGTCGCAGCTAAGGGCTGGAAAGGTGCGGGCGGACCGCAGGTTTGAGGACAACAGGTGCGGTTGGGTCGCAGCTAAGGGCTGGAAAGGCACGGGCGGTCCGCAGGTTTGAAGACAACAGGTGTGGTCGGGTCGCAACTAAGGGCTGGAAAGGCGCGGTCGGGACGCGACTGCAAAGGGAAAAATGACGGTTTACAGTGGCCGAAAACAACAGCCGAAAGGACAAAACAGAAAATAAAATAAATAAAAAAGCCAGCGGAGTCGCCAAAACTGTTGCTCGGGTTTTCGCCCTAGCTTGTATGAATGAGTACCTACTAAGGACAATGGATTCCTTAGTAGCAGTTCAATGATGTATGAATTAAAAGTTATAACTGAAATCAAAAGCTAAATCTAAACAAGTTAATTAAGCAAAACAGTAAAAAGTAAATAGTAATTTTGTATTAATCTGACCTTCAATGTGAAGGTTGGTGAAGCCCTTTGCGGTGATCCGAGTCGGTGGCTCCGAGCTTCAAGCTGCTTCTTCTCTTTCTCCAATGGTGGAAATGGGCCAAAAGGGGCTCTCAATGGTGAAAGTAGCTCAATGGTGAGCTAGGATTTCATGAGCAATTTTGGCAGAGGCAGGATACTTGTGATTGTGGATATGAAATAAGGGATCTCCACCCCTTATTTATAGTTGGAAACCATGCGGTTTAGGGTTAGGGTTTCATCTATTTAGGGTTTTTTCCTCATTTCCTCATTATTTTATATTTTTTCTTCCTTTTTGGATATTTTTGCTTTTTTGAAGGAATTTTGGATATTTTTAGCTGAAAAGAGGGTTTTATGGCCTTTTGGAGGCATTTTAAGCCTTTTGGAGGCTTTTTGCATGGTTTTATGGGTTTTTGATGGAAATATGGTGGGAAAATGGACAAATGAGCCATGTAATGGGGTAGATGAGGTAGTGAACCCTTTTTGGGTGTTAACAGTTCTTCTTCAGTTTTTGAATAGATTAGAATGTCATCGATAAACACGACCACAAACTTATCTAAATACTTATGCATTATGTTGTTCATTAAACACATGAAGACAGTTGGGAAATTAGTAAGCCCGAATGGCATTACGACAAATTCATAATGACCATATCTTTTTTCTAAAGGATGTCTTGAATATTTCTTCATCTTTAATCCTCACTTGATGATATCCAAACCTTAAATCTATTTTCGAAAACATCGTGGCTCCATGTAGTTGATCAAGAAGATCATCTATGCAGGGCAACGTATATCAGTTTTTCACAGTCATCTTGTTTAACTGACGGTAATCTATGCAAAGTCACATAGTTCCGTCCTTCTTCTTAATGAAAAGCATAGGTGCCCCCCAGGGAGACACACTTGGTTGAATATAATTTTTATCAATTAACTCTTTTAATTGTGATTTTAATTCATTAAGTTCCAATATGTTCATTTGATAAGGGGCCTTTGAGCTAGGTACTGCACCCAATACCAACTCAATGGTGAAATCCAATTCCCTTTACAGAGGTAATCCCAGAATTTCTTTTGGGAATATGTCAACATATTCTTTTAAGAATGGGATGTCTTCTACTTGTAACTTATCTGTTTTAATTTTACTTTTCTCATCAGTAATTGGTACTGTGTAAGCTTTACATCCTTTTCTAATATCTCTTTTAAGTTGTAAAGCAGAAATCTGCCTTACAGTAGTTTTTCTAGGAATACCTTTAAGACTTACTGATTTTTCATCACTGTTTAAGCATGTGAAAGTTTTATCATAACAGTTTAAAATTATTCTATGTTGTTCTAACCAATCCATACAAATCATCAAATCATAAGAGCAAAGTGGCAAAATATTAAGTTTAACAACAGTTTCAAATTTATCCATAAGTAAAGCACATTCTTTCACAAAACAAGTTACTTTTCTTTTAGCCCCAGTAGCTAACTGAACTAACCATGAATTCTCAAACTTATCGACAGATAACTTACATTTTTCCACTATCTCAGGTGCAGTATAACTGAGACTAGCTCCTGGATCAATTAAAATAGTTACAGGGGTTTGATTTATCATACCTTCTACTTCCACCATGGAATTCTAATATTCAATTTGTCAGTTCTCCAAGGCTGCGTTAATTCTGGGCATGCTCCTTGCTAGTTCCTCGACGGTCATCTCTTTCTGTATAGTGTGAATGTTACTAACAGTCTTCGTCCAATTTGGAAAGACTGAAGCATAGCGTGGGCCATTACATTCCCAGCACTTGACATGCTCTTTATGCTCAAAATTATTGGTAAAGTTTCCATGATTATTTGCAGTTTCCTTACCTTTAAAATTGTTTTGATTGTTGGGTGTACTGTTCCTATTTCCTTGGAAATTCTTGTTATTAGAATAGTTTTAGGCCTTATTGTTCTTAAATTTTCTGTTAGGCACAAAATCCTTCTTCTTAGATTCAAACTGATTATTATTTTTCTTAGCCTTCTAGTTGGCTAGGCTTTCTTTCTTCCGATTCTGCTCAAAACAAAAGTCATCCTTCCTCATAGCTTCCTCCAAGGTCTTTGGTTTATCATATTCAATTCTATCTTTAATATGATATTTTAGATAGTTAATGAATAGTTGTACCTTTGGTTTCTCATCTACAAGGTAGGGTACATACCTAAGTAGACTTAAGAACTTGTTGTTCAGATCCTTCATTGTCATTGAACCTAACTTCAGTTCATAAAACTCTCTAGCTCTCTCCTCATAATACTGCTTAGACAGGAATTTCTTTTTAAAATACCTCTTAAAGGTACTCTAGTTAAATTATTTCTCTTTTATAGCCTTAACTCTCTTCAAGTCCTACCACCAAATGTCAGCCTTTCCTGAGGGGTTATATATAGCCATCCTAGCCTTTAAATGGTTAGAATAATTATATATTTGGAAGTAATTCTTCATCTCGGATAACTAGGATTCAATTTCCTCCCCCTCCTCAGTCTCTCCATTAAAAGTTGGTGGTTTTATCTTTTTGAATTCCCCAGAAATTTCCTCATAAGGTTTGTATTTCCTCTTCTTAGCGCACAAATTATCATCACTACTGTCACTAGTAGTATGATAATTTTGTTGTTCAACAAACACTTCAGACGATGAACTAATTTCAATTTTTGTATGCTTCAACATTTTATATTTTCTTTGATGACTGGCATATTCAGATTCCGACCTTCTACCCCTACCCTCAGTTTGAAACTTTTCCATTAGGATCTTATTCAGCTCTTCTTGAGCCCTCAGAATCCTTTCATTCTCTTGCTTTACAGACTCCATTTCAGTTTTTAAATATTTTGCAGTTTCTAATAACGCTGAGGAATTGGTAGTTAAATCCTCTAGTATAGGATCTCTTGGTAAATTCCCTGTTTCAGTAGCTGGAGACTCCTCCTATGCATACTCTTCTAGCCTTTCCATACCTGCCTGTTAAACTTCAAAAAAATAATTCTCTGTGGAATAACATTTAAAAATACAATACATTAGCATAATAATTTAATTTACTATTTTATGAAAGCTAGTTGGGCTTCATCAAGGCCTAGTGTTTGAACCTTGTGCTCTGATACCACATGTCAAAACCCCAAATTTTCATAAAAATTTAAAATTTTGAGATAACAGTAAATGCTAAAACCTGCGGTCTACTAACAGCTAACAGATTGCAAATAAAAGAACAATAAAGTAATTAGTTTCAATAAATCTTAAATATAATAACTTAAGAGTTCATTTTCGTAACAAGAACAAATTCTTCTTGTTTGTTGTTTACTTCAGTTTATCGATTAGTCTTTTCATGTCAAGTAGGTGGAATCTACTTTTTAATCTGGGGCTTACTTAGCAATCGTGCTAACGCAGATGAATACTTATTCTTACAGGTTTACAGGTATGATCGAATGAGTATATATTAAAAGATATTTAAAGTGTCAGTAGTATTTTATTTGCAAAAATCTTAGTAATTAAGCTGCTAAACTCTAGATAGCTCCTGTAAGGTAAAACCATTTGGCTTCCTTCAGTTTTTCTAGTAGACATGTTCGGAAGTAAGTAACGACAGTAAAATATGTTTATGACCCTAAGCATTAGAATCTCAGTTCAAAGTATTTCTACTTTAGTCTGTGTAATTTGTAAATGTTATAATGATTATTATTGTCAGTATTTATGCAATAGTACATTTTCTTGTTTGTGTAATTATTGACCCACATTTTGCTTCTGCAAGATAACTTACAGCCTGTTATCTTTTGGACAATATAACTTCCATTGTGAAAACTACAACCATCATGCCTTTCTATATGAGCTCATGGTTACCTATATTTTATTTCCATATCGAACTCTATGGTTCTAGTAATTTTTGGATTCAAAAGATTCATTCCTATTCTAGTTATCTTGTTAAGTTCTATAACTACATATTACCCAATTGATCTGGTCAATATTTTAGTAATTTCCAATTTGAGTCATAACTCAAAATTCATCAACGTATTGTTGCTATGAATTGTGTAACAGAATTCCATAATAGTACTCTTACGATAAGCTTTGTATCACATCAAAGTTCTGTTATCATTTGAGTTGTTATTTTTTTTTGTGAATCTCATAGACATTCATAAACTGTTTTTTAATAGACATTTAGTCTATACTTGGTTTATGATCATAAATGTAATAAAAATAGAGTTTATATTCCTCTCGGCTATTATGTTAACTATAATTTGTGGAGTCCTTGTATATAGGATTTCCTATGTGTAAATTAAAATCTTGTATAAAAGGAGACTATGGTTGATGAGTGATTTAGCATGAACTCTTCTATACAACATAGATCTCTTATATAGAGTAAATAAAACCTTGATCTCTCTCTATATATAAATAAACATGCATTATTTGATTTCTATTTTATAATAACAACATCATTTTAAGAGAAGTTATGCCACCATTCATATCGTAATTGTGATATTTTATTAACATATGTTTTTTAGTGGAAATGAGTCTTATGAAAGAATCATTATCGAGCTTTAACAAAGGTCTAAGTGTCACCACGATAGACCATGGTACCCAAATATGTTGATAAATTCATCCTTACACTAGCAAATGATATGGTGCATATGATTAACAATGTCATGGAAAATTATTGGGTTAATATTATAGTTTTAAAAACTCATCCCAATGATTTAATAATTGGTTTTATTCTACGCAGGCACCATAGTCTTCGACCCACTGTGTGTTTAATTATTACTTACCACGTGGTCGTCTCCTGACCAAGTGTCGGGGATATAAAACTCTAACGTGACCTAACCTTTATCATTTCCATTCCGCAATTTACGCTAGCTCTAGGGTTGCTCTGCTTGGCTTCCATGGCGGTCGTCATTCCTCCTTGCTACGATTTCCTTGTGCCTTGACTCTGTGCTACTTTTGTCACTGGTGTGTTGGTTTAAAAGCTATTCTCCATGGTTAGATTCGTATTCTGCAACCTATAGAGATTACTATTTCCCGTGGCTTTTTGTCTGTGTAGTTATCCTTTCGTTGTCTTCGTAGCTTACAGTGTGCTTCATTTATTGGTTACTGTTCTTGTGGTTCACCGGTGTGTGAGAGATGCCCTTACATTCTTTCACATATTTAAGAAGGCAAAGCCTGTAGGTGATAGGGATTTCTTGAGGTTGCTTTCCGTTCTCTTCTGACAGGTGAATAATAACTTTTTAGTTCAAATTGTTTACTGCAAAAATACTTTGTTGTTATAGTGAGGATTATAAAAGCATTGTTTAACCGATAGAGTTCTTGATACCTTGCTAGTAGGTGCTCGCCATCATAAATATTTTACAATGAGAAAAAGACAGTCACCAACAATGGTCGTGGCTCGTGGTTCATTTTCGGGTAAGCCCCATGGTCCGAATGTTGGATTTTTCACTCTACTAGTGTTAGGGTGGTCGATGGAATCGCCCAGGGTTTTGGAAAACCCTCCCTCGTCTCGCCACGAGTTATATTATTGTGTTGTTGTTTCTACAGGATAATGTTGTAATACTTAGAATCAAACCCTCGCTAGGGTAGACTCGGTTTATCTGAACACTGTAATTAGTTGAAGCTTTGGCTTACAGCCGGGTTAAAGTTTGTAGTTTTTGTAATGACAGTGTTGTTAGTAGACTTGTTTGGTTTATCATATGTTTGCATTACACTCTGCATAAAAAGTTAGGGTTTTACCCTTCTTAAATGTAATGATGTTTATACTCTGTTTGTGTACTCTGTAAGGATTTATAATAAAAACTTAAGGCTGATACTTACAGTCATAACTTAATTCTTGCTTGTTTTGATTGGATTTATAGATTAGGGTTTTAATTATAAAAAAAATCCCTCGTTTTGATATAAATTATACTTGTTATAATATTTAGATAGTTTTTCTATTTTTCCTTAAAGGACTGTGAGTAAAATTATTATTTGTCCTTCAAGGGACTGTGAGTAAATTATATAAACTTGGTTAGTAATGGTTACATAATTTATGTAAATTTGGTTTTTAATGTTTGGTACTTGTAATTGTAATAATTTTAAGGGTTTTAACCCTGACAATTATTTCTGTAATTGAATGTTGTGAGTAAAAGAAAAGCACGGTTTCTCTTATAAATACATTTATACATGTTGATCAATAATGTAATTCATTTATGTGCATAAAATTTTTAGTTCGTTCCTTAATAGTTTTAAAAGAACTATCTTGTGTTTAACCCAGGTTACTACAGTATATAAAATAACAATAGATTACACTCAGAATATGAGCTAGGGTTTATCCTCTTTAAATTTTATAGAGTATTAATTCCTGTATTGTTATCTTGTTAATTCGATTACTGTCACAGTTTTCTTCAGTTTATTTTTATGAATTATTAATTTATAAACATCACTGTTTATTGTTAATAATAATATTATTTGTATTAATAATATTATTATCTATGAATAATGTATCCTCTTAAGTTTATGTTGGTATTTATATAAACTATTAAATAAGACTGAGAGAAGTCTATAGTAATTGTGTTTGTTTAATAAAATTATCTCCGTAAGCTTGCTGAAAGAAAATAAGAACTTTCCTTCCTGCCATACTCTTTACATCTATATTGTATGTAAGTGTATAAGGACTGTTTCTTATTAATAATAACTTAAGCGTAGGTTACTACTGTCCTTCAGTTATTAATACTAAGAAAAGAACACTGTAATATATATCAAGTTCTTATTTAGAGTTTAGATAGTTGCAGGAAAATTAGTTAGCACTAAAGGAAAAGAGATAAACTAACCATATTATTTTTACATATTTTTTTAACATACAAGATAACTTTCAACTAATAATACTAGTTCTTCTATTTCGGTATAAATGTACAGTTTATAGAAGTAGATACTGTGTAGAAGAATGAATTATATGCTTAAACATACTATTGTTAGTAAGTAATATTATTCTTGTTTCTTTTCTTATATTTAAATACTCGGTCTAGTTATACCAATAACTATACAAACAGATTAATAATCTTTCTGTAAAAATAACTATCTATTGAAAGAAAACATTCAATACTCAGAAAAACATAAGTATTTTATTCATTAATATTCCTATCATACTTCATTCATTTAAACACACTACCTATGCTAGAGTACGATATGGATTACTCTAGATGAGGAAAACACAGGTAGGATTGATCTTTCATCAAAATACACATTCATCCTTGAAAAAATTAAGAGATTTCAACTTAACAATTTACAGCATAACATATAATCATTCATTATTTGTTCACACACAGATATAAAATATAACACAAAAATTAAAAGATAATGGAACCTGTTTTTAAAGTTGGATGACAACAACAATGGGAGGTTGTTCCTCCATACCAACTCCTAGAGAGCACTCAAACAGTGACTTCTCAGGACCCCCAAGCCTGTTCTGGTCTCCTTGGCTGGAACTAGGTGGAGCAAACAAGAAATTACTAGTCCTGAGTCTCAATACCAACTCTGCACACTGCAGCAAGATCTTTCAGCTACAAGGTTGTACTAGATCACCTTCCTGCAATTTACCCATCAAACACCTTCCTCAAAATTTCCCTTCCCAATGAATTCCTTGAAGTGCATTCACCTGAATGATTCTTCTTCTGGAATGAGCAGCCTTAGCTCTCTACATTGGGTACTTTTATTAAGATTTCGTAGGTCTTTTTGGGTTGGTTGTCATTAATTGAGCCACTTGCTCTGATCCCATTTTCTTAGGGGATCATGACCCCAAATGTAGGGAGGTTTCCACCTACAACATAGGAAGTGTTTGAGGATGCTGGCACTTGTATTTTTGCTCTCCACCTAGTTCCCTCCACCAACTTGACCAGTAGCACTTTTTTTAACAACTCTGCCAAGATGTTCTCTTCACTTTTATTTATTTAAAATTAAAATATTCAGAATTACATTCCACATCCTTGACTCTACTGAGTCATCAATTTCAACTTAGCATTAAATTTAACATAATGTCTTGGAATAAAATCAAAATAAGATAACATTATTTTACAAAATTGGGGCATGTGACATACACACCCCCTTAGAATATAACATCGTCCTCGATGTTATTTATTCTTCATCCTCTGAAGTCCCCTGGAACAGAATTGGATATGCATCTCGCATTTTACTTTCCAAATTCCAAGTGGCTTCTTCAGGACTAAGGTGCTTCCATTGCACCTTCACCTGTCTAATGGTGCAGTTCTGAAGTGTAATTTCCCTCCTCCCAAGGATACAGTCCGGTTCCACCAGAAATTCTCCTTCTGGTTCCACCTATACAACATACCAGTTAACAACATGAGTAGAATCATGAACATATTTCTTTAAAATGAAAATGTGAAAAACATTATGTATTCTTAAGTTAGGTGGTAATGCTAGTTGATAAGCTACTTGTCCAATCCTAGACAAAATTTCAAATGGACCATAGTAATGAGGCGCCAATTTTGCACAACTCCCCAATCTTAGAGAGCTCTTTTTGGGCCTTACCTTGATGAACACATGTTCACCTACTTGAAACTCCTTTGGAGTTATTTTTAAGTATGCTTGAATTTTCTAACGATCATGTGCCACTTTCATATTTCCCTGCACTTGTTTCACAATTTATTCCATTTCTTTCAACAGTTCTGGACCTAATACCAATCTATCTACTGGATTACTCCAAGAGATAGGAGTATTACATTTCCGTCCATATAAAATTTCAAATGGACTAAATCTAGCTGATGTTTGATAATTATTATTATAAGCAAATTCTACTAGATTTAGTAGAAGTTGTTTTGTAGCTACTTAAGTCTGTAATAATTGATATGTACTCAGTCAACCCTGCACGGTCTTGTAATTTGTATAAAAAAGAGGCACCCACTCTATATAAAGGTTAGTTTCATAGCTACAGGGTTAGATAAAAGAAATAGTTTCAAGTTAGTTGTCTAGTTAGCTTCAGAAGGATTGTACTAGTTAATTGCAAGCTTAGAGAGAGTTCTACTAGTAGAAGGTTGTTGAGTCATGGATATGCAGCTCAGTGAGCAGACTCTTTTGTAGGAGTTGATCTGCAGTTGAGTGCGTAGATAGTAGAGTAGAAGAGTCGATCTAGGTTGTGTTCAGATCAGTAGGAGTAAATAGAAGTAATAAGCCAAAGAGCATGAGAGCATAAAGATTTGAGCAAGAATACATATATTAAGAACAATATGTAAGTTGCAAACTGCAAGGTGGTACCTATATTTCTCATGCCAGATGAAGAGAACCTTGGTGGTTTTTTGCGGATTTGTTTCCACATTATTTACTGTGTTGATGAATGTTGAATGGTGAATGTGAATGGTTGAATGTTTAATTATCCATGTTGAATGTTTGATTATCTCCCATTATTTACAGTTATTATGTGAATGAATGTCAAATATTGATGAATGCAGTAAATGAATGAACAACAAAGCATTATCGAGCACTATGTATTACTCCTATTAAAATACTATTAAGTTATAATACTGCTGCACTGTTTCCATGTATGTTCAAGGAATCAGCTACATCACATAGTTGCACCAGTTTTTAAGTTCACAAGGATAAAGTAGTGTTGCACGCTGGTTGTGGCACACAGTTGTGCCTCGGTCGCATAGTAACAGAATCCATCCCTCCATCTCTGTCAAGCACCTTGGCTATGTTCTAAGGGACTTTTATCCCTCGCCAATTGAAAAAACATGGTTCTAGAAGTTACACATTAATATATCTTGGGTGAGATTGTGCCTGCCTAGCGAGTGTTGATGATTGAGCTTGCTCTGTCGGGCCGATGTATTTGGGTGTTTTGTTGATTTTATGTTATTGTTGAACCTGGGTTTTGTAAGTAAGGAAAAGAGGTGAACATGGAGGCAACAACAACAAGTACCTCCTCTTATCCTCCTCCAGCGACTAATGGAACTCAGCCACATGTTCAAAATTATATCCCTACAGCACCAAGGCCACCTATGCCAATCTAGCCCAATATGAATCCTAACAATAGACAAGTTAAATCCACATATACTAGTGAAGTGGCCAACTATCCATCATATTCTCTAGATACCATAGAAACAAATCAATTAAACATGCTCTCTAGAAGAATTTTAACACAGCCAATACATGAATCGAAAGTAAGATCAGATACACCTCCTTTTCCCTCATAACATAGTACACCAAAAGAGGAACCAGTGGAAAAATATACTGAATAATAAAAAAAACCTATCATAGATCCTTCATCTCATATTCCACCTTTTCCACAAAGGTTACAGTCCAAACAAGTTGAAAACTTGAAAAACCCATACTGGACAAACTTCAAAATTTGTGTGCTAAAATTTCCCTTCTAATGGATATTAAGTAAATCCCTATCTATAGTCAATACATCAAGGACACTTACATAAAAATGCCAGGTAGAAAAAGAAAGGACATTGTAGCTATCAATGTCGTAGGACAATTGGTATAGCTCATGTTAGGAAGAGTTGTTAACCCAAAATATGCTTACCTGGGAAGTCCAATAGTCGATGTCTACATAGATTTAGTCTAATTTCTAAAAATATCATCACCTAGGGGTTTCCATAAATGTAATGACTCAATATATCATGATAAAACTTGACATTCAAAACCTATTAATGCATACAACTACAATTCTACAACTTGCAAATACTTCTATAGTATGTTCTGATGGAATATTAGAAAATATTATGTTAACCATAGATACATGGCGGTATCCAACATATTTCATTATTATCCACACCAAAGCTAATCTCAGTGTATATCCTCTCATACTTAGAATTCCTTGGCTTTCTACAACTAATGCATACATTGGTGTAGGAAATGAAATATGACTATCACCAATGGATTAGAGACCAAGAACTTAAGCCTATATCCTCCTACCAGAATCCATTCCAATATTGAAAATAATCCTTGGTCGTCGAACGAAAATGATTTTAATAATGACATCAATCCATTTTTAACCATTAATACTGCCTTAGCACTCAGGTCCCCAATAGAAGACATAGTCATCTCCAACTTTATCCAAAATATTTACAATACCCCTATCTCTTTTGGAGAAAACCATGTCATTTTTTATTTGGATATTATAGAAACCGAGGGGCCCTTATGGAAGAGACTTTGTCGTATTAAACAAACAAAACAAACCACAAAAACTATAGATATTGATTCTAATATAACATTGAAAGTTAGTGACAATTTAACACTTGAACAAGAGAAGACGCTTATCCAAATACTCACTAAATATCAAACACCATTTTCATGGATTTATCTGGATATGAAGGAGGTGAGCCAAAACATTTTCCAGCACCATATATACATTAAGGATGGTTTCACTTCCATTAGGAAGCCACAAAAGAGAATAAATCCATATTTAAGGGATATTATAAAAAATGCAGGGTTTGTCTACCCTATATTAGATAGTGAATGTGTATCACTGCTAGTGATTGTTCCAAAAAAAGGACTCAAAATGGAGATTATAGACTATAGAGAACTGAACAAAGCCACAAATAAATATGACTTTCCATTGCCATTTATTGACCAAGTGTAAGATAGCTTTGTAGGGAAGAAAATCCTCTCCTTCGTAGGCATTTTTAGTGAGTATAACTAGATACAAATTCATCCAGCAGACCAAGACAAGACTTCATTCACCTATCCATGGGGGATTTTTTCCTACAGAGTCCTTCATTTTGGACTTTGCAATGACCCATATTCCTTCCAAAAAGCAGTCTTGATTATTTTTTTTGACTTCATCCACGACCGAATGGAGATTTATATGGATGATTTCACTCTGTATGGAGATGAGTTTTAATAAACCCTCATAAATTTGGAAAATGTTCTTAAAATATGTATAGAAATGTATCTTTGCTTGAGTAATAAAAAATTCCAGTTAATGATGGATGAGGGAGTAGTGTTAGGGAACTATGTTTCTGGAAAAGGAATCACTTAAGATCCTACAAAGATCGAATTTGTAATCAATATACCTCCCCCACAAAAACTAAAAGTTGTTAGAACATTCAAAGGACAATCTAGATACTACAAAATATTTATACAAGATTATAGTAAAATAGTTTCCCCTATGCTTTTACTAATGTCTAAAGATGCAAAATTTCAATGGGTCAATACCTTCCAGCAAACATTTGATGTAATTAATAAAAATATCATGGAAGAACCTATATTATAAGGACCAAATTGGGAAATCCCTTTTCATATACAATGTGATTCTTTTGACAGAACAATTGGTGTAGTTCTAGGGCATGAAAAATACAAAATTCCACATACTATCTACTATAGAAGGAAGAATCTTGTAGGATCAAAGTTTAATTACATAGTCAGAGAAAAGGAATTCCTTGTTGTTATCTACTCCATCAACAAGTTTAGACACTACATAACTGGATATCACGTATTCATCCATACTTATCACTTAGTAATTAAATATTTGATGAATAAGACAAATGTCAGTTGTATAATAATAATATGTATTTTACTATTGTAATAATTTGATATAACTATCATAGAAAAACCATGGGAACAAAATGTTGTAGAATATTTATTGTCCATACTAAATCATGTTGTAGATAAGGAGCTAATAGATGATGCATTTTCGGATGAACACTTATTTTCCATCTTTGTACACACTCCATGGTTTGATGATATTGAAAATTATTTTCCTACTAGAAAATTTCCTCAACACTTCACTTGGAAAGAAAAATGCTACATCATAAGGAAGAGTGCTCCATTCTCATGGATCTGAGGATACCATTTTAAGAAGGGACCATACCACATCCTAAGAAGATGAATTCCATGATGTTCTTCATGATTTCCATGATAAACCATCTAGTGGACACTATGCAACAAAAATGACATCATACAAAGTGTTGCAAGTAGGTTACTACTGGCCAAATTTACATAGAGATGCAACAGATTAAGTTTCTAGATGTCATAAATGCCAAAGAATGGGCCAGTCAAGACAAAGAGATGAAATGCTCCTCCATCCACAAGTAACAATAGAATATTTTGAAAATTGGGGAATAGATTCCATTGGACCTATCAATCCTCCCTCTAACCAAAAGCATCACATATTGGTTTTCAAAGACTACCTAACCAAATGGGTGGAATTTAAAGTATTAATATTAACAAATAAGGATCCAGTTGCCAAATTTATGATAGAAGAAATCTTCACTAGATTTAGAGAGCCTAGAGAGTTGGCTACTGACAAAGGTAAGCAATTCACATCAAAATTGATTGAATACATACTAAAAATGAACAAATTCAAGCACAAAAAATAAGCATCCTACCATCCACAAGAAAATGGCCAAGCCGAAGTTACCAATAGATAAATATAGAATATTCTAACCAAAACAATCCAAATTAACAGGAGAAATTGGGTAGGTAAACTTCATGAAGCAGCATGGGCATACAACACTACTTGGAATTCCACCACAAGACTCACACCATATGAGATGGTCTATGTAAAGAATATAATGTTTCCTATAGAATATGAACTCAAAATGTTAAGGACGACACTAGAACTTAATATGGACTGATCGACAGCACATAATGAGATACCACTTCAGCTCAATCAACTGGATGAAATAAAACAGCATGCCCTACATCATACATAAATAATTCAACAGAAGAGGAAATCATGGTATGAAAAAAAAGGATCTCAAAGAACAAGACTAGGACCTACTATATGCCTCAAAATTTAAGGATTTCAAAGGAAAGTTAAGAACCATATGGTTGAGCCCCTATCAAGTGGAAATCATCCATGATAATGGGTCATTTACAATATCCACTATTGATGAAGATCATATACGAATGTTATTCGATTCCACTCATCCAAATCTCTATAATTAATCTCTTAGAAAAGAATAATTTAAAAAGAAACTAAAATTAGCAGAGCTTCAATTAATCTCAGGGAAGCTAGCCCCACCTCTGACCTAATTAGTAAGGAAATAATAAATAATAATAATAATAATAAATAAATAAATAAAACTTCCCAAGTGAAAATATCTTCTGAAGTGCATGATACATACTAAAATATTGAAACCTAAAAAAGAAAGGCATTTTTTTAGAGTGTAGAAAGAAGAAAAATTCTTGGGTGAAAACTTGCTAGCAAGTGCCTAAGACAGACTGTTGGATTGAAAAGAATTAAAAGTGGTCTCACAGTCTACAAATAATAATAATAAAAAGACAACAAAAATTGATTATTAAACATCACCTTTCAAGTACGAACCAAGTCTTCAATATTAACCAACGGATCTAGTTCGGAAACTCTCTACAAATTGTAGAAATTCTACAAAACTCTCTCAAGTTTATGACAACAATGAAAATCGTCAACTATGCACTAAGTAAGTCATCAAGGTATGAATTTCTCGACTCAACAAATTATTTTTAGTCTCATAACATCTTAGCTAAGTTTCCTTCCATTTTTATTTATGTGGACATAAAACTTAAAGTTGGGGAGGGATAACATAAGTATAATGTCATTTGTAAAGTTGGATATTTGAGTTGGATTGTGTTAACAAATGTGAACACTAAACTTATTAATGGAAACTGGAATTTGATCGGGGAACTCAAATGAGAAAATGAGCAAGGATATCATCAAGATACATGTAAAAGGATACTCACATGCATTAGGATCGCCTCCACAACCAGCCACTCAACGCTAAAGGTGGCTAGAATCTATAATGATGAAAATGAATGGAAATGGGACAATTAGTAATTATAACATCAACCCATCTGATCTAGCCATACTATCCAAAGAATTATGCCATATTTGTCGTGAGGAGGTATCAGTTTCCTAGCATAAGAAAGAAACGTCGAAGTAAATTTGCTGGTGGTGGCATAGTAAGTGATAAATACAATAGAATAGGTAATCCAATAACCCTAGTGACCTTTTCATTTTGTTGATTTCTGCAAGAGGGGTATAAAATTTGAAATAATTACTTGAGTTTTTGTAAAACACAAGTCTATAGACCACTCCAAACTATATTGAGACCCAAAAATAGTAAATTATTTTGAAGATGCAGGATGGATATGCTATTTTCATATACTGTTTGGTTACCATGAAGCATTAATAGAGGAATTGATGAGGAATTTTAGGAAACATGATGAAAACACTACTAACATCAAAGTAACAGGGGTAGAAATAAAATGGAATGAGGATGAGTTGAGTATGGTGACATATATTCCAAAACAGATGAATTGGAACAAGGATGACCATGAGCTAGCTCACAAAGAAAAAAGGAAAATTTTTAGGTTTACTGAGAAATATGAAGAATATAAAGGAAGTGTGAAAAAAGAAACATAGGCAGAACTGTGGGGAGAAGTAGCCTTTATTATAATGAATTATCTTACATGTGGGGAAGGTATGCGCTAGTGTATGCCTATAATTTTCGGTATCTAAATCTTCTTAGGAATTTGCGATGGAAAAGTCTAGTTCATAACATTAGTATTCCTTGGTTTCTTTTTAATTCTCTTTGTTATATGAATACTAAGTTTTAGATAGCAAATTTTGACTCATTATCCCACCATGGCCTAGTTAAATTATTCATATTCCATACCCTAAACACACGCTATTTTCTCTCTCTTGGTTAACCATCCTGAAAATCAATAATTTCAAGATATAAGAATTCTATAAGGAATATACATGTCCTTTGCATTCATCTCCTTAGAGAAATTGCCTAGTCATGACTCCTCCACCATTCCCATCCACGAATCCCTCTGGGAAGAGGCCAGAATTTGTTTCTTCTACAAAACCTCCCACCAAAATATCCAAAACCATAACAGTTACAAGCAAGAAGGGGGATTCTAGAAAAGTATCGCTGAAAACAATAGTTGCCTTCAAATGAATATTGGAGGAAGAGAAACAAGAAGAAAATGAAGAAGAAAAATAGAGAGAAGAAACCCCCAAGAGACGGGAGAAAGAAGTTGAAGACACTCTTATGAAGTTGGTTTATAAAAGGAAACTGGTAAGAAAAAGGAAAACAATCACATCCAATACTCATACGAAGAGAAAGTACATCAATTCAATGACTCAGAAACTCAAGGTAGTGAGCAAGGAATTGTAGGCATGGGAGATCCTGAGGACATACATGATGAAGAATTAAAGAATTCACTAGAAGTACCTAATGAAACACCTGAATAATTCTTTGATAAGTTGCTTGGTTATACCATGAAAATCACCCATGTTTACATGGATATGCATGAATTTATACAAGAAAAAGGTCAGGAGATTGATAGACTAAAGAGATAAATTGTAGAACGTGATCAAGAAGTTCTGAAATGGAGAATAATAGATCATATGATGGAATATTTGAAGGCTTCCCATGATTCCAAAAAAATGAGTCATTAAGAGTATGAGCTACACTCTTTAGAATATAAACTTAATGTTATTAAGATGCAAATCCAATAGGACAAATAACAACTCATTGCAGAAAATACCATCCTAAAGCAAGATTTATAACATTATGAAGCAGAGATGAAATAAAGAGATAAGAAAAACTTGAGTTGGAAGTAAGGTTAAACAAGTGTTTCAATATCATGCAAGAAATCATGTTTATCATGCCATCGTTTAAATTATACTCATTGTTTCTAAAGGAGATATGGTTATCGTACCAAATCAAGAGAACACACATAAAAGTTATGAAAAACTGGAAGCCCCAAATTTTTTTATTGATACCAGTCAAGAGGTAGGAGAATATCAAAAATACCAACTGAGTGAATTTTATTTGCATAATTATGTGCTGGCTCATCCTTTAAAATGGAACCCAAAACCCTATATAGGGGATATGCAATTACAATATTTTTACTCTTGGCTCATGAGTGGAGATATCAGAGTGACAAAGATGAATAAATGTCATGAAGTAGAGACTATGTCTAATCTCTTTATGAGAAAATAATCCCCTACACCAGACGTGTTATCACCCAATAATTTTCCTATGGTTGTGGTAGGAGATCACTGGGGTAACCATTTCAAACTAATATTTAGACTATATTCTAGCCTATACAGTCATAGAGGGATCTCTCTTTCTCACAAGAACATTCACATACACATTTGGCTTTAAACAAGCATTTAGAAGGCTAGATTTCTGATGGGAACTGATTTGTTTGTAAATTTAAATATTGTCAGACATACATATATCAAATACCAGTGAGCAATGGAGTCACAGTTTGAATCATTCAAGGATATTATAGTGACTAATGAGCAATGATTTTTCCCCTTTTGTAATCTAAGGCAAAGTGATTGTAATATTCAGCCGAAAATATTCAAGTGGTGGTAGGAGAAAGGAGAAAAAGGCTAGTGTAGCAAGAGGCACCTATCTATGGATGAATCGCTTGAAAAAACCTTTAGCAAAACAAAAAATAAGGTAAATGACATAAATGGAGCATATAACAAGGATGAATCCCACAATGATCATCACAAAAAAATTATAAATGCTATATTTGATGGAAGGAGCGCTTAATAAAACAAATTCCTCACATAAAACTAGAAATCATTAGCGAGAATTTACACATATGAAAATGATGCAAAAAAGAAACACAAAATTAATATGAACATCGTGATGAATCTCTTAAACTTATAGAAACACCTTTCATTATCGCTTCCAAGAAATTTTACAGAGCTACAATCCGAGCATAGAGGCTTCAAAAAATTAAAGTTGAACCGACCCTTTTTCTCCTTCAAAGGGGTTACATTTATAGTGTTATGGGCTCCCCAGACCCATCTCGAAACAGATCTAAATTCGGTTACAAAAATAGGGAATAAATCTTGAATCATCCTTGCAAATCCTAATAGTTTTTAGGTGGCACATTCACCATAATTTCTACATAAAATGGGAAATATGGAATATTGAGCACGCTTGATTAAAAAAAAAATGCAACGGCTCGGTCTCAGGCTCGCTTGACTGAAAACGATGGCTCAGGGCACCTACAATGTTTTTATGCTAACTCATCCTGAGTTGCTCCTTTACCGACTACCCCTTAGTGTCCATCATCCTTGAGAATGCAAAGTGTACTTGGTCCTTCCAAAATTCTTGACCGCTTTCTATTTATCTGAGATAGGAAATTCCATAGTGGACGTTTCCTTCGACAATACCCACATCTCCACATGCTTCCTCACATCTTTTCTTAGTGAAATACGCCTCCACCATAAATCTCAGTCGTATCTTCATCGTGGTCATTGGATCGCATGGCACCAACCACATTTCATTGAGCTCGACTATTGATCCCAGTTTTGTTACTATTTTCGAATGATAAATTACTCTTTTGACATCTATATTGTCATCTTTTTTACATATTCCTGTCATATAGCTTATCATTCAGCCTCAGGTATGAATATATTTGGGATTTATGCAAATTCTAGTTTATTCTTATTATTTTGTGATTTTATTAATCAATTTGATGATATTTGGAAGTTTGTTTGATATATGAAATTATTTTTCAGGTTATAATTTTGCATGAGCTAATATTGGACACACACCCATGCTAGATATGCGTAGATTGCATCCAACTCACCGTTCAACCTGCCGATCAAACCACGTATTGTTTAATGGCATATTCCCAAAACGTTAAAGTGTAGAATGGTTTTCAATTTCTTTGTTTCCCACACGTCTGATTACTGGATGATCCTCGCTCTAGAAGGCTCACCATCCTACCTTCTCTGTTCGACACCATGACTCATGCCCCATGTCAGCAAGAAACAATATGCCGCAGCCCGCGTGAGTAGAACCATCCAGAGAAGGAGCAGGAGAATGATTATGCATTGGAATATGGTTTTTTGTTGTAATAATGGTTGACTATTTTAGGAGCGATCGACCACCAAAAGGGTCGACCTACTCATCCTTGTAAAATCTATATATACCTGCCTCCAAGCGAGAGCATAGTTCTCTAGCATGTTAATCAGTCAACGTCAGGAGAGAAACTTTGTAATACTATTCTGAATTTTAATATAAGTCATATTTCTTTTGTTCATACATGTTCTCATCTCTGTCAGTGTTTGATAGAAGTGCAACCCTGGTTCCTGAGAGGGCCCCTCAACAACCAGCAGTCTCCATTTCCATGTGTATTTTCATCATCTATTTTCTTGCAGTTAGTATAGTTTCATTTCTAGTTTTCTTATGTAATTCATTTTCCTATAATCGCTTATTTCATTATCTCCTGTTGCATGTGTTTTGTTGTTAATATAGTTTCATTTCCATAATTAAATAACCGGTTGTGCGCATAGTTAGTTTTCTTTCCATTCTTTTTACAGCTCGTTGTTTAATTTTATATTGATAGTTACATATATCTGAAATGGTTTATATCTTAGATTTAATTTACAATAGATTTAGTTCTATTAACTCTTGCTTTGTTATAGATTTACTTTGGTTACACTTTCGTTTGTTTTACAATGCAATAGACAATAGTTTCTTTATAATCATGAATTAGTATAAGTCTTTTTGCTATTAGTTTGATTACTGAATAAGTTTACGTACTATCCTTTATGCATCTTGTTTGCATGTGCATAAAATCAGCTGATAATTAGATCATTTAGACAATTTTCCACTATTTTTTGTATACAGACCACCTTTTCAACCTATTATTCAGACCATCCGTTCAGTCTGTCATCCAGTCCTTCGTTCAACCTTAAATACTCCCATTTTGTTTTAAATATGTTTTGAAGTTCTATTTATTTAGTTTTTAAATTCCGTTCTATTTTGATAATTAGATAATTATTATATTTACCATTAGGACCTTATATTAGATTATTCAAAGTATTTATCAAGTTCCATCCTTATCTCTCACCTCTTCTTACCTTAGTATGCTTTGAATTATGCTATGTTTTGTTTCTTTTGTTTCTGATCTTCTCACTTATTACTGTTATAACAATCTATAAGTATATCTCGATTCTAGTTTATCTTTGTGTTTAGATTAGCCTTCTTAATCAAGTTTTCTTCATTAAGTTTTCTACTTGCTTTCTTAATCAAGTTTTCTTTATTAAGTTTTCTACTTGCTTCTTTCATTAAGGTTTTTACTTGTTTATAAGTTAATATTTTCCCTCACATTTGTTTCATATAAGAATTTTTTATTTATAAAAGTAATCTTTGAGAAGAATCATGTCAGGTGTTCATAATATATTTCTTAGTTAAGAGTCATTTGCTTATGGAATAGATCACTATGTTTACCAGCACTTGTAATTGGACCTTCCTTAGTTTGAACATATTTGTAGAAGTTAAGCTAGATTTAATCCCATTTAGTTTCTTTGCTTCTTTTGAAAGCCATTTTGACACTACTCCTTCCCCAGTTTCGATCACAATGAATGCATATCCTTAGAACCCCCAAGAAGAGTGGAACTGGATAGTTTAGCTTAACTATTATGTACATTCGTTAGTTGCATGTATAGTTTGATTGTTGAAGTTTTTAAAGTATATCCAATTGTTGTAATCTTGTTTTCAGTATTATAATTCCTTGTGTAGTTAGTTTCTGAAGTTGTTTAGGAAGCTTTCTAATTCTTAGATTAAGAAGTGGAATAGTTAATATATAACTAGTTTACTTTCTTAGAGTAGTATTGTTTATATATTTACCTCTCAGTATTTGTTTATAGAGTAGAGTAGTATAGGTCGATACTGCTCTAGTATAATACATTGTTTCGGCTCAATGACCTTAATCGTTGAATTTATAGGAGTTTGACTTGGTTTTTCATTTTGAAAGATATTTCAATCTTTTCTTTGTTAAAATATTTCCACGACACCCTAGGAACCCCTATACCTTCGCATATACTTTGTGTCAACTCTAAGTTCACCAAACTCGGTCGATAATTGAATATTAGGTGAATTATTTAAGACATTATAACACCCAACATTTTTGCGCCATTGCCAGGCAGTTGTTCAATAAGGTAGAATAAGTAGAATCCCCTTATGAAGTTTAGTAATAGGCTAGTGGCAGGGGAACGGTAAGATGAGTGGTAAGAACCTGCGCATCTATTATAACAGGCGCACCCAAATCCAGTAGTAGCAGTACTAGTAGCATAGGTTTTCCTTTAGTTTAGTTTTTCATGAATATACCTAGAGATTCTAAGGGTAGATACGTTAGAGCTACTTCTCAAAACCTTATTAAAATTCCTACTAACCTTAACGGGGGACAAAATACCCCAACCACTAACTCAGCAGAAAGGTATCAGAGAACCTACATAGGAAGTAGTTCTACTTGGAAACCTAAAGAATTTATAGGAGAAACCATATACGGTGAAGAAATCTTGGCGAGAAGTCCTAAGGATCCCACTGCTGAAGAAATTCAAGAGGGGTCAACCTTTGGAAACCCTCAACCCCCCACTAGTGCAAAAACCTAACAATACAACTTTCTCAATAGGAGGGGATCCTAACTTTGTTGATCTCATTGATCCTTCCCAGGTACAAGTCCTCTTTGGCGGCTCAAAAAATACAGTTATTTCACAGATAGAAGCCTCCACAGTAGCACCTACCATCCCTATAGAATCTAATAAAAACATAGTTGATCTTAGGAAGATCTCCCTCGAAAAAGAACGTTGGGACACCCCATTATCACCTCGAAAGGATCCATTAGAGGAATTTTGAGGTCTAAAATGGACCTCCTAATGAAAATAATAAAATAATAGTTAAAATGATACAATAATATTTATTAATTTTGGAGGAAAAAAGAAAAAAACTACATTTTGTGTTCGTATTTTCGACATATCTCCTTGTGTTTTTACTCAAATTTAGATCGGGAGAGAGCATTAGATGCAAAATTTGATTCTGCATCCAACGAGTACCCACAATGCATAATTTTGATGGACCTTGCTACCCCAAAAACAAGAAATACCTGAAAAAACGTGATGATGACATTTTGACGAACCTCGCTACCCCAAAAACAAAGAAATACCTGGAAAAACGTGATGATGATGTCATCATCACATTTCTTCAGGTATTTCTTATTTTTGGGGTAATGGGGTCCATAAAATGTATGTAGTGTGGATACTTGTTGGATGCAGAAGCAAATTCCACATCCAACAAGCTCTCCCGATCGAAATTTTAGTAAAAACACATGGAGATATGTAAAAAATACGAACAAAAAAAGTAGCTTTTTCTGTGATAAATATGTCAATTCAACCATTATTCGGAAACATATTTTTTTGTGATAAATATGTCAATTTAACCATTTGTAATTCGAATTTGTTTCAGCAAAATCAAATTCGGAACCATTATTTGGAACCATTATAGTTTTTTTTTGTGATAAATATGCCAATTCAATACGAACAACAAAAGTAGTTTTTTTTGTGAATAATAAAACTCTGCGTCAATAAGGTTCTGGGTCAGATAGTATATGACATGCTCTTGGAGCTCCTCATCCTCTTGAATCAAAACCATACCAATCCTCTCCATGGACACGGCCACATAAAGTAGAAAATCACGGCTATAGTTTGGGGGACTAATCACCGGGGACAATGCTAGGGCTCACTTGAGCGCATCAAAGGACTCCTGGGCTTGCTCATCCCAACAAAAGGTGGTGTCCTTATTCAAAAGACGCATGAAGCCTCTAGTCAAATTGGCAAAATTGACAAAAAATCTCCGTAATAAGTTTTCCATGCCTTGCAAACATTGAAGATGACAAATATTTTTCGGGGGAGACAACTAAAGTATTGCCTCAACCTTCAAAGGGTCGACTTTTATACCCTCTTTAGAAACGATGAATCCTAACAAGTGACCTAACTTCACACAAAAGATGCACTTATGAGGATTTAACCTAACCAAATAATGGCGGCATCTTTCGAATACCAATCTCAAGTGATAGGAATGACGCATTCTCATACGAGAATGAGAAGCAAGGTCATCCAAAAATACTTCGATAATCGACTTGAGATCGTGGAAGATCAAGGTCATTGCCCGCTGAAAAGTAGCTCTAGCATTCTCAAGGCCAAAGGGAATTTTTCAATATGCAAAAGTTCCCCAAGGACAAATAAATGCATTCTTATGGTGGTCCTCAGGTTTAATTTGTATCTGATTATATCCGGAAAAGTCGTCCATAAAGGAAAAAACCTTGCTACCCGCACACTCATCCAAAATCTGATCAATAAATGGTGTGGGTAAATTGTCCTTAGGATAGGCACGATTCAGATCATGGAAATCAGTACATATGCGGATCGTTCCCTACTTCTTATCCACTAGAACGGGTTTGAAACCCACTCTATCAAGGGAACGGGATAGATAAAACTGGCTTTCAACAGTTTCCCTATCTCTTTCTTAATGCTGGGTGCTTTCCTAGGATTCACTGCACGTAAACGTTGTCGAACAGGGTTAGCGTTGGGATAAGTATTAATCTCGTGTTTGACAATCCGAGGGTCGATTCTTGGCATTTCGTCGTAAGACCAAGCAAATATATCACAGAATTCTTTAAATAGCTCAGTGTATTCTTGAATCTCAGTATGGGAACATTCTGCCCCAATATAGACATTCTCAATCCTGCCAGAATCGCGAGAGATATTGATAGGAATCATTGAAGATATGTTTTCCATGTTTCCATTAGCCATTGGACCAGGAGAGCTTAATGGAACCATAGGAATACCAACTCTCTCACTAAGAACCACCCTAAAGTCCTCACGCTCCAAGCGGTCAAGCTCGGGAAGAAAGTAAGATCTATGATGGAGTTCCTCCCATCATGGCTCAACTCTTGACATGGCCTCAATAATCGCTTCATCTGAAGGGAACACGGTATCAAGGCAATCATGTGCCTGAGAAGACTGCATTGCCCATACCGGCAGCACATAAGGGTCCTCCTCCTCTGTTCGTGAAGAGGAAGGACTGGGATCTGCAACACACTCAATATTAGCTTGATAATCTAGCATAGTTGTAGGCAGCGACACGTCCATCACGATGGGCTCAATTGGAGTACTCGATGTAGGAAGGATCCAAGGATCTTCCATATGACTCGTGCAAAAAAGACATCAATCTCATAGATTTCGAAGCCTCACCAAAACTAGACCCTATCATAAGGATTGGTGCAGGACAACTAAAGCTTCCCATGAGGGATGGATACATGCCTACACCCACAATCCCAGTTGTCGGCTGAGAGTGTTCAACAATTGGGATCAAAGCTACCAAATATGCAGTAACAGATGGATTCTTGAATGTCATTTGATCAATCATGACTATCTTCTCATTAAATGGAAAGCATACAATGCGAAATAGGGAAGAAGCAATGACTTGCATACTGTACATCCAATTCCTACCCAGCAAAAGATTGTAGTCAAGGGGCACATCAACCACATTGACCTCTATCGCAACGGTCTTCCCTCCCAAATGGACCTTAAGGGAAGGAAGGATCCCGTGTGGCCTAAACGATCTCCCATTGAACACAGTTAACATGGTCGCTGATTTATACAGCTCAGGGGAACCTAAACCCTTCCAACACGACAAAGACATCACAGAAGCGGCAGCGCCTTCATCAATCATAGTGCGCTTGACGGTCATGTTAAGACATTCTATGTGAATCAAAAGAGACACATAGTAAGGAAAGCGAGGCTGAAGTACTGCGGTTTCAAATTTAATCATGGAGGAAGAATCATCATCATTCACACCAAGGGTAGAAATCAAATCCTTCCTTTGCAAAGGATAACTCTGAAGAACTTCCAATGTAGACATTGCGCAAGGAATGTGGTCCAAATCCTCGACAACTGAATAGTTATGGGCAGCTTAGGCATTAGGATTATTCCCCAAACACTTAAGGAATCCCTTAGGAATGCGAGGTGTAGCTTCAGGTTTATCCACAGGTTTCTCAATACGCAAAGGAGACCCTGGTGGATCAGGTTCCTTTCCTGGGCTGGGTTATGACGAACCATAGTCCTTCGCACGGGTCACAACTTTTGCAGCACGTACCATGTTAATGCAACCACGACCACTACCCTTCGGTGTATCTTGATCACCACCAGACTAATCATGGGTCCTCGAGTTCATATTTTGATTGTGAGGTAAAGGGTTAGTTAGCACAGTTGGGCCCTATGCCAAGAATCTCGAGGATTCATCGATACAAGGGCACAAGTAAGTGAGGTGATCATCCTTACACAACTTGCAAGGGAATTTAACCTTACGTTTAGCTTGCTTGTCCCCCCCAACATCATGGGCATTCTTTCCATTATTCACATTCTCATTCCTATTCCCACCCTTACAATTATTATTACCCTTCTTTTTATTCCGTCCGGGCTGCTGGTTACCCTTCTGGTCTGACGATTGCACCGAAAGTACACTCGCCGTTTGGGTGGGTTGAGATGAAGCCGTGGCTTGTCCCGAAGTAGATTGGTTGATTGACAATTGACTAACTTGTTTTGCAACCGAATCCACAGGTTTAGCACTCGCACAACCCACAATGCCATCGGCATGTGGTCCAGGATTAACTTTGGGGTCAAAACTAGAATGTGGAGTGTTGGGAATGATTTCATATAACAAACCGGACTAAGCATAAATCAAGTCCAATTCCTGCACCCTAAAAATTGCTTGTTCCTCATTCTGCACTCCAGATGTAGAAACATCCTTCGCTATATACGGCAATAAAGACTTAAGGAACCATTCTAGGAGGAATTTCGGCGATATAAAGGATTTAATTAACCTCTTCCATCTATGCCACTCTTGGATGTGATCTGACATATGTGTGGCTTTATCCTGCCGATATGTTGACAATATTTCACTACCAATGTCATAGCGCACCAAGAAATACTCACAGTTCAGGAGGAGTTACAAGGATGGAATTAGGGAACCTATTGGGAAATTTCAAAACTGATATCCAAGGAGTAATGGGTTCTCAACTAGATGCTTTACAATCCAAGAAAAGGCAACAGGAAGAACGTGCAACAATGAGCATTTTCTATCCAAGATGTAGGACTAAACATCCTCAACGGGAATTCCCATTAAAAAACATCTCTATATGTCATATCTATATGGAGGAGCATCCAAAAGATGATTTCCCATAGTTATTGGGGTTACAAGCCATATACAAGAGTGGGGATGTTGGTGGAACATCTAGGAGGCCTCCTTAGAAACCAAGGGACCCTCCACCATATCAGAATTTGTCACCATAGCCTCCACCTTATTACTAGCCACCTCAACAGTTTAACACTACAAGTTGGCAGCATTGGCCACCCTAGTATCCTCATTTTACTCAACAACAGTATTGGCCAAACTGGTGGAGGGGACAGTCCCACCCCTAGCCACCACCTGTCTCTACACCTAATAATCTGTATCCTCAGCACTCATCCAATACCCAACAATTTTTACCAAGTTTTGTGCCTCCAGTTCCCCTTATTACACAACAACCTCATCATTTCTAGAATATAAACTCTCCACAACCTACATTGTTACCTGCACAACCGATATCTAACCCAAATAATAAGCCAACTCAAGCTCTTAATAGCATTGAGCTGCAAACTCTTCCATCCTATGTTATTTCAAATGTACCTATACATGAGATACAATTACGATATGGAAGAGTTGTGGATGACAGACCCAAGTCATCAGTCATCATTTGTGAAGAAAATGATGAAGAAGATCCCAACAAAGTCATGATTGATGCCATCTTGTAGGATGTACTGAAAGTTCTAGTGCATACCCATCGTCAGCAAGAATCAATTCAAGAACAAAGAATCCCTCCATTTCCAGAACGATTAGCAATAGAAAAATCGGTAATCCACCCTAAGTACGATATTTTGAATGAATTAAAAAATGTCTGTGTCAAGATCCCTCTATTACAAGATATTAAGGACAAACAAATTTATAGTAAGGTAATAAAGGAACTTTGCATTAAGAAACCAAGAAGGAAACAAAAATACCTCCCCACTATTCATGTTATAGGTGAGATGTCTGAATGCATGACTGACCAATCTAGAATTGCAAATTATACAAACCCAGGAAGTCCAGTAGTGACTATTATCGTAAATAATACTTCCATAGGAAATACACTTATCAATTTAGGATTTTTCATTAATATGATGACCACCGCATTATTAGAAGTTTTACAGTTGGAACAATTTCTCCGACCGACCCCCTCAATTTTGGAACTAGCAAACCGCACTATGGTGAAACCTGGTGGGGTTTTGGATGACATTGTTGTATCAGTGGCCCCATGGGAATATCCTGTTGATTTCATGGTAGTAGAATCAAAGGATCCTTCTAAAGGACATCCTATTATACTGGGAAGACCATGGTTGGCTACTGCCAACGTCTTCATACGATGTAGGGACGAGGAAATGACCATTTCTAATGGGTTGTCCACACAAAAACTAGATTTATACCCCCCAGGACAACCTGTAATGGAAACCTTGTGGTGGTTATATTTCCCCTTTGGGGATAAAAATATTGAATATATCTTATTTCCTAGTGATTACTGTTAGGCACTCCAGGAGCAGATGTTACGGAGAGAAATTCCTATGGCTTGGGGTACCACAACAGACATCTTGACTCTAGAAATCACTCCTTTCCAATATGAAATAGAAATTAAATATCTAACACTAAAGGATTAGACCTTGTACCTTATTCCAAATGGTTAAAGTATATCCCCGTTGAACTTTCCAACTTCAACTTGAATTGATAGATTGCTTCCTCAACAACAAGTAAACAATACAAGAATACTATATATATTGGTGTTAGATCTATTCTAGCATATATAATCAACAATGTATAAACATTTGAAAAAATCCAATGGATAAAATATTCATTCAAACATACATTATTGGACAGGAAAAGATATTTCTATTAATATAAAATAAGAGATTACAATGGATACAACCTCTGTCGTCACGTCTGCGAATCGGAGAAACTGAATCCCCCACTTGGGCCTCCACCACTTCAATCCTCTGTCTCTCGATAGCAATATCACAAGAAAAAGGAAAGCTTGGGAAGAACACACAAGTGCTACAAGGGAAAAAGGGATGTAGACTCAAGCATAAGTGCCGGCAACAATGGACTATAGTTTCTTTGCTCTCAATCCTCTCTTATGCCTTCAATGTGCTAAAGAGTTCCTTATATAGATTTTCAAAGGGGTAATGAAAGGTCGAATCCGAGCGATCTCAAGGCATATGGAAGGCCAGGAGTCAAGTGAGTCGAATCCATGTCAAGGAAAACTCCAAAAGGATTTGGATTTTGTACACATCCCGATGTACGCAGTTTTAGTGGTCAAACCCGTGTATATATGCGATTAAGGGTTTAAAAGTCACGTATATGGATTTACACATGTTTTTAGGGATGGTCTAGGAAACATCAAAGGACAAAAAATGGTCCAAGGGGTCCAAGGAGTCTGCAGAGGGATAAGGGAAAGGCCATACAAGTGTGATTCACCTGGAGTGGTAAAATCAGCTATAACAACAGACTACTGAGAATGTATTAAACCAATTTGTCTCTTCAATAACTTGTATATATTTTCCTCGGTATTTTTCACAATTCAATCATTTTTTTGGAGATGAGTTTCAAGAAAATATGGCTTTCTCAACCTTCATAGAAACATCATGTTTCTTTGCAGTCGAAGATCACATGGGGTCTTATACCGTGCCTTGTGAATTTAGCCGTGGGAAGGTTTTACACATAAATGCAGGGTTAACCGAGAGTCAACAAGAACAATTTCTTAAGTTCCTTAAAATTCAATCTGGATCATTTTCATGGGAATACACTGACATGAAAGGTATACACCTTGAAACTTGTATTCACCATATTTACATGGATGGCAGTATATCCCCTATAGGGAAGCCTCAGAGGAGGATGAACCCTGCTTTGAAAGATATAGTGAAAGAAGAGTTACAAAAACACCTCAATGCTGGTTTCATCTATCCTATCTTTGATAGTAAATGGGTGTCTCCTCTAGTGGTAGTCCTGAAGAAAGTCACAGGGAAATGGAATATTTGTGTTGATTTCAGAGAGATAAATAAGGCCACTCTAAAAGACTACTTCCCTTTTCCCTTTATTGATCAAGTGCTAGATACTCTATCTGGTAAGCAATATTTTGCCTTTCTTGATGGGTATATTGGATACAATCAGATTTTAATAGCACCCAAGGAGCAGGATAATACCACTTTTACATGCCCTTGGGGAACATATGCCTATAGAGATTTTCCATTTTCCCTATGTAATGCACCTGCCACTTTTCAGCGTGCAGTTTTAGAAATTTCTACCATTCTTATACACGAATGTGTAGAGGTGTATATGGATGATTTTACATCCTATGGTAATACCTTTCAAGAGGCCCTTGATAACCTTGAGAAGGTCCTGATTTGATGTCAAGAAACAAACCTAGCCCTTAGTCATGAAAAATGTAAAATGTTATTAACAGAAGGCATAGTTTTGGGGCATCATGTTTCTTCCCAAGGAATCAAGGTAGATCCTACTAAAATAGAAGTAATTGTTGGCCTTCCTTCTCCGAAAGCTCAAAAAGAGGTAAGGAGATTTCTTGGCCATGCAGGCTATTATCGTCGTTTTATTGAAAACTTCACTAAAATAACTGCACCAATGTTTAAGCTGCTTACAAAGGATGTAGAATTCCAATTGACTGAATCTTTTCAAAGTGATTTCGTAGTCTTTAAAGCTAAATTATTAGTGGCACCAATACTTATGGGTCCCGACTGGTTCCTTGTTTTTCATATATCCACTAATGCTTCTGATATGGCCATAGGAGGAATGCTAGGCCAAAATAAGGCCAAGCATATTATGCCATTTACTTTGTTAGCAAGAATTGGGCTCCTGCCGAACTGAATTACACTATCACTGAAAAGTAATTCTTGGCAATAGTCTATGCTATTAATAAATTTCGTCATTATATTACAGGATATGAATTTTTTGTGCATACGGACCATTATGCCATCATATTTTTTATGAATAAACCAATTGTCAATGGTAGAGTGACTCGATGGCTTCTTCTATTACAAGAATTTAATATCACTGCCGTTGATCGACCTCGTAGAGAAAATTTGGTAGCATATTTCCTCTCTCGTATTCAACATGATGAGGGTGCTAAACCTGTTGACGATCATTTTCCTGATGAAAATTTATTTGCGGTGTCTGTTCAAACCCCTTGGTTTGCAGAAATTGCCAATTATTTAGCAACTAGGATATTACCTAACCACTTGTTCCTACATAAGAAGCATTGCATTATAGTCCATAGTTCTAACTATTGTTGGGTTGATAATGACCTCTTTCACACTGGTCCAGATCTTATTATTAGACTATGTGTACGAGAGGAAGAGATGAAAAAAAATTGTCGCGCATGCCATGATGGGACATGTGGGGTACACTTTTATGACAAGCGGACAACATACAAAGTATTGCATTCTAGTTATTACTGGCCAAGCATTTTTAAAGATGCTTTCAGATATGTTAGAGGATTTGACAGTTGCCAAATAATGGGTAGACCTACGTCATCTGATGAGATTCCTTTATAACCTCAGGTCATGATTGAGCCTTTTGAAAAGCAGGCTCTTCATTTTGTAGGACCAATTTCTCCCATGTACCATAAGAATAAGTATATCCTAGTTTAAACATACTATGTTACCAAATGGGTAGAAGCTAAATTTTTTTTTAGGGCTACAGAGAAATATGTGGTAGAATTTTTATATGAAGAAATATTCACTCTATTTGGTGTGCCAAGAGAAATCGTCACTGACCAAGGTTCCCAATTTACCTCTAAATTAATGAAAGATCTTACCGCAAAATATGGTATACGACATTGCAAATCCTCACCTTGCCATCCACAAGCCAATGGCCAGGTAGAATCAACCAATAAGGTATTGGAAGCTATCTTAACTAAAACTATTCAGCTACATCATAAGGATTAGGTAGATAGACTCCCAAAGGCCTTATGGGCCTATAGGATAACATGGAGAAACACTACTGGTCATACCCCCTATGAGCTAGTATATGGAAAGCAATTCCTTTTACTTATCGCATTCCAAGTTAAGCTTTTTCATATGGATGCACAATTAGGCATGGATTTGGATGATGCACATAAACAACGCGTTTTACAGATTAATGAGTTAGATGAAATTAGACAAGATGCACTCCAAAGAACAATGTTAATACAGAATCAACGAAAGAAATGGCATGATAAATTTATTAAGCAAAAGCAATTTAATACTGGGGATTGGGCATTACTATTTGACTCAAGGTACAAAAATTTTAAAGGAAAATTAACTACCCGTTGGATGGGTCCATATGAAGTAGTTACAGCTTTTGATAATGGGTCAGTAGAAATTAATACAATTGATGGTTCACAAATTTCCTTTGTAGTAAATGGACACGGACTTAGACTTTACCACCAACCAATTTCTAAACAGGATTTCATACAAAATGTCTTGCAACAGAAGGAGATGGAACTAGTTGAAGAGGAAATTATTCCTCCTCCTCCTGATCCTTAAACTTATTTTGGGTTGTCATTACTTCTTTATATGTAAATATTTTTGTGTTCGCCCGAATAAATAGGAGTCATTTCTAACAAATTAATTGCATTTGTATAGAGAGTTCATTCCCATGATCATTTGTTGCAGTTTTGTCAATTAAATCATAGAGACTTTTTTTCGTTTTTCTCATTCTCATGAATTTTATAGATGCTTTATAATATGAATCATCTAACAAGTGATTTTGCAGTTTGATTACAAATACTTTATCTCTATAAGCAACTCATGAGGTATTAGCTGAAAAGGGAAGTGCACTAAAATACTTATAATGTATCTTAACTATTTTTGGATACTTTCGAAAATTGAAGTTTATAGTGAAAATTAAAATAATTCTCTCTATATCATTTTCTCTATGACTCATTATCATTTTATATGTGTTATTTTGATTCAGACATGTGAATTTCTGATTTATTAAAACAGTTTCTTGAAAGACCTACTCTAATTATCATGTTCTTCATATTCTCATCTTACACCTATGGACTACTAGTTCATCCTATACTTATATCAAAACTTGTCTCTTAAGCATTTTTGTGGTAACTCAAGAGTAAGTGGAATTTTCTGCTTGTGGGGAACATTATTGATCTTTTATGAAGGATATGGACTGAGAGGTCAAAGGACAGCTTTAAGTTATTCTCTTTTTACATGATATACGGTTTTTGCCATTATAAAAGATACTTATAAGGTTTTCTCTAGAAAGTTGAAATTATGTGTTTAGCAGGATTAACACGCTCTAGTACCAATCGAATTCCATGTATTTAAAATCATTATATGAGGCAAACCTACGGGGGTACTGAACATGCCTACTGGAAGTGGTTCAATGCTAAGTAACATCTTAAAACAAGGGAGCTCGGTAAATGCAAGTAAACCCATCGAGGTACTAAACAGGCCTGCTGGCAGCAGGGTAATATCAGGTAAAAGAGATCTGGCTAATGCACCACTATGCATATGGTTCATTGAAAATGACACT
>LPNX011048829.1:3824-54547 GCA_001517045.1 Pseudotsuga menziesii
GAAAAGGTGATGACCCAAAGTTGTTAAATTTGTACAACCTAGTAATATCATCAACAGTTCCAGTAGTAAGGACATTTTGAGGATTTTTAAAATCTTGATTACAACTTGGTGAGGTGTAAACGTCACAGTTTTACCTTCACCTGAATGAGTAATTTGATAGATTGATAACAAATTGCAGGAAATTTTTGGAACACATAGTACATCACTGAAATGACCATTTTCTACTGGAACTGTTCCAGATCCTACAACACTTAGAGATCTATCATCACCAACAAATATTTGTTTGGTGTTACATTCATGCATAGTAGAAAAGATAGCTTGATCCTTAGCCATATGATAAGATGCTCCAGAATCAATGAGTCATTCATTTGAAGTAGAAAAAGAAGATGCAATATAAGAGTAACCAAAAGCACAAAGTGCATGTCCATGAGAGTTAGATTCTGAAGACAAATCTAGGCTGATGTGGTGCTTCTTCATTGCTGCTTTCAAGGCTGTCATCTTTTTAAAAAATTTAGATTCATCATGATTATCTTTCCCACAAAAATTGCAATGACGCTCAGTCTTCTTTCATTTTTTCTTGGATCCTTTGTCATTTTTTAAAGGAGGAGCCGACTTAGAAGGTTTGGGAGCCTTGTTGTTTTGCTTATTATTGCGAAAATTCTGTTTCTTGGGAGGCTTGGACTTTTCTTTCTGTTGGGACAATAAGGCTTTCCCAGATGTATCTGCATTGTTAATTATTCCAAGATGAATGAGCTTATCTTGCTCTCTAATTAAGGAATCACAAAAGGATTCAAGGCTAGGCTCTTGATAGCTAGTTGCAGTCAAGGATTCTTTCATGGAGTAGAATGTAGATACAAAAATAGAATATGTAGGTCCAAGTTTTGAAAGAATACGATAAATACATTGTTTGTCTTCTTTTTTAATCTTGCATTCTACACATAATAGTCTAAACATTTTATACTTAGATAAATAGTCTTGAATGCAGGAAAAATCATTTGGATTCAAGGAAAGCAACTCATTCTCAAGTTGATGACCCCGAATTTCATTGTGTTTACCAAACACAGATTCCAACTTTTCCCAAGCGAGATTAGGTTCATCAATTCCAGATATGTGGAATCGCAAATCAATAGAGATTGACATCCTAATCAATCCACAAGCTTCATCACATCGATTTCCCCATCTAATTTTCTTATCATCATCTGTGGGTTCTGTTTCTTTCCCTGAGGTTATCCTGAAAATTCCCCTACTTCACAGAACATCCTCCATATGAGATTTCCATGAGAAATAGTTAGAACTTGTAAGTATAATATCACAAGGGGCGGCCATACTATAAAATAATGGCTGAAAGAATATAAAATAACTAACTGGATGCAAAGAGCTCAAAAAAATATGCGGTTTTATAAAAACGACACTTAAAACTGATTCTGGATGATGAAGTTATGCGTGATCAAAGAAAATGTTGAAGATGTCACCAATAGTGACGTGGCTGATATTAACTTGACCAACTAAAAACGAAGCCCCCTCTTCCCAAGATCAACCTTTGACAATCACTTTTACAATAAAGTTGCTTTGAAGTGAATCACTTTTGTAGAATAAGTGATGTTCACTTTTACAATAATGTGACTTTTAAATAGTGCAGCAATAAATTAAAATACTTAAGTGACTCACTTTTATTTTATTTTATTTATGTGAGATGCACTTTTACAATAAAGTAACTTGAAAATAGAAATTGCATACACTAAAAAGTAGCTTGATCAGACTTGAACTCAAGACTTATCAAGGTGTAAAGCAACTTTGGACCAAGTGAGCTAAGTTTAAAAGATACATAAAAGTATGGAAAGAAGAAGCAGACCTTTTTTTTTTTTAACTCTTCTCTCTTGTTTTCCGTGCTTGCTTTTTTTTTGGGCAAATTACAAAAAAAAACGAAAAACAAAAACAAAAAACTTTTTCCACACAATGGAGTTAAATCTTGGTTCGCTTACCCGGAAAGTCTACATTTTCAAGTGTTCTCGTTGTTTTTGATTTTCCGTGATTGCACAAGGTGCACAGCAAAGAGCATATGTAGCCGAGAAGACAAGAAAAAAAACTTTCCCTTATTGTTTCTGATTCGTCGCGATCACGTAAGGTGCATGGAAAAGAGCATACGTGGTCAGGGAAAAAAACAATTCGAGACTAAAACATAAAAAATCTAATAATAAACTGATAAAATATGAGAGTTTAAAATAAAAAAAAATCCGTCACTGTAACATTATACCTTCAAATTTGTCGAAATGGGTGTTTTTGGAGCAAACCGAAACAGTTTTCGGTGAAACAAAAACTATTTCCCAATGAAAACGGCATTCTAGACGCAATGGAACAGCTCCCACAGGACAAAAGTGCATAGAAAATCTAGAACCAAAAACCCTTTCAAAGTTTCGGCAACACCAGTTCCAGATCTTGATCAAAACCGAAAGCGGCTCTTCATAAAAGCTCTGATATCATGTTCGGGTACACAGGGTATTCCCAAAAGACCGAACACCTTGAGCAACTACTTCACACAAATAGATCACAGATCAACACATCGATGTTTGTCACGTGGTTAAAACCCTCGAGAGGGAAACAGTCCACGGCCCCAGCCAAATAGCTACTTGGATCAATTTATTATGCAAAAGAAAGAAAGTTATATGAGCTTCTCATAATCGATCAACTAGCCAAGGACCCTCTATGCTTTTTAAATAGAGATCATAGACCAATCGGGTGTTAATCCACGAATCAATGGTAGGTATGATCTAAGAAAAGTTGAACCGTCGGATCACTCTATGTCTAGAACATATCATGACCTGTTACATGAGCTTCTCGTCGCAAATGTCTTTCTTAGTCGTAACATATCTCTTAATTTCTTGCAAGCATAATATTTAACTAGACCTTTTAAATGTTTGACAATAGGATTATCATCTGCTTGATGTTGACTCCAATTGTAACGACAACTTGGTCACATCCATTGCCACGGTCATTTTAATGTTTAAAATCATTAAGATAATGAGTTTGACTAGCTAGGATTTAATCCTATAATTTTGGAACTATTCCTAACTATATTTGGTATAAATAAGGTTTATGTGTTTCAAGCTTATGTTTTCACCTTACCTACATATGATTTTTCCATATGTTGGTGTAAATATATAATTCGTAAGGCTTTGCAAGCGATATGTGGAAGTTATGACCATGATATAAGTTTTAATCCATGCTTTGGCTTATGACCTAGGAATTCACAAGGTGGAGGCCAGTTGTGAGGGTTTAATGTGGTTTTAAAGGCATGTTTTAAATCTATTCCATAAACCCTAACTGCAAGTTGACAACCTAGCCAGGCATATTGATTGACAAAGCTCCCTCACATGCGTTTTGGGGAGAGGATTGATCCTGACCCTCCACTTGTCCTTGATCTGATTCTTATTGTTTAACGGGTTTTGTAGGGTTTAATCATCACATTCATTTGGTCATGAGGATTTTTTTCTCATTCAAGTTGGAGGTTTTGCTCAGTGATTCCATGGTGCTGCGTTGCAACCATGCTGGCCATTTGGTGGTCTGCAATAGCTTGCTTGGTTTATATGCTGTGTTTTTTTATTGTTTATATTTTAAAGGTTTCCACCAGTGTTTAATGGTTGGGTGAATGCCATTTCTCCTCTACACAGTCTCAACCACCCTTTTTTCTCTTTGTGTGGTTAAGTGGAAACTTGGGTGCTTGCCATTTCTAAAATAGGCTTCCCAATCCCGCAAGGGTTTGTAGCAGGTATAAAGCTATAATTCCAGTCTCTAAATATTCATTTCGTTAATGAGTTTTGTAGCTTTAAACATATTTAAATCCATTTGTTCTTGCTTGTGTAGGGCAGAGGAAGGAGAGGGAAGTTAGGAGGAGCAAAGCCATGGCCCTCTGTGTGTGTAGTGAAGGTATAATCCTCAACCTATGCACTGGTTTATTTGAAATTTGAATTTCACATTTTGAAAGGAAAGTATTAAGACCACAACTCTGTTTTTCAGGTGAAGATAGACTGCCCACGAAAAGGGTACCTAAGATGCTTAGAATAAGTCTAGTATTGCCTCAACTGCCCAATTATTCCTTCAAGGTAACTTTAGCACAATTTAAAGGTTTACAGATTGATAAAGATTTAATGAATATAGTTTACTACTATTACATGTAGGTGAATGAATTTTTGGCATTCGGGGCACGTGAGGGTGGCGAGAAGGTTAACTCCTCTCAGGTTTTGTCCTTCTCTATCTTGAGGTGAGGATCCCTAACCTTGAATCTATTCATTAAAAAAAAAATTAAAACAAAATACTATGTTATCTACTGGCACTAATGGTTTATCTGCATATAAACACTGACATGAATCTCTTACTGTGCATTGGATCGATGCAACAAATTAGAGGTATGCCTCCATTTGATTATATGCGGGTTGACTAAAACTCCACGGTTACTCTATTTTTGATGTATAGGGAAAGGAGAGGGATTCACAACCTCTATCGCTTAATATAAGTTCCAATGTTTAGAAAATGGTTGGGTTTGTAGTTTGATTTGATTCTAATGCGATTTGGTAAATTGGTTGTAAAGTGATTTTGACGACTGTCACTTAGCCATAGTGGATATACAATTTTGTATTTAAATGTTATAAAGAATTCAGATATGAATCCGATTCAGTGGATACTTATTTTCTTATATCTCGAATTCGATTTGGTTATTTTCTACGTTTAGATTCTTAGATTTGTGAACTAGTCGTTTAGTTAGATCTTTTAAGCTCTTAAATAAATGTTTTGGTTGCAATTGTTTGTTTATAATAGTTGAAACAAGGCCTAATAATTTGTATGAAATTTTATAATTATTTTAGTAAGAGTATTAAAATTCTCACAAGAATCTATGAACCAAGGAGAAACTCACAAGAATATTACACTAGCAATTTTACTCGAAATATGATATGAAACAATGCAATAATGATTTGCAGTTGTGTATGCTTTCATTACTCAAAAGTAAAAAGGATGATTAATACAATGTAATACACTGGTATTAATAACCAGTCAATTTGAATACATGAGAGAGAAATTCAAATTGATTGACTCAACCTAAATAAATGGATAACTGGACATGTCTAAATCACTATCAGATCCTAACTAGTTAGCTCCAGCTATCTAAATCAGTGCCTTAGTCAGATAGAACCAGTTAACTAGTCTAACTGAATGTGGTTGGTGAGGAAAGGTGCCTTCCCACATGAAGTTAATCAATGACTGGTGCTAACTGAATATAATTGGATGTAAATGAATGTAACTAACTCCTAACTAGGCTTGACTAGTCACCAACTGGACTCAACTGAATGAGGCAGGTTCTGACACTCCCACTGGCTTCTAAATTGTAGGGATTGGTTTAGAAGGTGCCTAAACTGATGCATGCAAGTGCAGTTAGTGGAAGTTAGCCTCAAATAGTGTTCCCCACACTCTAGTAACTAGTACATGTGGCCCAATTAGGCCATGTGCACCCAATGGTGCTAGTGAGTAAATATAGACTGAAAAGACTCTTAATTTAGACATAATTGACCAAATTGGATAAGGGAGGATTATAATCCTAACAACCCCCTTGAATCCTAACTTGGAAAATTTGTGGGCCCTGGAAACTAAGACCATAGGTCACCCATTACAGCTAAAAGAAAAAAGTAACTACTTAATACAAACAAGGAAATACGGAAAAACCCAGATGGGAAAAAATCCCCCCCTCAAACTAAGCAGGTAGAATTAGGATTCAAGTTTTAAAAAAATTGAGAAAATGTTGCTACAACCTTCATCTCTATGGTGTAGTGAAGCAGCATGCATGATGTTATATGCACAGGTATCCCAGGGCCTGACATGTAGACTTCTCCATCTTATCCCAAAATGATGATGGAAGGAAGGAGGAATGCAACCTTTGCCTCTTTTTGGGTGAAGAGGTGTATGATCCACTGTGTTCCTCTAAGAGAAGTGTAGCTTATCAGGCCTTGACATGTAGCGTCTCACAGGGATTTTGTTGCATCTCTCTGAAGGAGGTGAGCTTGCATGACATAGTGTAAGGTTCTCTTTCTGAAACTGATATATTGTCCTATGCATGTCAGATGGATTTCCAGTCATCTTCCTAGCTTCCCTAGTAACCTTTTGTGCCCATTTGGGCTTAGGATGGGGAGTAGGGACTAGATTTGGATCTAAATCACCCTGAATCTCAATCTCATAAACTCATATAACTGATTTTGCTTCTGATTCTGAAATGCTAGTGGAAACTACAAAAGGAGTAGATAGAATGTTTTTACCTCCTCTTTCAAGTGACAATTGAGAGTGGACTGGATTTGAAAATGTCAAGAAGTGTGAGAATTCATATTCCTTTGAGGAATGATTTGCAACACCCTTCACTATGATGTTCCCAGTAGAGATATATGTGATATCCACTGAGTCAGGACCAAATATCACTCACTTTGTAGGGCCAATGTGAGTCATCTAGTACACAGGTAATAGATTTGCGGCTAAGGAGGGCACATAAAGTACATCTTTGAACTTTCCATGTTCAAACTTGATGGAACCCTTCCCTTTGGCTCGAATTTGATGGTCATCACCCATGTGAATGCTAGGGCCATCAGTAGACTATAAAAAAGAGAATGATTCTCTAAATCCAACCATATGATTGGAAGCTCCCGAATCAATGAGGAAGGCATGTGTTCTTGAACAACTAGCCTTCAGTGCATGACATCTCTCATCATGTTCTTCAATTTATTCTCTATGGTCAGCCTTCCTTGTGCCAACAAGTGCAATGATGTTATTTTTTCTAGAAGAAGATCCATTTGATCAATTGTTCTTCTCATACAGGATCTTTTTGGATGAAAGCCCCTTCCATAGTAAGAAAAACGGATCTTTCCTTTGCCATTATTCTTGCTTCTCCTCGAACTTGAGGGATCATCTCACTACTCCTTCTCCATAGGAGGCTCGTTCTTTTTCTTCCCCTTACCATTTGTATCTTTGGGTCCTCCAACAACCAATGCTTGATATTTGGAAGATCTAATGGTCCCCATTTGGACCAACTTTCCATGCTCATTGGTCAGAGACTCAATGAAGGCATTGAGAGTTGGCATCTTCCAATTTGGTGTTGTGAGCTTCCTGGTAGGAAAGGTTGATACAAATACTGAGTAATCTGGGACAAGTTTTGAGAGGATGGCAAGGATGAGTTGATCATCCTCCTTCTAAAATTTACATAGCTTCAACTGGAGCACCATGTGCTTGAATTTGGTGAAGAAATCATTCAAAGTTTTGAATTTTCCTGGGTGAAGAGAAATCAACTCATTCTCTAGATGATAGATCCTCGGGTCATCTTTCTTATCAAACAGCGAAGCAAGTTGATCCCAAATTTCCTTAGGAGTCTTCAATCCAGTGATGTGGAAGAGAAGATCCTTAGAAATGGAAAGGTACAGAAATCCAAAAGGTTCATTAAGCTTATTCCAGTATTTTTCTTTGTCAACATAATGAATTGGCTCTAGCTCCATCTCCATTGTGACTCTGTAGAGTCCTTTGGAGCAAAGCTAAATCTCAATGTCCTCCTTCCATTGATGGTAGTTGAAAGGAGTGAGAGGATCCATAGAAGATTCCATTATGCTGTTGTAGCGAATACAGTGAAGGAGACTGAAAAACCTATAAATCACATAAACAAACACACAAAGTAAGGTAAAAAACCTGCACTTTTTTAATTTTCTTCACACCCAGCTTAGTTAATCAAGCTATCTTGATCAACAATTCCTTTTCTTAGTATTTATGTGGTAAATTCTCCACTTCTGGTGCAATGCTGGAGGGATAAATTTTGCTCAATTTGTTTTGATCTAGTATGAAATATGTAGAACGATAAGTGACTTGTCCTGCCGAGGCTCTGATATCGTATTAAAATTGAGATCACGGAAATCTATGAACCAAATAAAAACTCACAAGAAGATTACATAAGCAATTTTACTCAAAATATGATATGAAACAGTGCAATAATGATTTGCAGCTATGGATGCTTTCATTAATCAAAAGTAAAAAGAGATGATTAATACAATGTAATACACTGGTATTAATAACCTGTCAATTTGAATACATGAGAGAGAAATTTGAATTGATTGACTCAACCGAACTGAATGTATAACTAAGCATGTATAAATCATTATCGGAGCCTAACTAGTTAGCTCCAGTTGTCCAAATCAGTTCCTCAATCAGTTAGAATCAGTTAACCAGTCTAACTAAATGTGGTAGGTGAGGAAAGGCGAATTCCCACATGCAGTTAATCAGTGACTAGCGCTAACTGAATATAACTGGATGTAACTGACTCCTAACTAGATTGACTACTCACCAACTGAACTCAACTGAAGGAGGTTGGTTTCGACACTCCTAGTGGCTCCTAAATTGTAGGGATTGGTCTACGAGGCATCTAAACTGATGCATGCAAGTGCAGTCAGTGGAATTTAGCCTCAACTAGTGTTCCCCACACTCTAGTAATGGGTACATGTGGCCCAATTAGGCCATGTGGATTCAATGGTTCTAGTGACTAAATAAATACAAAAAAGACTCATAATTTAGACATAATTGACCAAATTGGACAAGGATGTCTTACAACTTATAGTTACCTTGTTTATTTTCATGGATCTTTTTTTACGTTGGATATCTCTAATATTTATTAATTATTTTAGTTTAGATCTATTATAAATAGTTATTAAAGCGTAGACTTATTATTAATACATGGCTTTGGGGTTTTAAAATACAGACATTATGATTAGTGTGCATTCATTTATATTACAAACATACCAAACATCAACAATAAGAGACATAAATATGAACATATACATTCTCATTAACGCCTTACATCCAATAATAATTGTGGAGCAAGATCCCAATAAAATCACATTTTAAACAACTGGGTCAAATTCAGTTTGAATATATAAAAACCATGTGGTGTCTCTCCATCAAGAGTAGAATCCACTAACAACATATAAATGTTATTTAATAGTTTAAACATGACAATGCATAAAGTAAATCATATATTTTGAGCTCTATAACACTTTCATGAAACCAATATTCCTAGGATAGAATAAAACACTAATAACACCAAATGAGCCCTAAGAATTAAGAGAGCCCTAGAATTCAATAGTCCTAAAAAATAATTCATCATAGAAGGCATGATAAAAAATAAATTTACAATATAATAATCTATTGTAACTTTGGATAAAAAGCATAAAAAACATGATAAAAATAAAATCATGTTAATTATTGGATAAAAATTGTCTTGAAAACTAAGAATGAAAAGTGGAATCACATTAACCAGAAACTTCACCTTGTAAGTGCAATCCCCTGAGGGTGAACCATGACCCATTGTATCATTTATATAGAATAAAATAACACCTGATTTTCCATCCAATACTGGAAACCACATTCTCAAAGAAGGTATCACATGAAATTGACTAAAAATACAGTTGAATGCAACCATATGCCTGAATTACAAGGAAAATGGAGAGCAAAATAACCCTTAGGAGCCTCCATTACTAAAAATTGGGGGCGAATATGTGATTTCACTAGATTATCTCTAGTAATTAGGGGCGAAAGATAGATTGGAGGGAGATTTTGCTAGGGCGAAAATAATTATTTTTCATTTTCCTCATTAATATACAAGAGGCTATTCATTTTGGATTTATTTATTTTCTAATAAATATTGGGCAAATATATCTTAGCTGAAAAGTACCTTTCCATATAATAAAATAGCCCACTAAATTTGTGTAACCCCTTTAACATAGCCCATGGGCTATATATAGCCCCTAAGATTATCCATGCATACAACTATTATGTAATAAGAATCCACTAAATCTTTTACCATATATTGACTTGATACTCTTAACCAAAAGATGGAGGTTGTTGTCTTCTTATGGTACACTTGTAGTTCTACATGGTTAAACTTATAATTTCAATCATTAATCCTTAGAAATTATTTATCTATCATCAAGAGTGCAGGGATACATAACTATCATCCTGTTAAGAAAAAATCTATTAATAAGTCTATTTGTTATTTATTTCTAGCTAATGAAGCATAGGAGGCACACTCAATTCATATCAATGGAAAATATTTACAATCTTTAATCAACAACCCAATTATATTAGTCCTATTGATGACAAGATCTTAAATTCATTATAATCCTCATCCATTGTATTCTTATACATAAGAGAATACAAAATTCTATTGATCTTAAAATTCTAATAAATGAATGCTCTCAACTAAATAGAGGTCATATGGTTTGATGTAACACAAACAACCAATTTAATTTTTTTTCATGACCCTAAGAGGTACAGTCAACAAGCATTTGGGCCTCATTTTTTTCTCAAGACAAATATCCATCACTAAGATAATTATGTGATTCAGTTGCAATCATTTATGTTACTAATTACACTAAAGTAACTATTTTACAAGGTGAACATATATTTCCTATTAAACTTTCATCATCAAAGTACGTTTAACTCTATACTAATTTGTCAGCAAAATCCTCATAATACCAACAACTTTCCTTGATTGCATTTAACTCTTTTATTTACAAATGAATTATCCTTTCTAAAATGTTGTACATAAAACAATACAAGGAAAGAAATCACATAAACAGATATACAAAAGAGGCACCAATATACATGGTTCACCCAAACATGGGCTATGTCTACAAAGAATTTGTCGATCTCTTTTATTAATTTGTGATAAACAAGAAGGAATACAATCTGTAGCACATGTTGATATATTTTCATGATATAAACTTGGGTCTTTATTCATTGGGTCATAAAGATAAATGGTCATATAAACTGCTGAGATATGGGATACTACTCCCTCCTTCTCTATATAGATTAAATAACAATATTAGTGCTCAAGTTCCTCTTACTCATACACATGGGTTCATGATTCAGTACATGAATATGAATTATTATAATTTTATGGGTTCAACTAAGAATTATATAAACACAGAAATAATTAACCAAGTAATGGGATCTGACTATCTATAAGTAGAAGTCATCCTTGCTTTTCCTCAATGTAATAGCATAGCCACTATTCCCAATCGACACAATAAAATAAATATATAATGTTTAGGTAAGGTAACTCTTACAGAATTCTCCCGTTACCTTTCCAACGGTGCTTTGCATGTGCTCGAAAGAGTAATGGATTCTCTTTAGAAGCTTTGATGGATTCAAGCGTTCGAATATCAAGAACAACAACACCACAGTACACAAAGAGGTCACCTCCTTCAATTCATGGTTCCATCCTCTCCTGAAAACGATACCCCAAATAAATGGAAACAATATAACCCCCCCCCCCNCCCCCCCCCCCCATGAAAAAACAAGAAAGGAGGAAGGAGATGGCTCTCTATATCCTACCCAAATCCATTTTCCTTTATCCTTACCATAGTCAGATTCAACCATTTCCAAATCTTGGAAGGTGAATAACAACTTAATTCCCACATAATGCTGGCAATAATCCTCTTTTATTCTAAATATTATGATACTTAACATTTGCTTGTATTCTGGTTACATAATGATCTTACTTTCCAACCATGAAGGAATTGATGGGGTCATATGCATGTGATCTATTTGTTTATGACCCAAGGTATCTTTATCTTGTATTTCTAATAAAAGATGAGTAATAAGGATGTAGTACATTAAAAAAATGATATTCTATATGATAATTATTATTTATATTATCCCATGGGAATGATACTCATGACACATGCCCCCAATTACCTACTTAAAGTCTTCAATGTAGTGTAAGTCTAACATTTATTATAATATATTTACTTTCAATATTATCCTTCTTGTTATGGTCATGTGCTAATAATATTTTAACCTTACTTAATATTATACTAATGATAGTTATGGGTGAAGAGGGGTGTTACATCCTCCCCCCTTAGAATAACACCGTCCTCAGCGTTCTTATCTTTTTAACCCATATTTCCTTATTTTTATTGTTTTTATAAAACGATAGTTATTTAATAAATCAAGTTATTTGATGGATTACCTAAGGCATTTCCCCTTCAACGTCTCTATTTGAGGTCTTCAACATTCTTTTCCTTCAATATCTGCACTTTACAATAAATGTTACAGTTTTTTTCCTAGAACCTCAACATAAAACATGTACATATGTATTGATGAGTTAAAATAAGGAGTAATAAGATATGATTCATATGTAGCAGTACCATTATCACAACTCATAAGAATTTATCTTTACTTATAAATATTTACCTCTTGATAATAACATAGTATTCTTGTGACTACACATCATTTGTCAATCATAACAATAATATAAAAATTATGATCTATAATAAATTCATTCATGTATTTGTATTTTTTGGCACATAACTTTTCCATATTTAACCTCCATATCCATACCTATGGTATGGTGGTACTTTTCCTCAAATACCTTTAAAATCATTCCACTTTTCTCTACAAATAAGTATTCATATTAAACTAACATAACTTGTGCATAATCATAATTTTCTCATATATTCTGAAATATATACTAATTACAAGAATTACTAATGCACATAACAACTATCATTTTATCACATTATTACACAAGGGCTTACTTCATATATAATTTTGCAACCTATCATTTTGTGATGCATAAAATACCAAAAATAATATTCCCACACACACCTCTTGTATGGAATTGATGTTCCAAGCATTTTTTGGATGAAATATTCATTCATAAGTTCTAGAATATATATACATGAGGGTCATATCCTCATGGAACTACTAGTTCGCATGAAGGCCTCCTCAACCTGTATATATTCAATTCTTTCATATATGGAAATAATACCATATGTTGGATTTTAAAATATCTTTTTAATATGTGTATACAACCAGGGCGTCCCCACAATTGCTTGACATAACATTTCTTGCTTAACCATTATCATATTTATCAATTGATTTGTTCTTAACTTTAAATATCAATTTCAAATATTATTAAATCATGTAATGATTGTACACATATACCAATAGTCAATCCACCTGGTTCCAGTATATTAGTAGTATTCTTGCTTTAATGTGGTTCAATTCACCATGAATTTAACAACCAATCCTTGGCTCAGTCTAGGAAGAATACCTATTATGCACATTAGCTATAGCTTAGTCAATACTTGATTGGGTGTTTCAACTACCTCTCAATGAACTGGGCACTAGAAAATATCATGGTATTCTGGACTACCTCCCGGTACCATGTACTGGAATGCAACATACATCCACTGCACATTAATACCCAGTTCAGTTCTAAGATAATCTATTATATACAAAAAATACATAATAGGCGATACTTGATTGGGTATTTCAAGTACCTCTCAGTGCACTAGGCATTGGAATAGTTACGACACTCTAGATTTCCTCTCAATACTTTGTGGTATAACACAACATACATCTACTGCTCATTCACATTTTTGCGATTAGTATAGTGTACTGGAATGCAACATGCCTATGTTGCATATTCACACCCATGTGAATACTTTCACAACTATATTTATGTTTCTTCCCTTGAACCGGACTGGGCTACTTTTATTTTTCCTTTCTTGAATTCAATTAAAATTTTATCCATTTTTTTGGTTTTACGATTACCTTCATTAAGTATTTCAAATGAAAAGTCATGATGAAGGATTTCATTATGTAGTTATGAGAAGATACTAGCCAGAACATACTCTAAAGTACAGTTATGCACATACATTACCTCAATCATTAATAGACCAACTTTTCCATCAAATAACTTTATCTCTTATAATTTCAAAAGATAAGGATGAGTAGTCGTACACAACCCATGTGTACCTAATACCTAATTTATTCCATATGCATTGCAAAGAGTCAGTTGGCCAAGTCATGCAATCATACTAATTATTAGTATTTTTTCTCCAACCCACATACAATCGTAAGGCTCTATTTTAAATATCAATTTCTCAAACAAGACTTAGCCACATAATAAATTAGTAAGTAAGAAAATACAAGATCTAAACTTCAAGGGAGATCTCTCTTTTACAAACCTATGAATCTCATTTTCATTGTATTCTTTAGTACGTAAGTAATAATTCCACAAACCTTCATACTTGCTAGCACACAAATTTAATAGATATGGGTTCATTTCATTACAGAATCCTACTTTTCTATAATCTAGGAGATTTTAGATTAAGCCTAAACTTGGTTTAAGCATGAAATTCTAGATTAATTATTTAACATAATAGGATGTAATATTAATCCTCATGTAGACTATGTTTGCATTTTGAGAGGGAAATGATTAATTTATGCAATCTCACACATTCATCACACTAAACAAACAATTATGCAGCAACAATGCATCTAATTACTAATGGATTGGATTTGTTTCCCACAGACACAAATAGTGTAGATTTTCTTCCATAAAGCCTCAACTTACATTCCTCAAATCACTCACATACAACATTTTGTTGAAATGGTTTAGATCTAATGTTAAGTAAAATAGGGATGGAAACATACATACACCCATGTGTATTCGTTATGTTACATACAATTTAAGCAATTGGATATTCATCTTATTCAATTATATATTTATTCACGCTAGCAATATCATATTGTTTACATGCTTCAAATAACAACTCTAATCATTAAAATTTAATTTTTATATCTTATGAGGCATCTACAATGCATATGAGACTCATTAAAATTGTCTCCCATATGAATCTCATCCTTATTTTATTTTCCATTATTTGAGGTTTCATATTCAGTCATAGAGATTTAAACATGTATTTTTCAATAGACATGCATATTAAGGTGAACAATAAATGACCATTAGTGTACTTGAGTTTCATGAATGTCCACATCACTTTACCATCACTTTTAGCAACTTTACTGGTATTACCATCACTTTTAGCAACTTTACTAGTATTACTCTTTCTCCATCCTTAAGTATAAGACCATGTATCTTTGTTTTCCTCCCATGCTCACAAGGAAAACAAGTATATCAGTCATTTTCTTGATTTTGCATTCAAACTTACAATATGCATTTATCATAACCTGTTACAATCCTTCTAATTGCATAATAAATATAGGTATGCATTATTTTCAATAATCATCCTATGAAAAAATCATATTATTAATGTAATAAATATTTCCATTGATATATAACAAGCATTAATCATGATTATCCATTGTAAATATGATGGCAACAATAAAACAAGTGTTTCCTTTCAACTTAACATTATGGATCTCTCATATCACTTTATGGGATTTTTCTCCTATGCATACAAACGCACATTAATTTACTTCACAATATTTATTCTATGACTAACATCATAACTATATTCATTAGTATTGCAAGCATAACTACTTTAAGAATTTCATAATCATGTTCATACAATTTGAACCTCGTACCAATAAGAAGCAAATCATACATTATTGACACTAAAGTTTTCTTGTAAATATTTCGAGTGGGTGAGATAGAACATTTCTATGCTAGTTGCGTTCACTACAAGTTTCTTTATTTTGTATAGTTAATTCCATAAGGTTGCAAAGTGTTGTAACCTTGCTCTTATAACATTTTGTAACATACCAAACTTCCATCTCACTATGATCGTGAAAGTGGGGTATTAAATTTCGGATTACTTCCAAAACTCACCCAATCATGTTAATTTCAATTGTCAATTGGTAGCATAATCATTTACAAATATTTTACTACAATATATTATTTTATGATTATGTATCAGTTTAAGGTACACTTGCTACCAAATGAATTCCCACATACAACTATTATGTAATTAGAATCCACTAAATCTTTCACCATATATTGACTTAAGACAATTAACCAAAATATGGAGGTTGTTGTCTTCTTATGGTACACTTGTAGTTCTACTTGGTTAAACTTATCATTTCAATCATTTATCCTTAGCCATTATTTATCTATCATCAAGAGTGCAGGTATACAAAACTATCATTTTGTTAAGTAAATTTTCTCTATTAATATGTCTATTCAATAATTATTTCTAACTAATAAAGTATAAGAGTCACACTCAATTCATATAAATGGCATATCTTTACAATCTTTAATCAACAACATAATTATATTAGTCCTATTGATGGCCAGATCTTAAAGTGATTACAATCCTCATCAATTGTATTATGATACATAAGAGAATACATAACTATATTGATCTTTAGCTTCTAATAACTAAAGGATCTCAACTAAATAGAGGTCATATAATTTGATGTAACACAAACAACCCATTTAAATATTTTTTTTCATGACCCTAAGAGGTATATCCAACAAGCATTTCATCTCATTTTTTTCTCAAGACAAATATCCATTGCTAGGCTAATTATGTGATTCACTTGCAATAATTTATGTTACTAATTACACCAAAGTAATTATTTTACAAGGTTAACATATATTTCCTAATAGACTTTAATCATCAAAGTAATTTTAACTCTATATTAATTTGTGAGCAAAATCCTCATAATACCAAGAACTTTCCTTGATTGCATTTAACTCTTTTATTTACAAATGAATTATCCTTTCTAAAATGTTGTACATAAAAAAATACAAGGAAAGAAATGACGTAAACACATATACAAAAGAGGCACCAATATACGTGTTTCACCCAAACATGGGCTACATCCACAAAGAATTTGTCAATCTCTTTATTAATTTGCTATAAATAAGAAGGAATACAATCTCTAGCACATGCTGATATATTTTCACGATATAAAATTGGATTCCACAAATAACATAAATTTATCCTTTCTTATTCAGTAAGAATAGAAGAGACTTCATAGTCCTTTAAACCATAAATTGTTTAACTTTCTAACATAATCGACATCACAAATAAAAGGCTTGTTTTCATTTAGATAACTTTGTTTCCTCATAAAGAAGCTTGATCCAACTCCAATGTCTTAATAATTTATATGATACCATTGGATTTTTAAAGTGAGGATTACCCCAATAAGCAACGTAAATAATTAGTTAATAGACACAACCTTTTCCCCTTTAAGAAACAACTCAATTTGCACACACTAAGTTCATTTCTTGAGCAATAAATGGATTTTTTCTATCAATCTAATTTTGAGTAAAGAAATCGACTCTCCACCTTCTAACTAAAGAATGGAAAAACTTAATAATTAACTCGGTGCTTAAATAATCTAACCGTATTTGGATTTCTGTATAATTAACTAATATCATAAGAAAGGATAGAGCTTTCGTCATTTCCATCCTATCATAAAAATAAGGCCACTTGAAGTGCTCAACTCCCAGTGAGGTAATAGTGTTTTGGTTTTCTTGACAGTAGAAGGATATTTATATCTCACACAAAATACATCATGGATGATATTTTTGTGTTCTTTTCTTCCACGGGAATTAAATAAACAATAATACAGCCATGTATCATACAACTTTGTCATTATTAAGTAATAGGTATGCTACGTTTTAAGACATATGTGAGATATTTTCTTCCTATTAAAGAGACCAACCCTTTCTTATATTGAAGACAATCTACATACTACAACAATATCCATATATGGGATCAACTGTCCCCAAGTTGTACAAGAAGCAAACTCCCATATTCTCCAATATAAATAAATAAAGAAAAAGACATACGACTGATATAATGGATGAGAGTGTTTTTCTCCCTCTACCTATACAACATGTTCATAATTTATATATTCAAGAACTAAGGAGGGACACACCCTTGAATATCTAAGTGTAGATACAATATTATGGGATTGGCTCAAATAGAGGCCACCCCTTCTTCTTCAAATACTTCAGACAGTAAATCTATACTAGGTTATTCTTCAAATACTTCAAACAATAAATCTATACTAGGTTATTCTTCAAATACTTCAAACAATAAATCTATACTAGGTTATAACACCTTGACATCAAAACAATAATTTCATTTTATTTATTGGATTAAGACAACTCTTTATGCATTAGGTCATTAAGATAAATGATCATATAAACTGTTGAGATGTGGGATACTATGCCCTCGTTCTCTATATAGATTAAATAACAAGATTAGTGGTCGGGTTCCTTTAACTCGCACCCAGGGATTCATGATTGAGTACAAGAACATGAATTATTATATTTTTCAGGGTTAAACTAAGAACCAAAATAGATCTGTCTTAAAAAGGGTCTACCAAGCACCAAAAGGGATCAAATATCTATATCTGCAAACGCCTTTTTTAGTGTGGAAAATTTGAGGAAATGTGAATGAAATGATTATGATTTTAATTTGTACTCTTATATATGTGGTTCTAAAAAATATTTTAAATCTAAATTTAGCCGACATGTTTTTTTATAACATTTTATTATTTTTTATAAAGGACATGTGTCATCTCTAGGATGAGCATGAAAGGACTTACACATCTCCCCCTATTGGGTTGTAGAATGCACCTCTTCTGCACAATTATATCAACACAGAATTAATAAACCAAGTAATGGGATCTGACTATGTACAAGTAGAAGTCTTCCTTTCTTTTCCTGAATGTAATAGCATAGACATTGTTCCCAATCAAGACAATCAAATAAATATATAATGTTTAGGTAAGGTAACTCTTACATACTTCCCCTTTACCTTTCCAATGGTGCTTTGCATGTGCTCAAAAGAGTAAGGGATTATCTTTAGAAGATTCGATGAAATCAAGCGTTATAATCTCATGAACAACAACAATGCTATACACAAAGAGGTCGCCTCCTTCAAGTCATGCTTTGATCCTCTCCCAAAACCGATACCCCAAAGAAATGGAAACAACATAATTCACCTCCCCGCAAACAAGAGACGTAGAAGGAGATGGCTCTCTATATCCTTCCCAAAGCCATTTTCCTTTCTCCTTTTCGTAACCAGACTCAACCATTTTGAAATCTTGGAAGGTGAATAACCACTTAACTGCCACATAATGCTAGCAATAATCCTCTTCTATTCTAAAAAAATGATACTTAACAGTTGCTCGTCTTCTAGTTACATAACAATCTTACTTTCCAACCATGAATGTATTGATGGGGTCATATAATTCATGTGATCTATTCGTTTATGACCCAAGGTCTTTGTATCTTTTATTTCTAATAAAACATGAGTAATAAGGATGTAGTAGTTTAAAACAACGATATTCCATATGATAATTATTAATATTATCCTGTGGGAATGATACTCATGACACATGCCTTTAGTTACCTACTTAAAGCCTTCAATGTAGTGTAAGTCCAACCTTTAATCAGGGATAATTTTAGGGGCGAATTTTAGCCCAAGGATAATTTTTCTCTACTTTGATACATTAACTTGTAAATAGTACGTGTGAAAACATGAACTTCAATTTCTATTTTGTGACCGTTATAATGAAAGAAATTGATACATTAACCTGCATATAGTCCAGTATGAAAACATGAATCTCCATTTCTATTTTGTGACAATTATGATGAAGAAAATGACACTTACTATAAAGAAAATATCTATAACTTACCACACATGCCTTCAAAAATTATGTAGTAATTAAACAAACAACACTCGTGATTAACATAATGAATTAAGTCGAATAATTGTTTAAAAATTTCTGTCAACAAATTAAAGAGAAATGTTCTTAGCCAAATGTATATTTTGATTGTTTGAATATATGTTTTACCTTAATAATTATTTTTATGTTGATAGACGTTTAGATTTTATTTGATATTTTGGATTTTTTTAGTAGATCAACAAGATTAACCGAGTGTAACAAGTGTATAGCTCAGACCCAGTTTTTGATTGTTGTATTTTGTTATGGTTAAATACATTTTGATTAAGATTTAAATAAGCTTGTGGTTAAAGAAAATGGTAACAATTATAATGCCTTTGTTTTTTAATTAAACAATATTTGTTTTATGTTTATTATATTAATTATTTTAATGTTTATAATACTATAAATGGATGACTATAACTATCCGTTAATTAGTTTATTGTTTAGTAACTATTTATATCCACAAAACTAAGTGAATTAAATAGTTTGCACCTATCAATGTTTATCGACCACTTTACTTGTAACTATGCTAGTTTACTAATATATCTATCTATATATATATATATACTCTCTTCCACTTGCAAATTTTTATGGTGTTATTCTCCGTAACCCATGGCCTACTCGTTTGGCTTGTCTATTCATTGGGCTGGGCCTTGGCCTATGTTGGCATGTTTTTGGATTTTGTCTATTCGTTGGACTCAACCTTTGCTACTCACCAAACTAAGATTTATGACATTTGACTATAATTTTTAAACATTCTAATTATGTTAACAAGATTATCTAGTAAGATTGAGTTAAATGCTTTTTTAATAATGATTATTTATACATGGTTAAACATGGTATTTTGACTGTAACTTTGAGATGGAGCTTCCTCAAGGGTGGATATATGTAATACCCCCATTTTATTTCCACAACTAAACTATAATATGACCTAGTTTATATGTATTTACTTATTATCGATTAAACTTAATTGGACCAAGGAAACTATAATATATGAACTATGGACCTACATGTATACAAGAGTTATGTATAAAGCTTATTGTTTATTTTGTAAAAGAGGATTTAGTGCTATGATTTCCTTTTAACATAGTAATTAAATGGATAAATGTGGTACAAAGATACCAATTTAAATTATATTTAGAAATGAAATAATAAGTAGCATGCATGTTGTAAATATACTAGCTTGTTTGCATTGTTCATCAATTAATATCATGATAATCAAATATAAACAATTATATGGTTATGCATGATCTTCTGTTTGGTAGCTAACCTACAAGCCAAATGGGCTAAGTAATATCAATATAATTGTGATACTAAAGTGACACATATGTCATTGACATTGAACGAGAAATGGTATGCTATGAAGAATTCATTCATTGTTTATTTATCAGTTTAAACATTGCTATGATATGTTTGCAAGTAGATGTTTTACATGAAGCATAATTTCCCAAACTAGTCATTAAATTATGTAGCTCTAACAACCAAAACAACAATTCATTATGGTCAATAATAGTATTTTGACCCTAGTTTCATTAGGATGGGTGGAGGTATCACTCACCATTATCATTTGAAACTTGTAGCTGTGGCAAGGCCATGTTAAGCTATACTCCCCTTGGAGTGTGATGATGACTATCGGTTACTCGTAGCAAAATCTTGGTTGATATAGTCTACACTTCTTCTTATGGGTTCTATCTAGGGTTAGGTCAGTATAGTTGATGCTCCAACATAATCCAATAGAGGAAATGATAGGATGCTTCATAGTATTTAAGAATGATGTTTTAGAATAAGATACGACACCTTAGTTTTTTTCTCACATCCTTTGTTGTTTAAAAGAATTACTTAAAATTAATTTGTGATAATCTTAGTGTATTGTACAAATCATTTTTAAATATTGTGACATAGTACAATTAGAAAATGTTTTGTTTACTTGATTTATTGTTTTGCATAGCTAGTTGTGAGCATATAATAACTATGCATTAGAATTAGTGATTGTTATCATTAGTATATGTTAGCGTTAACCTTGACTTGGGAATGAGTCAAAGGTGGTTTAGGACTAGCACATAGTTTTGGGAACATGGTTTGTTGCAGCCCATGGTATTGTCCTATGGTATAACATGTAAAGAAGCCTTTATAAGGCTTGAGGAGGCTCCATTGTAAAGTGGTCTAGAGGTGAGTGGTGGCTATCTCACTCATCCCGTCTTAGTTGGTTTAGGTCAAGGGATATAATAGATCTATTATGGTAATTTTTTCTCAATTTTTAGTTTTCCATGTAAACATTATGTCCCCACAAGCCATCAAGATGAGGGGATAGTCCATCCCCCCAAGTCACCCTATAGCTTGGCCAAGAATTCATAGGTTGTAGCAGTTATGTATCTTCACACAAGCTCCAATCGATAACACATTCTCTTTCCATAACATACCCACAAAAAAACCTCAAGGAGCACAACCATACCTCTAATGCCAATTATTAGAAAAAATAGGATCATAGAGCAATAACAATAAACAAGATGCAAATATCAAACACATAAACACATTACAAGAGAGACACCAATATAACATGGTTCACCTAATATGGGTTACATCCACACATAAATTGTGAGTCCTTTATTATTATACCATCCAACAAAATGAAGGGATATAACCTACAACACACCTGATGCCCTTCCTCTTCATTCTGTTATAGTTTCTCTCACAATCATAGATATCATTTTAAAATACACAACCTTATTACAATTTTATTTCCTTTTATATGGGAATTACCATTGAAAAATACCATAAGTCACCCAATACCATGGGCCCGGACCCCTGCACCCCCTTGCTTAGACGAGTGTATAGAAACTGGGGTACAAACATGATTAAACAATAATGTCTCTGCATCAAGGATATTAGGATCCAAAACCAACAATATACACACAAGTTATATGTATGCTACCTATGATCCAACCAGCAATTGGCATATTGTCGAACTTCGACGAATTCAAGCAATTTGAATACTTCGACTACTTCAACTACTTCAACAGGTTCAACATCGGCTTCAACAAGTCCGAACCTAGACACAACCAACCTTGACAACCTCGACCAGTTTCACACTCGACATACATCATCTTGGCATGCCTTGTCAGCACCGATGATTCTCAAACATCAATAGATTGTGTCTCTGTCTTCTAGTCGTCTCTGAAGGTTGAACTTTCGAACCGTTATAACTTCTTGTAACTGAACGTAATGGGTAGCCACGCAAGCATCTCATCAGTCTATATAAACATGTACATTATTGTGACAAGGTACCAACCTTCATGGAGAAGAAGTAAAAATAGAAATTGGTTCGAATTCTTGCATATTGTCTGTGAGCATACTTTCTGTCGATCTAGGGTATTTCCTTCTTTACTTGTTCTTTTTTTAAGCTTCCTCCATAACAGTGCTCAACTCATTCAGTCGACTATTTTCCCCAATGTGCACCTTGGCATGGCCCAGATCATTGGTATCAGAGCTTCATTTAGAGCTTGATCTTGTCAATAGCTTTAAGTCACATCATCACTTCCATAAAAGTTATTTAACTCATGCATGTTCAAACACGCTCACAAACACAACAACACAAGAAGACACTTCCTTCAACTTCAGAAAAGGTGGCCAAATAAGAATACAATAGACATGCAACTAACGAGACAAAAAAACTCATAGAAAAAGCACTGGCTCGCCAGTGGACCGAAATGTTCTCCCAGTTCAGCAAGATTCTCATGCGATTCACTTTGAACTCCGAGGATTCCTCGATGTGACCTCACTCTGTTAAAATCAGCCCCTTCAAAGTGGAAATGAATTTGGACATACAGAATCTTGAAGGCAATATTGGTGTGGGATCAGTCAACAATTGGGTACAACAACTAGAATCATACTACTCTGTGAATCAACTCTCATAAGTGAAAAATATCACCATTGCATCCTTGAAGATGTCAACCTCCGTACACTGTTGGTGGGAGAATTTATTGACACAAATGGAAAAAGAAGGTGACCCCATAGACACATGGGTAAATTTTTTTGAATTCGTTCCAGAGTTCTACCCACCCAAGTATCTTGAATATCAGTATAAGAAGTGGTAGCAGCTAAGGCAATGAAAATACTAGTCCATACAGAGTTACACTGATGAGCTTTATCGACTCATGGCTAGACTTGGCATCCTAGAAGAAGAAAAATTTATTTCCCTGAAGTACGTCATAGGTTTATCCCTACAGATTCAGAAAGAGATGGAATTTCTGACTATCATTACGCTTGTGTATGATTTCATTACAACAACAAGCTTGAAGCTAAACAAAAAGGAAAATCGTGTTTGACGAATAAGCCAAAAGGTCAAAAATTTGACAAGAAGTCAACGGTCGACTCGGAAAAGTAAAATCACCCTTCTCATTCGACTCTGCCAAACCCCGATCATCAAAAGAAGAACTTTCAGAAATACAGGAGGGATCACAACAAACAAACTCCTACCAGGAAATGGTGTGATTATCACATTTTAGCATGGCATGATACATCAGAATGCAAAGCTCAAAAGATATCTTAAATTGGCAAAATTGTCGACATACGACTTGTCCGAAAGAACCTTGGTAGAATATTATCCAGATGCAGCAACCCTCTTGGCTTCGACTTCGACCACTCCGACAACCTCTACTATCGTCGATGAGGAGGAACGAGAGCATTTGTTCCATACACGGATATGGATTCATAAAAATCCATTACATATGATTGTGGATAATGGTAGCCACAAGAATTTTGTTTCTAAATATCTTGTGAAGAAACTTGTTCTTGTCACCACTCCACATCCTCATCCTTACAATATCGGTTTGATTAAGGATGGACAGGAGCTAAGGATCACATGCCAATCCATACTCACTTAGTTCATTAAGCCTTTTGAAGATGAAGTACTTTGTGGCGTGGTACCATTGTTTGTAGTTGACGCCTTGTTTAGAAAACCTTACATGTGGGATTGACACGATACATATCAGTCATGGCCTCAGAAGGTGATTGTCAAAATTTGAAATCAATGGTATGGCATACCGGAGCGACAACCTACATCAACGGTTGCTATGCTAACTACCAAACAAACAAAGAAGCTTATAAACCATGCCCAGATGTTCACATTAGTTATGATAAAGCCTCAACATTTCAAAAAGACTGCAACAATGAGTTGACTCACCGACCAGCGTACCTCTCGACAACAACAACATATCAACAACATTATTGAGGAATACCAGAACATATTTCAAGAGTTGACTGGAGTACCTCTTCATTTTAAGGTGAAAAAATCCATTGAAATTGCTCCTGGTTCTTCATTACCTAACACATATATTTACAGAAAATACATTCTCAAGAATGAAGAGATTTTCTCCTGGTTCTTCATTACCTAACACATATATTTACAGAAAATGCATTCTCAAGAACGAAGAGATTCGCAAGGAATTCCAAGATTTGGTCGACAAGGGTCATATCTGCGCTACCTCCTCTCCTTATGGAAATCTAGTCATCCTAGTTCCAAAGAAATATGGGACTTGGCACATGTGCATCGACTATTGGGGCTCTCAACAAAATTTCAATGAAGAACATATACACTTTACACGGATAGATGAACTCACCGATAGTCTGAAAGGTGCTGATTTCTTTATGAAACTCAACCTTAAGTCGGGATATCATCAAATTACGATCGAGTCCATTGATGTATGGAAAATGGATTCCAAGACCAAGGAAGGATTGTTTGAATGGTTAGTCATGTATTTTGGCTTAACTAATTCACCTACAACCTTCATTATTATATGGACGACCTTCTACAACATTCCATAGGAAAGTGTGTCGTTGTCTATCTCGACGATATCCTGATTTTCAATCGATCATGGGAAGAACATGTCAGACAGCTTTGAGAAGTCTTCGACACTCTCCAGCAACATTGAATATATATGAACATGTACAAATGCTCATTTGCGATGACCAACATAAAATATTTGGGGTATGTAATTGACTCTGTAGGCATTCATGTCGACCCAGAAAAAATACAGATCCTAAAACATGGCATATTCCTCAATACATTCATGAACAAAGAAGTTTTCTTGGTTTGGCTAATTTCTATCGATGGTTCATACTTGGATTCATTCACATCACATGGCCTTTGAATCAATGTGACTAAAGTAAATGGGAAAACTATCTTCACATGGACACCGACACAACAATAATCTTTTGAACAACTCAAAAACAATCTTTGTACTGCACCAATACTTGTGTTTTTGCTTCAGCCTTTTGAGATTGAGACAGACACATCAGACTATGCTCTTGGTGTAGTGATCACTCATTCAGGTCACCCAGTCGCATTTCATTCCTAAAATTTTAATGACACTATTATAAGGTATTCAATGTATGAAAAAGAACTTTACGCCATTGTGCAAGCTCTTGAGCAATGGAGACACTACATTCTTGGAAAGGAAATGGTTATCCTCACTAACCATAAACCTGTGCAGTTCACTCCATCCCAGTCGATACTACATACAAATCAACAACTCAAGTGGATTAATTACCTATAACAATTTCAATTGGTAATTAAGTATCAGAAAGGAAAATCCAATTCCGCATTCGATTTTATCAGGAGACAACCCATTACTCTATTGTCTACAATGATGAGTATGCAGGGTTATGACACGACTACTTGGCCATAATTGAGTTCGATAGACTATGTCTTCTCCGTAATTTATCAACAAATACAGACCGACACGCTATCTACTAGTGACTACTTCGTGAGGGACACCTTCCTATACAATCTTGGACAACTTTGTGTACCAACTGGTGAGCACTGACAAAAGCTCATTTGGGATGCACACTACAACAAAACTGCAGGACATTGTGGAGTCACAAAAACACTTGATATCCTCCAGAGGTATTTTTACTATCCTTCACTTAAATATGGCGTCAAGAAGTACATTCTATCATGCGTGGTTTGTGTCATTGGTAAAATGGCGAATAGACGACAAGGACTGTACACATCCCTTCGAGTTCCTAGTCGACCATGGGAATGTATTTCTATGGACTACTTGATGGGAGATCCTACTAGAAAACATCAGCATGGCACAATCTTAATAGCAGTCGACATATTTTCCAAATTGGATATACTTATACCATGCAAGAAGACTACGATAACACAAAATACTTCTCATCTCTTCTTCAAACATGTTTGGAAACATTATGGCCTCTCGATGAACATTATTTCTGACAGAGATGCTATATTTGCGAGCACCTTTTGGAAAAATCTCTGGGAACAGCTGGACATGATACTTTCCTTTTCAAAAGCCTTCCATCTGTAGGCAAATAGACATATGAAAGTTGTAAAGAACTTGGTATTACAACTGCTACGCATGTACAACCATAAGCATCATCAAACATGGGATGAAAACCTTCCATACACACAACACAGTTACAATCATACTCAACATAGTTCTACGGGAAACAGTCCATTTGAGATCTGTTATGGATTTCAACCCTCAGTGCCTATTCTCAATAATTATGGACTATGGCGATATTTTGGCATATTTTGCACACCTTAGTGGTCCCATATTGCATAGGGAACCCTCCTCGGGAATATATTCCCTCACATTTATGTGTTTATGGTCATTTATGAGCCCTTTTTCCTAGTTTTTAGGGATGTAAGTTATTTTCTAGCTTCCACTCTTACACCATGCATTGAAGATCCTATTTTTGTGCTTCCATGATATTTATGACCCCATTGGATGCCCTATCTCACCCATTTCGACCTCCTTGATGTTTTGTAACCCATTTTGTGCATTAGTGTGCCTCCATGTGCTCTTCATGGCTCCACTCCATAGTTTTTGGGTAACTCCTCCTCATTGTGCTAATTCAGGAAAGGGAATATTTTCACTAATCCACCACTCCCATAATTCAACTTAATTATCCATGATGAAGGTTAAACCTTACCTCTCTCTAATTTGGTTTGATCCATTTGTGTTAGAGTGGTCCTCCTTATCCTATAAATACATATTCCATCTCCTTGTTGAAGTTAAATCTTGAGCTTTAGACCATGTGATTTATGCTATCCAATCGTGTTGGGAATGTTGATATTATTGAGAGTGTGTTGAGACTTAGAGCGAGTATATTTGTTCCCTTTCTTCCATTATATCAATCTACTAGTCTAGGTTCTCACACAGAAATCCAGGAAATGGGGACGACGAGCTAGGTCATATCCCATAGGAAGTGGAGATGAACAAGAAAGTAGTAGTGGGAAGTGTTGTATATCTCGAAAGAGGTAGTTTCGAGAGTAGTGAGACTAACCTAGACTCTACCCATGGATCCATGGTCTCATCTCGGAGGTGACCTGTTCAAGCGAGGAATACTTGATGATGTCTACAGCTACGAGGAAAGTTGTCCTGCTGCATCCAGTTGCTTATATTTGAGATAAGTATTTCTCTTATGTTATGTTTTCATTACATTATTTGATTTGGTATATGTGCAATGATGGTTGATTGGTTGTTTGAGTGTTCATGTATTGAATGTCAGGATCTACATGGAGGAAGGATGAATCTCATATAGTATGGAATTTAGTTTCTATTCTTGTTACCTTCTTTCTATTATTCTTTTTCATAACCAGAAATTGTAATTTTGGCTCTATTTTATTGAGAGGGGCACAACCATATGATCCGTTTCGACCAACTATGCTCATTTTGGTGTTGTGATACCTATTCCATTGTGTCCGAAGCAGCGTTTCTAGTGAACAACAACTTTCATTTCATTGAAAAAGCTTTTCGGATGACCAAGATATGTTTGTTTTGGTTCGACAACTTTCTGGTGACAAGATGAGCGCACTTGTCATTTTATTGTAAATAACTTTGTTGCATGATTCATGTTAGTTGCATATATGAGGATGATAGATGTATTCTATATGTAAAATTAATCGATAGCTGGAGGGTGGCATCCATACGATTTGATTTTTATTAGTGAGAGATGACTGTAGAGGACAGTCATCGGGAGTCGATTTTGAGGGTTGTAGCTGCAGCCAGTGTTCTTATTTGCTATGGTTTCGACATGGTTGTATATTGCAGCCTATGTATGCTCCATGATATGTGGTTTTCCTTACTTTTTATGCTCACTAACAGCACACACATAATAACACCGAAAAAGTAGATTAATTTGCAAATAATCAATGACATCAATACTTGGTTATTTATAAACTATGCTATCAAACAAACCCAGAATACATAGACTAGATATTCACAACGATTATGATGTTTATCATGTATTATTGATTGAGTGTCACAATTAATTATTTAATTAAGTGGCGTAATTAAATGTCACAAACTTTAGTTATAATTGAATATCTAGAATTTAATTTATTTGGGTGAATGGTTAGTCAGATCAATAATAATTTATCTATATCCATTGTTATTAAACCTTAGTTAGTGTTAATTTTATCACCTTTGGCCTTATCTCAAGGTTAGGGACATCACATTCATGGTTGAAGATGTAATAATATAAATTGGTTTGAATTCTTGCATATTGTTTGTGCGCATCCTTTATGTCGATATAATGAATTTTCTGCTTTACTTGTTCTTTTTCTAAGCTTCCACCATAATATTACTCGACTCATTCAATCGAATTTTATCCCTAGCATGCACCCGGGCACGACCCGGATCAACCTATGTATACATACCTTGCAAACATAGACTAGTATAATTTAAATATGTTGGTGATCAAAATAATATTATTAATAGTTTGATGCATGATGGGTGTATAAAATAATAAATAGTCTTGTAATATACATTTCATTTGAATTAATTTCCATTTCATTTGGTTTATTTTTCATTTCATTTGGATTAAATTACATTTAATTAAAGATTTGATTTCATAATTCTACTTTGGTTTCTATTTGATTGGATTTGTACATTTATCTTATTGAAAATAAGTTTATTATTTTTTAGTAGGATGTCAAGAAAGGATGTATTATTTTCTCATTATAAGTACTTCTTAGGAAAGGGGACATCCATACCTTGAGAGGACAGAAAGTTGTTAGGGAAAAACATAAAGAAAAACTTTGAAGAAAGACTAATTTTTTGGGGGGGACATTGGGGAGAAGAAAGGAGAATTTCAGTGAAGGGAAAAAACATTGACTTAGAGGATTATTTAAGGATTTTATAGAAGGATTGCTAAAGGATAGATTTTGGTTGTTGATTTTGTTGTAAGAGCATAAGTATGGAGAGCTAGGAAATACATAAGTATCCTAAATCTAACAACGAGATAAAGTAGTAGTTAGGTTGGGAGGATAATCTTAATTTGAATAATATTGCTTGATAATTAAAGACATATTGTATTAAATAATTATAAAGATAATTTATTATATGATGCAATGAAGTTGTTAAAATTTAAATTATAGAAATTGTAATTAGTAACTTAAAAAATTACAACATATTAACTAGATAACTAAATTAATTAACACCCCATAAAGGATGTCACACATGCCAAATAAAATATACCATATATCCTATCATTTTCACTCAATGCACAATCGATGTTGGACCTATGTTCGTCATGATTACATTTGATGCACAATCGATGTTGGTCATGTGTTCACGATGATTAAATTATAGTATATGTGGCTAGTCAACTTCACCATGAGACTATTCAATGGGTCTCGCATGTTTGGATAATATCTAATATCATTGCCAACTTTTCTAGGAGAAAAATAGTAGTTCCTTGTTATTCATTAGAATCAAAGGTAACATGTTTGTTGCATCAGGTATACATAAACATGGAGTGGCACAGTCCGGGCACGAGTGCTCAACAATCATACAAAACAGTGGGTAGCAATTAAGTCTAAAATAACAACAAGTGACAAGTATCCAAATCTGAAACCAATTCACCTAGTAATAGAATACACGTTGAAATAGGATTGCTTAGCTAAGGAGGCACTTTTGGGTACTATCAGAATAGTAAAGATAGTGGACTATTCCAACTATAACACCAAAGGGTGTGTCATCAAATCAAGCCATCAAGTGGCTAAAAATCATGTTTATGACTAATAGAACTGAAAGGAGCCTCTCCCACTGTATTCACCCTCAGTGAATTCCATAAAGTGAAGGTACCCAGAATTCAATCCAAGTGCCTCCTTAGATAAGCCATCCGCTTTAACATTGTATTCGTTGTATACATGGGCAGACTCGAGTTGGTAAAAGGAAGCTTGAAGGATTCTAATATTATTGCACCAACCCTCAAGTTCAAGAGCAGATAGGTCAGCCTGTCCATTGAACCATTTGATGATAGCTGAGGAGTCTCCTATAATGTGTAGATATGGTATCCCAACCATTTTTTAAAAGGACAGTAATACCCATAGAGCAAGGAGTTCTTCCTGGGTGTTGGTGCTCTGACCACATCCCATTTTTATACAAATAATAATCCTTACTGATCATGAGATGTACACCAGTGCCTCCATTCTTTTTCGCAGAGGCCCCATCAAAAAAACTGATAGGGTACACAAATACCCAGTCCATTCCTTTCAATCTCCTATTGCGTTTGGAAAGAACATTCACAGTATGACTCTGAAGCTTCTCCAAAATGTTATCAATGATCAATTTTGATATAGGTCTATGATATTCAAAAATTTACTTGTTTATGGAGATCCATATATTCCAAGACATGATCAGAGGGAGGTATAACAATTATTTTTCATTACTCATCCATTTGGCCCAATTGAGCCCGAAAGATGGTTCATTCCCATAACGTACCCTGTAGAGCCCTCTTATACCCAATGCCATTATGTGTGGAAAAAGCAGGGGGGTGCAATGTAACTGCTTACTGTGACCTAAATGCTTTTGCAAAAGAAAAATCACATACAAACTTAACCTTCGACTCAACCACACAGCCAATGTTTGATTTTGCTCCTAAAGAGATCAATCTTATATCGGGATATATATATGTCTATGTTAATATTAAGTTATGCAGAAACACATATTGTAAAGGCCATAATTCCGTGGACAATAGTTTTTATTTATTTTCGTTTCTGTAACAAACCTATATCAGTAAAATAGCATACATCCAACCGACTATCCATATCTCACCTTCATTGGTTTGAGTGGAGATATACTAAGAAATTTAACTTTTGTAATTCAATCACCGAAACACCATAACATAATTGTATTAATTAGATAATTGCAATCTTTCTTAAGCTTAAGTTTTCGTAATGCTTAGTCTGTTAGGAGAGGACCTTAATCGATAACTCCATCTTTGTTTCCTTCATTTCGTAACATTAGTCTCAAAAGATACATTGCATTACAAATAAAAGAGATTTTTCATCAAGTCTTTAAAATCCCTAACTAAAGGGGGATAGTCTTAGACACAATTCCATCACTCACTCATGACAACGCCATACTAATTACCTTAACTTTTCTCATGACATAAATGTATGCAAGGCCTTAATTTTACTTCCTAAATAAAAGATCAACAGTTGACTCAATATGGTACAATCAAGAAAGTGACTATTTCTTCCAACGTGTAAGGATCACATGGCGTTATGTAAAGTGAATCCACAAAAATAAAAGCACATAGAATATCTTTCATTATGGCGTTATTTAAATCTGAATTATTGAACGTCTTCAATTTTTCCATTGTTATTCACAACCTTACAAGCATTTCTACAGTGCTTCAATCAATACTAAGGAACAGACTAAGATCATCATGGCACCAAATATAAACCATTAAAGTACATGACAAAACGCAAGGAAAAAGAACATTAGACACAAGTACCAAGGAGACACCAATATACGTGGTTCGCCCCTAACTAGGGGTTACATCCACCAAACTGTTAATATTTTCATTAAAAGAAATTCTGTAAAAAAAACATTTACAATACTGCAGTTCCAGTACTGCATCTCCTCCACAAATATCTATTGTAGAAGACAAGGCCCAATTACTTTCTAGTCATATAACCAGCCCTTTCTCTTTTAAGAAAATATTATTATTAACTAACTCCAACTATTTCTACTTGGAGGATTCCATATGAAAAAGCTAGAAAACAAACCACAGGTCATCACTTGGTATAAACAAAATATATGATTTCCTATCTATGCCCGTAGGATCTAGGAGGCGTTGATGCACATTCCTTTTAATAAGTTCAGGTCTATAAGGCGAATAGAGGGCCATCACTTACATAACCAAAAAAATTATTCTTTTAAAGGAAGGATTAATATGGTTCGTGAGTCCAAGATTGTTTTGTTTTCTCCAATGTTGAACGATATCATGATTGCGTGTGGGCTCTTACTTTCAAACTGTCAATCCCATGAAATTCTTTTCAATATCCTTTGTCATATTTTAGTTGATCATAAAGCATGACGAGATGTAAATTATTGGGCACGGGAAAGCATTGAACCGAAAAATTAAAACCTTAGACAAGTTACCTTTAAGTAAAACAAGGAATCGAAGGCTTCACAAGCATTAAGTCAATGATTTTGCCAATAGCGTGGATGGTGGGTTGATCTTTGGTTTTCCTTTTTTTTTAAACCAAACAAAAACAGCGATGTCACTTCTATGTTGTCCGGGCACAAAGTAAATAGCATGGTTTGTCAGTCAAGAAACGGGTTATGCCAACCGAGTGGGTAGGCCATAGAATCCGCTCTATTCATGGCTAGGGCGTTTGCTGGCCTTTTGATGTCTGGAAACAGGAGCAAGTTTACGATCCCCATGCAAACGCCCTTACCCTATGCCTAACTGGTGTTTGCATTATGCTTTTCACAAAGGACATTTACTCCTTTAAAACCCAACCAAAATACTCAAAGGTGTAGGACAGAATAACAAGTTAAAGGCCAACTAAGGATAAAATTTCCATTTAAAGGATGGATGCTGAGCTACTACCCAGGCTAACAGAAAACGCATCCCTTCCTTAATATTGCGGACCTGTTTAAATGGTCATTCTGGGGTTTGGTTAAATCAAAATAAACCAAAAATAATTACTACAGTCACGACCAGGCAATCCCATCGGTGCCCACAATTTCCAAGAAAATAACGTGGCCATTTTTGTGATCAAGATCATACAACTGTAGATCCTCAGCAGACTCGGCCATATGGACAAATGTGGTGATTTCATTATCCATTAATCGTTATGCAGATGCAGAAAACCAGAGCTACAAACCCTACCCCTTTAAATCGTGATGAAGTGCATGGCTAACTACAAAATACTAGGAATCTGCTCTACAGAGGATAAATATTCAATGTCGGCTAAAACCCATCACAGCAACCGATCCATACCAGCAATCTTTATGAAAGAAAATGATCAAGTTCAGACACTCACCAATGCATAAGAAAGAAGATACCTCGATTTCTCATGATAGGTGTAACACCATTCCCTTCTTTCCTTGAGCTTCCCCTCTTCCCGAATGTGCATAGGAGAAGACTCTCTCATGCTGGACGCGTCATTGTTTCCCTTTGGTCAAATTGCAGAGGTCTTCCCTCCTTTAATCGTAGATCTTCTCTCTATAAGAAAAGCAGAGAGCACCTTTCCCCCTTCCTACACGCAGTGCTTCTCCCAAGTCAGACCCAGAGAGAATACCTATCGCAAACCCTAACTAAGGTACTGGTGGTTTTCTCCTTCCAGTCATGGTGCAGGCTGTACCCCCCTTGACCAGGAAGTTAACCTTCTCTTTATAACGTGTTGTGGACCTCCCTCAGCTAGGATTCCCTCCGCTAAGATTGGGATTTCCTTCTCGACTTATTTATTATGTTTCTATTTCTAAGGAGGGGTCCACCTTCATTACAAGGATATGCTTTGAAAATTGCCTGACAGCAAAATGAAGCCCTGGTAACTCACCGAGCAGATTTTTATTAAACTGTCAGTTTCCATCATAACTCTTATCTTGCCTGCATGCCATTAAGTGGCTAATTAGATACTAAAATACCTCACGAAAAAAAAAGGATAACTTCATGGGCCAATAACTATTCCCCATCTATCGACCAGCCCTTGAGTGAGATATTTCTATATTTTTCCCCTTTTTGCCTACGTGGTCTTTTTAGGATAATACACATGATATTATGCTTATTAATATAAAGCTTAGAGTAATCAACTCACTGCATAAATCGCTATACTGTGGTTACAACACTAAACACACCCTATTGAATAGCGTGGTGGTGATTATACAAGGTTAAAGTTTACAATTAATCGCAGTTAATAAAACTACCATGACGTTCTTCACATGATGCTTGACTTAACGGGCTATGTTTCCAATTAATCTTTTGTTGACATACTATAAGTATGTATATCAATATATACGTCAATCACACTAGGAATCTCTGTATACTATTTTACATAGATGTCATGTCGCTTTAATTATTAAGACGATATCTCCTAAGTTCAAGGGAGCTACTTCCTACAGTCTCCTTTGTAATTTAATTCTTCAGGTTCCTTTCTCAAAAGATTTAATCCCTTGACATTTTTGTACTGATGAAAAATAAGTTTCAACCTTCTCTATTCAGGCTTGTTTGTACTAGGATTGAGTATTCTGCTAGGGCGTCTTGAGTTGGGGACAAGTTTCTATCCATGATGGGTTTAGTTAGCCCCTTGTTAGGTTGTGTCATTGCATTATGTCTCTCAAGCATTTCAAATTAGGTAGTTAACTTGTATAAGTTGTATGCTTTTGCTTCTGGTGGGGCCTTGGCCTTGAGCTCCACACCAGAAAACATTTACAATAAATATTAAAAATTTTACAATACTTAGGGCATACAAGAGGGGCATTACACCCTCTCCCCCTTAAAAATAACACCGTCCTCGGTGTTTTCCATTTGTCTTCACCTTTGGGTCATCATTCCCGCTTCGTATCTTTTTGTTCCAGTCGCTGTAGATCCTTCCTGATCTTCGTGATTTGCTATCAATCAGAACCTGTAGTTTTCCTGCGACAAGTTTAGGCCTAGCACAATTTTATTTAGTACATTATGTACATAATCATAGTTTAACTTAAGCAAAATCCATAGATCGTTTTGCATCGTAATAAGCTTTAATTTTCTAGTTTGCATTGTAACCATCTACAATTTTCTAGTGTTCATTGGTGCCATAATGTAATGTCATATGCATTTATCCAATCTTCTAATTTAGGATTTCTTTACTTAACTATTCCTAAATTGCTTTTTTTTTTTTATGTGTGTGTGCAATGTGTTAATATTTATAATCTTCTTTTATTTTGTTTCTCCAGGTGATATAAAGGGTGCCATGATCGTCTTCATGCCCTTCAAATATCCCACTTTCCGTGGTGCCATGATATCAAGGGTGCCATGATCGTCTTCATGCCCTTCAAATATCCCACTTTCCGTGGTGGGGAGTTAGTGCAATGGCTGAGACCACGTTAACTCAGTCCAATCCACGCTGTAGGGAGACTCATGGTTACTGAGGAATAAGGCCAACACCTTATTGCGCGCCCCTCAGTTAATCCTCATGAGTGACCGAGTCCGCGGCCTACCCTCACGGCAGCATGCCTCTTGCAGGTAAAAGCCTCTCTCGCTTTTCAACCTGCCACATGGAAAATATGTGCTAACTCAAGCACAATCAGAGTGTGTAGAATCACTAAGGGCCTCCCAACCCTGTCCACACCTGATGAACCAAACTCCCTACAGTCACCATCCGCAAAACTCGACATTCGTCAATTATATTGTGTGAAAACAACACCCATACTTAACCTCATTATTTGCGGTAGTAATTTTTTTTTTTTTTTAATCAGTAAATTTTGACTGATAGTGTTCCGGGCACATCCTGCCAGGTTAGCATGTAACATTATATAGCATTCATCAACTCATATTTTTTTTAACATCAATATCTTCAGATAATCAAATCCATATAAGCTCTTAAAATGCCAATCTTAACATCATCCAAGCAACAATAATGTTATCCAATTCTTAATGGTTTCATTCACAAGATTACCAACATGATCCTTTAATCTAGCGCTATAATATAAAAATAGACATATGATAGCAATAAAATAGTCTATAATAAAATGAAAATACCATCCATGGGTGAATCGAAACAAAGGATATTTCAAGATCAAAACTCAAATCCAAGCAACAAGGAACCAATTCTAGAACGTTCACTAATAAGAGCATAACTCTAAGAATTCATTTACTTAACAATTATGAAGCTAGTACTTGTAACTATACAAAAAATTTTCAGTATGTATAATATCATTCACCAGTATCTACGATAGCCTTGGCGAGGTCGACACTGATCAAGAAGTACATTCGCCATTCTATTTAAGGATTTTCAATGCTCAATCCAGCAATGTCATGATTCATAAGGAGATACGGCTTGTCTTGTATTTTTTTCATTTGTGACTTTACTGAACAAGCAATAGGTTTTAACATACAAAACTTCAAAACCTCTATTAATGATTTTATAACCACAAATCAAAACCGTTAACAACTTTCAAACCTTCATTTTTCTGCCGTTGTCAAGAAATGTGTCGACATTCTTTAAGCATTTAATTAGATCTTTGGTATTCAAGTCACAAGGGAGGAGATTAAGTATCAGAAAGAAACTTACCAAGAATCAGATTCCAATTCATACAATGTCAGTAAACAGATTCATAATTGATACCTGATTAAATTTGGAATCCAATCAAGGATTTCGATCTCAATACTCAACCACAAGGTTAATGGATTACACATATCAGCACTAATTCCAACTAAGGAAATAGGAGGCATTCCATTCATGACTCTTCCATTAACCTTATCTAATCAAATACAAAACAAGGTCCCGGTCCATGCCCATACATGCAATCATTAGGTCTTGACAGAAATCAATATATAAATAGATCTATCCTTGCAAACTCATACCCCCACGAGATAGGAATTCCCATACATGAGATCTATACTTGGAACACATACAATCCCTTGGATCTATTCATGCAACTATATACAAGCATCAGGTCTAACAGGATTAATTTCCTATGATCAGATCTATCTTTGCAATTTCATACAACCATGGAAATCTAAGTCTCACAACCAATCTATACTCTAATGCATGCTGGAATTCATGCAATAATATAATCGCCGAAGCGTACTCATACTTGGATGCATATCTAACAATCTCTTAACCGATCGCATAATGAGGTCTTGAACGCATATGGAAAAACACACAAGAATCACAGAAACATACGCATGCCCCGATGTATATTAAAATTCTAGGTGCATAAGAAAACTCAAGCAAAAATCTCAGAATATAATCATAACCAGATCCATATTTATGAACTGAAGCAAAATCACAGTACATACACATATACAAAACTATGAATCCCCAATTCCCATATTACTATTTTAATAGAAACTCCTATGGTACTTTCGTTGACCATGAGCTTGACCAGAAGACCTCTATACCTCAGTAAATTTTATTGGCGCAACTCAAAATAGAGACAAAGCAATCATCTTAGCTATTTGTAAACATATTCGTAAGTGAGCAAGCGAATAACCAGATACCTGTGTACTTACATGCTCGGGTCTCACATAGAAATGTCAAGGTATAGGGTCATCTTTGTTGTGATTTTGAGCTAATGTTCCAACCTCCCCTGCACAACTCCAAGGTCAGTAAACATGTAGTTCTAAAGTAAAACATGTAGGACCGTTTTGAGCCCAATTAGTCCCAAGTGTATCAACTTGGCTCTGGTAGCATATGTAACGTACCCTGTAGAGCCCTCTTATACCCAATGCCATTATGTGTGGAAAAAGCAGGGGGGTGCAATGTAACTGCTTACTGTGACCTAAATGCTTTTGCAAAAGAAAAATCACATACAAACTTAACCTTCGACTCAACCACACAGCCAATGTTTGATTTTGCTCCTAAAGAGATAAATTTTATATCGGGATATATATATGTCTATGTTAATATTAAGTTATGCAGAAACACATATTGTAAAGGCCATAATTTCGTGGACAATAGTTTTTATTTATTTTCGTTTCTGTAACAAACCTATATCAGTAAAATAGCATACATCCAACCGACTATCCATATCTCACCTTCATTGGTTTGAGTGGAGATATACTAATAAATTTAACTTTTGTAATTCAATCACCGAAACACCATAACATAATTGTATTAATTAGATAATTGCAATCTTTCCTAAGCTTAAGTCTTCGTAATGCTTAGTCTGTTAGGAGAGGACCTTAATCGATAACTCCATCTTTGTTTCCTTCATTTCGTAACATTAGTCTCAAAAGATACATTGCATTACAAATAAAAGAGATTTTTCATCAAGTCTTTAAAATCCCTAACTAAAGGGGGATAGTCTTAGACACAATTCCATCACTCACTCATGATAACGCCATACTAATTACCTTAACTTTTCTCATGACATAAATGTATGCAAGGCCTTAATTTTACTTCCTAATTAAAAGATCAACAGTTGACTCAATATGGTACAATCAAGCAAGTGACTATTTCTTCCAACGTGTAAGGATCACATGGCGTTATGTAAAGTGAATCCACGAAAATAAAAGCACATAGAATATCTTTCAGTATGGCGTTATTTAAATCTGAATTATTGAACGTCTTCAATTTTTTCATTGTTATTCACAACCTTACAAGCATTTCTACAATGCTTCAATCAATACTAAGGCACAGACTAAGATCATCATGGCACCAAATATAAACCATTAAAGTACATGACAAAACACAAGGAAAAAGAACATTAGACACAAGTACCAAGGAGACACCAATATACGTGGTTCGCCCCTAACTAGGGGTTACATCCACCAAATTGTTAATATTTTCATTAAAAGAAATTCTGTCAAAAAAACATTTACAACACTGCAGTTCCAGTACTGCATCTCCTCCACAAATATCTATTGTAGAAGACAAGGCCCAATTACTTTCTAGTCATATAACCAGCCCTTTCTCTTTTAAGAAAATATTATTATTAACTAACTCCAACTATTTCTACTTGGAGGATTCCATATGAAAAAGCTAGAAAACAAACCACAGGTCATCACTTGGTATAAACAAAATATATGATTTCGTATCTATGCCCGTAGGATCTAGGAGGCGTTGATGCACATTCCTTTTAATAAGTTCAGGTCTATAAGGCGAATAGAGGGCCATCACTTTCTTAACCAAAAAAATTATTATTTTAAAGGAAGGATTAATATGGTTTCTGAGTCCAAGACTGTTTTGTTTTCTCCAATGTTTAACAATATGATGACTGCGTGTGGGATCTTACTTTCAAACTATCAATCCCATGAAATTCTTTTCAATATCCTTTGTCATCTTTTAGTTGATCATAAAGCATGACGAGATGTAAATTATTGGGCATGGGAAAGCATTGAACCGAAAAATGAAAACCTTAGACAAGTTACCTTTAAGTAAAACAAGGAATCTAAGGCTTCACAAGCATTAAGTCAATGATTTTACCAATAGCGTGGATGGTGGGTTGATCTTTGGTTTTCCCTTTTTTTTAAACCAAACAAAAACAGCGATGTCACTTCTATGCTGTCCGAGCACAAAGTAAATAGCATGGTTTGTCAGTCAAGAAACAGGTTATGCCAACCGAGTGGGTAGGCCAGAGAATCCGCTCTATTCATGGCTGGGGCGTTTGCTGGCCTTTTGATGTCTGGAAACAGGAGCAAGTTTACGATCCCCACGCAAAGGCCCTTACCCTATGCGTAACTAGTGTTTGCATTATGCTTTTCATAAAGGACATTTACTCCTTTAAAACCCAACCAAAATACTCAAAGGCATAGGACAGAATAACAAGGTAAAGGACAACTAAGGATGAAATTTCCATTTAAAGGATGGATGCTGAGCTACTACCCAGGCTAACAGAAAACGCAGCCCTTCCTTAATATTGCGGACCTGTTTAAATGGTCATTCTGGGGTTTGGTTAAATCAAAATAAACCAAAAATAATTACTACAGTCACGACCAGGCAATCCCATCGGTGCCCACAATTTCCAAGAAAATAACGTGGCCATTTTTGTGATCAAGATCATACAACCGTAGATCCTCAGCAGACTCAGCCATATGCACAAATGTGGTGATTTCATTATCCATTAATCATTATGCAGATGCAGAAAACCAGAGCTACAAACCCTACCCCTTTAAATCGTGATGAAGTGCATGGCTAACTACAAAATACTAGGAATCTGCTCTGCAGAGGATAAATATTCAATGTCGGCTAAAACCCATCACAGCAACCGATCCATACCAGCAATCTTTATGAAAGAAAATGATCAAGTTCAGACACTCACCAATGCATAAGAAAGAAGATACCTCGATTTCTCGTGATAGGTGTAACACCATTCCCTTCTTTCCTTGAGCTGCCCCTCTTCCCAAATGTGCACAGGAGAAGACTCTCTCATGCTGGACGCGTCATTGTTTCCCTTTGGTCAAATTGCAGAGGTCTTCCCTCCTTTAATCGTAGATCTTCTCTCTATAAGAAAAGCAGAGAGCACCTTTCCCCCTTCCTACACGCAGTGCTTCTCCCAAGTCAGACCCAGAGAGCATACCTATCGCAAACCCTAACTAAGGTACTGGTTGTTTTCTCCTTCCAGTCATGGTGCAGGCTATTCCCCCCTTGACCAGGAAGTTAACCTTCTCTTTATAACGTTTTGTGGACCACCCTCAGCTAGGATTCCCTCCGCTAAGATTGGGATTTCCTTCTCGACTTATTTAGTATGTTTCTATTTCTAAGGAGGGGTCCACCTTCATTACAAGGATATGCTTGGAAAATTGCCTGACAGCAAAATGAAGCCCTGGTAACTCGCCGAGCATATTTTTCTTAAACCGTCGGTTTCCATCAGAACTCTTATCTTGCCTGCATGCCATTAAGTGGCTAATTAGATACTAAAATACCTCACGAAAAAAAAAGGATAACTTCATGGGCCAATAACTATTCCCCATCTATCGACCAACCCTTGAGTGAGATATTTCTATATATTTTCCCCTTTTTGCCTACGTGGTCTTTTTAGCATAATACACATGCTATTATGCTTATTACTATAAATCTTAGAGTAATCAACTCACTCCATAAATCGCTATACTCTGGTTACAACACAAAACACGCCCTATTGAATAGCGTGGTGGTGATTATACAAGGTTAAAGTTTACGATTAATCGCAGTTAATAAAACTACCATGACGTTCTTCACATGATGCTTGACTTAATGGGCTATGTTGCCAATTAATCTTTTGTTGACATACTATAAGTATTTATATCAATATATACGTCAATCACACTAGGAATCTCTGTATACTATTTTACGTAGATGTCATGTCACTTTAATTATTAAGACGATATCTCCTAAGTTCAAGGGAGCTACTTCCTACAGTCTCCTTTGTAATTTAATTCTTGAGGTTCCTTTCTCAAAAGATTTAATCCCTTGACATTTTTGTACTGACGAAAAATAAGTTGCAACCTTCTCTATTCGGGCTTGTTTGTACTAGGATTGAGTATTCTGCTAGGGCGTCTTGAGTTGGGGACAAGTTTCTATCCATGATGGGTTTAGTTAGCCCTTTGTTAGGTTGTGTCATTGCATTATGTCTCTCAAGCATTTCAACTTAGGTAGTTAACTTGTATAAGCTGTATGCTTTTGCTTCTGGTGGGGCCTTGGCCTTGAGATCGACACCAGAAAACATTTACATTAAATATTAAAAATTTTACAATACTTAAGGCATACAAGAGGGTCCCTCTCCAATAGGAACCGATCCAATTAATCTCTTAAAATGGTACAAAAATGTTTCTGGACTCTGCAAATCAATTTCAGCAGTAGCAGAACAAATTGGTGGACAAAAGTCTGCATGTCCTCTTCTCTGGACTAATACAAAGAACCTGGACATTAACAGTAAAGTCTTCAAGACCTCCTCTCTGAAAGTTACAAAACTGGACTTCAATAGGCGAAAGAAGCCAAGTATAACTAAGAGTAGTCAACTTCAACAGGAACAACAAAATGCTCTCTGAAACTTCTCCTCACAGAGAAAATGCTGTACTCTGCTCCCAATGAACTGTGCCAGAACTTCTGTCTGAATCCCCTTTCCACTGAACGAATTTCTCCTTTAATACTCATCTTGGTCGTTACAATTGAGCCAATGCTCAAGAACATGACTGTTCACCTCCTTCTTCCAACTGCCCTGACTGTTCACCTCCCTATCAATGTTACCATCATATGGCATCAAGGTTTTGCAACAGCCGTTTTGAAAAGTCCCCCCGTGCGAACGCATTGCCATCTTCAAATCGGAAATTGTGATCATCTGTTCATCCGCCGTTGCGGAAGGGAAACAGGAACAGGCTCTGATATTTTACTTTGATGAACCCGGCCTCAGTCGGCTGTCGGATGGTTTTCAAGTCGAAAGCTGTAGTCACTTGGCTTCCACCGTTGCGGCTTTCGGAATCCTTTGTGCTTCTGATCCTTCCATCTGCGTCGTTGCAGAAGAGAAATCACTCTGGCTTCCGAACATCCTTACGTTCCCGCCATTACGGAAGCCCCGCTGTTTCGGAAAGGGAAAAGCTTCCGCCGCTACGGAAGGAAAGGAGCTTTGTGAGCTCCCATCATGGCGGAAGGAAAGAAGTTTCCGATCCCTGATGTTGCGGAAGGAAATCTCTTCCGATCTTCGATCTGCGGAAGGAAAATAACTCTGTCGTTGCGGATGCCGGAATGCTTCCGACTTCCGACATTACGGAAGGGAAAAGCTTCCGACGTCTGATCTATGTATTTTCTTCTGCCGTCTGATTTTCCACCCACGGCTTCTTTGAACCATGTACCATATTTTGGATCGTTAAAGAGGAATTATCCACCGGATCACCCAACTTCTTGTTGTACATCCAAACCAGAGAATCAAAATTGTTGCATAGTTGGATACAACCATGGGAAATTCCTTTAATATTATTTGTCCATATCTCTTTCCAAGTCCCATCGAGGTCAAGGTTAGTAGCTGTGAGTCAGTACTGTTGACCAGAGTCTGAGATTTGTGCATCATTGAGTTTAGTAACTCTATAGTCCTCCAAATATCTCCTAAGGTCCTCCAGAAGAACAAAGTCAGAATTTAAGCCAGCAATAAAATCCACTCCTATCCATATGCTGCGACCATTACCCATGTTCCATCCTAAGTAATAGGTGATCCAAGACAGAGCTCTGACAAATCCATTCCATATGTAAGAATTACCTTGAACCTTAAAATATTTGCAGCAAATCCATGCATCAATAGTCCAATCCCCGAGGTATTTAGATTTGAGAATATGTGACCAAATACCTTCCCTGTTCAGAACAAGCCAAAGACTTTTTAGTCTAAGAGTTGTGCTTAACCAATCCAAATTTTTGGTGTTCCAGCCTCCTAAGCCATAAGGTCTGGATAACTTATGCCAATCCACCAGGTGTAATCTTTGATTCCCATAATATTTTCCCCATAGAAAATTAAAGATGGCACTTCTGAGGTAGTTCATAATTGTTTTGGGCATTCCAACCAATGTTGACCAGTATATATCCAGCCCCATGAGAACTGATTTGACCAATATCAGTCTGCCTCCAAGAGAGAGAAGTCTATATGTCTAGTTACTGATTCTTTGCTCAAATTTTTTAATAATCCAACACCAGTCATTGACATAGTATCCCAATGGTTTTATATAGAAGCCTAGGTATTTGAATCCCACAAAAAGATGATCCATTATATTTGGTAAAATGGCTGCAATGTTTTCCTTGGTGAGATCATCAATAGAATTAAATAGAAATGATTTTTTTCCTTACTAATTTGCATGCTAGACGCTGAACAGAATAGATCTAGAAGTTGTTTATAATGTTTCCATTCATCAACAGTTCCCTCCCCAAATAATATAACATCATGTACAAAAAGTAAGTGTGTGAGGTACAGTGAGGAAGAAACCTTGACACCAGTAATGACCCCTCTTTGTTGTGCATTTTGTATGAGCAGACTTAGACTTTCGATAATCAATATAAATAGTAGAGGGGAGAGAGGGCATCCATGTCTAATGCCTCTCGATACTGGAAAGAAACTAGAAGGAGTGCCATTAACTAAGACTGCAAATTTTGAAGTTTCCACACATCCCAATATCCAATTTACACCTACAGACGGTATACCAATCTATAAGAGGAAGAGTCTAAGAAAGGTCCAATTCACCCTATCAAAGGCCTTGAACAGGTCTAGTTTGAGGATCATGACTTTTTTATTTTCCACTTTTATGGAGTGCATGACTTCCTGTGCAATACCTATAGGCTTTATGATATGTCTATGATGTAGAAATCCAAATTGGTTCCTCGAGATGGCTCTGTGCAATATAGGTTTAAGTCTGATAGAAACCAATTTGGAGAAGACCTTATATACTAAATTGCAAAGGGAGATAGACCTATAATTTGCAAAGAATGTAGGTTTATCACATTTAGGAATAAGTGTGATGAAAGTAATGTTAAGTGCTCCAGATACCCTACCTTTAGCCCTAGACTATGCAACAACATTAAGGATGTCAAGACCAACTAGATCAAAGAAATGGAGGTAAAATTCAACCTTCCAGCCATCCGGGTTAGGACTCTTATATTTTTTGAAACCCTTGAGTACACCTTCAATATCACAGAGTGAGAAATATGACAGGAAAGAAGCTTTATCTTCCTCCGTGAGATAGGAAGGAAAAAGTCTAATTACCTTGAGTTGATCCTCAATATTGGTGGATCCATCATCAGTAAATAGATTAGTGAAGTGAGATGCTCCCATATGCTTAAGATGGGCTTCTTATTCAATTAGTGTGCCATGCTGGTTCTGTAATCCCCAAATAGATTTTGAGTTTCTCCTAGAAGATGCATAGGAGTGGAAAAAAATGGTATTAGAATCCTCCTCATTTAACCAGTCCACCCTACTCTTAAGTTTCTAGGTAAGGATATCATGGGTCAATAAAGAGTCCTTGCGAGCTTTTAGCTGAGAGAGTTGTGTAGCCTCATATACCAACAAAATACCAGAGGTCTGGGCAGTAAGAAGCTTCTGAATGGAAAAATCAACTTCATTTGACTCCAACACTTTTGATAGTTTCATCTTTCTTTCCCAAGCCTTGACGTTATCCTTGAGTCTCTGGAGTTTAGTGGTAAGTACAGACATAGGATCAAGTTGTGGGGAAATCTTAGAAATCTAAGAAGAATGGACAATATCTAATAAATCTTGTTCCTGTAGCCAGACCCTATTGAACTTAAAGGGATAGTTATGACAGTGCTTAGTAGATTTCCACTCAAGAAAAAGAGGGTAATGATCTAAAATCTCAAAGGGATGAGTCTAGAACTTAAAGTTGTTTAGGACTGGAATAGTATGCTGAGAAGCTAGAAACCTATCAAGGCATTTACTGACACCTTCATAACCAGCCCTGCCATTTCTCCAGGTAGGGCCAGGATATGTTGTGGGGCAAGGTCTACCATGTTAGCAACATCCAAAAGATGTGTGAAATAATGTACCATGTGATCCAAATGGGCTCTATTGCCCCAAATATCAGCGTATGATAGGGTGAAGTTCGGGTCACTTGCAAGAATCAAGTTGGGATAGTAAAAAAAGCCTCCAGCTAATACATTATTCCAAAATGAGGCTCTATTGGCATACGATCCATAATAGTTCACAATGGAGAAAACAATGTCCATACCTTTGAGTCTAGCCTTGATTAAGATACCAGCATAAGAGTGATAAGCCTTACAACGTGCTAATTGTGGGTTTCAGCCAATGAGAAGACCCCCAAAAAGGCCATGAGAGTCTAGAGGAAAAAATTCCCAGCCCAGATTCAACTTGGAGAAGAATTGAAGAGCAGAGAAGTGATCACGCACAGTTTCTTTAATCAGTATCATGTCGGGATTGAGAGAAGAGAAGAGAGATCTAAGGGATTTTCTTTTGGTAAAGCCCCCCAAAACCACGAATATTCATAGAGATGATCCTCAAAGGTCAACCTGAGATTCAGGTGACAATTCTATAAGTGTCTGTTGTGTGTTTAGGGATCTAGCAGCTGCTTTGATTCAAGCTAAGAGAGGGGTATATAGTCCAGAAGTACCAAAATCATCTGTTGATTTATTCCTCCTAGACTTCTTGATAGTTACATTCTGGAATCTGATCGAATCCAAGGGTAAAGTAGAGGAAGAGATAGGTGATTTGTCAGAGAATATATCCAATGAATTCAAAATTGAAGGGTCCATAAAAGAAGAAGTGATGGGACTAGAAGGTTTAGTAGATGTAATAGGTGTAGTGTTCCTCTAGAGTGGAGGAAACTCTTCCAATGTAAAGGGAGGAGGAGACATCGAGGGAAGGATTTGTCGAGGAGAAGTAGTAAAATCAGGTTCCAATGTAGGATTACCTACAATAGGCTCATCAATTCATGGAGTATTTTTAATCAAAGGTGGGATCCCAGAGGAAGCATATGCATTAGACAATGTGGTGAGAGGTTCCCAAGTATGTTCCAGGGCCAAGGTTTCCCGAGCAAGAGTTTCAATATCCCGGATATATTGTTGTTCTCCTTTAGTTAGGTTGCCAAAGGATGTCGGAGATGATGAATCGTAAGGACCTGGAGGAGTGGAGGAGCCAGAAGTATCAACAGGAGGATACCCCTCCATAGGTGAATCAGTATCATGATCCAGTGCAGAGAATCCAAGTTTTAATGGCAACCCATGACGAAGGTAGGTACAGTTATTTTTTAAATGACTCGTATCATGACAGTAGCTGCATCTAAACGAAATGTTCAAATAATCTAATCTTTGGGTAATAACCAAGCTACCATAATCAATCTTAACCTAAGGTAGGATCCCTTTGGAGACATCCAGTTCTATCAATACCCTAGACATTCTCTTGTCAAATATAAAGTGGAAATATTTTTCCAAAGCCACAAATCTCCCTAGTGAATTCGCAATACCTATAAGGAAATTTTTATTCCACAATGGAAAGGGAAGAGCCGGCATCAAGACCCAAATATTTCGTTTAATGACTCTTTCTTTGAGTGGTTCAAACTTAGCATGCCAATGGCTAAGTACCAGGGAGCCATTCCCAATAGTCTATAGGGAGTACAGTATACAGGATGCATCTGAATCCTCGATAAAGACTATGACCAGCCAACGATTGGAAAGGATGCTAATGATAGGGGTATAGTTAAGGATAGACTTCCAATGAGTCGTGGCCCATGAGACCCATTCTTCCTTGTTCATACTGTAATATTCCAACTGACCAATCAAATCCCAATGACATAGTTCAAAGACACTATCCAGCATCATGTCTCTCCCAAGTACATAACGACACTTAGAGTCAAGGGCTTTCAAGAGTTTGGATTTCCTACGTTGGTGATACCGAGAAGAGTGGTCAAAACCCCTAGAGGGACCATTAGGTGGACAAAGCTCTAGAGACTTCATAACCATAAAATTCTGGGTAGTAAAAAAGGGTGTAAATCCTACCTCAGAGGATAGACAGGATAAAAGTCCCAAGAAGGGAACAAGTTGAGGCCTCACAGTAAATATACAAAGCCACGATAAGGAAATGGAAAGAAAGGGTGTATACCCAGAGTCCAAGGTAAAAAAAACCGACAGAAGTACAACAACCATAGTAAACCCCGACAAGGAGTTAGAAAACAAGACTCAATAAAATTACAAATAAAGAAACCCTAGAAGCCCGACAAAAAATAGTATACTTCCCACTTTTTTAGCATGGTTGGTACTAACCCTCGAGAGAGGGTGGACTCCATGTAGGGTTAGAACCCATCAATAGACTAGAAAGAAAAAAAACAAACCCCCATGAATAATAAATAAATCAAGAAGAGTAGTAACAGTTAGATAATGTACCTCAAAGTATGGGTCCAGTGAGGTCCTTCAGACCACCAAGCCGCATCATTACATAGTAGTCACAGGAACAGATAGACCGCCCTAGTCATCATCAAAAGATAAGGTCAATCAGTAAAGGTGGTGGATTTCGCTAATGTTGATACACTGAAAATGCCATGCAAGATAAAGGTGGCAGAAGCCCATGAATGTTGCTGCAAATCGAGGAGAGAGTAAATAGTCCTAAGAATCTGCAACAATCCGAATAAGAAACGACAAATGGGTAAGTGTGTACAGACAGTCTACTGAAACAGGATAAAAGGAAGTATAATTGGATCCCATCCTTCCACCATTGGGTGTCCTCCACTGTGATCTCTCAGCCGCCTGAACCCTAGCATCCATGAAACCCTAGCCAGAGCTCAACAAGAGGTGACTAGATGATTAATATCATTGCCAACTTATAGTCAAAGATGTTAATGAACAACATTTGAGCCTTGACGATTTTTTTTCTTACAAAAAGGTCGGTCGATCCCTAATATTGGTATTCGAATCAAGGGAGGTCCTTGAGAATTGAACCCTTTTGGGCGTGGAAACAATGTTCCGTTCAACTAGATGAATTATTTCTATGGATACCAAGTTCATCGATTTTATTCATGTCAGTTTGTATAGTTTTAATTATAGTAGCATAATTCAAGTATATCTTGGTAGGATTGCTCAAGTGGTTGAGTGTTGTAAGTTGTGAGTAGAAGGTCTCGGGGTCAAATCACCGGGTAGCTATACATTGTTATATAAAGACCTCATTTGATGTCCCCATCGGATTAGCTTCGTAATTAAAGTGAACGGGGTGAGGTCTCTTCGGGTGGACCCCCAGTGATTTATTCTAGTGGAAGTAACATAATTCGAGTACGAATATAAATACAAATACGAATTGATACAAAAAAATATAATACGAACAAAATACATAAGTAGAATTATTATATAATACTTTTATTCAAATATTCACAAATATACCAATAATGTACATGGACATTTATATAATGAAATTAAACATATTTGAAAAAAAATATATAAAATTTCAACAACCTGGATATGGCGAGTGTGAGAGATGGAAACTAGTTATTAATAATTATTTTAATAAAAAAGTATGAATAGTATTTATGTTATATATTGTTTAAATATTTAAATTTTGGTTTGTTTTAATAGTTTTTCAAATTTTAATTGTAAGAATTTATATCTATATCACCCGATGAATTTAATTTTGCTCCAAATTTCTATGAGAAACTACCAATATAGTCAAATTATGCTTCTATAGTCTTAATGAATTTAAACGATAATGTTCTCAGTTAAAAAAAAAAAATTTGGCGCCATGCTTTCTTACATTGTCTACCAGCGGAATGAAAAAAAGGTGAAGAAGGTATTGGGAGAGCTAAAATAAACGAGTTTCTTAAATGTAAATGAGCACTCTCTATAGCGTGAGGATTTGGAAGTTGGTGAACATTAGTATCTATATAAAAATTTAAGGGAGGGAGAAAATTGAAACAATGTGTAATCATCTATTCAAGTTAGATTAAGTTAATTTATTTTTATTTTTATTTTATTATTACTTAACTCATCAAAATTTTGGGTTAGAGTAGTAGTATATGTTAATTCAATTAAATGATAAAGTAAAAGTTTACAAGGGAGTATTATATTATTCTACATTTTGGAATTTTTGGTATCCTCAAATACCCTCTGTGGCACTTAGATTATGCAATTTCCACAACTAATATATATGTGACTACGATTTTTTAGAAATTTCCAACAGGAGTCCAAACAAAACAAACCAGAAAATATATTAAAAAAAGATAAATAAAAAACTTAGAATATTTAGACTACTTCTTTTATAAGCATAGTGTTATAATTCGGCCGTATTGGTCGAATATTCAAACAAATTCGATTTTGTCGAATAATTGGAACAAATAAGAAATTTTTTTTTATATAAATTTGACATATGACTAAATAAAAATAAATAAATAAACATAAAACAATATTGTTTTCCAATATATATATATATGAATTGTGCAATTTCATTAGAAACAAACCATTTTAGCTTATGTAGATTCAAGGTTGAAAACCACAAAAATGAAAAAATGGATGTATTTCAAGTTAGCTACAAACCCTAGCCATAGGTTTTACAATCCCTTCACCTAAAACCAAAGCGGACAACTCAGTCCATACATAGGTGGAAAAATTCATTCATGCCAAACTTTTTTCAAATTTGAAATGCACACGCATTATTAACACATGCGTGTTATTTTTCCCTACCTTTTTATTTCGCGTCTCTCTCTTTATCTCTCTAACGCCTTGCATGCACCTTCTCCTTCTCTCTATCTAACCCCTATCCTCCTCCGCTCGACTACTAGCCACCCCATGTCTCTCTCTCTCTCTCTCTCTCTCTCTCTCTCTCTCTCTCTCTCTCTAC
>LPNX011048829.1:54831-217024 GCA_001517045.1 Pseudotsuga menziesii
CCTCCCCTACTTCTCCCCCCACCTTTAACCACCCATCCCTCTCTCTCTATCTCTAGTCTCTCTCCCGCTCCTAATACTAATCACCCTCCTCTCTCTCTCCCACACTCCTCCTACCCTAACCCCTCTCTCGCTCTCTATCATAATCCTCCTCACCCCTATCACTAACCACACACCTTCTCTCTCTCTCTACAACCCCTACTCCCCCACTCTATCTCACTTTCTCTATCCATGTCTCCCTACTCATCCTTACCCTTAAACCTCGACTCTCTCTCTCTCCTGGTCTATCACCTACTCCTAACACTAACCATCACCCCCCTTCTCTCTATAAACCCCAATTTCTCTCTCTAAATCCTTCACCTATTCATCTATTTCTCTCTCTATCTCTCTTCCCTACTCTTGATACCCATAACCCCCTACCAGTAATCATTGCCACTCCTCTCCCCCTGATCTCTCTCTCTCTCTCTCTCTCTCTCTCTCTCTCTCTCTCTCTCTCTCTCTCTCTCNCCCCAATGTACTTCCAATCTTGATTCTCAAGTCAATGTAGTACTAGAATGTATAGGTGATGGTGTTAGTACCCCAGAGGTGAACTAGGTTGAAAGTAGAACATGCCCGGGCATGATAGGGCTCAAATTTTAACGATATTAGAGCTATATTGGTATTGAAAATGAAATTTGACTCATAATATGAATGTTGTGGTCATTTAATGATGATAAATGATGCAAACAAATCTTTAATATTAGGAAGCACCGGCAAATGAATTTACTAAAGGAAGAGATACTTCGAACGTATTGAGCTGTAGTGGACATAAGTTAGTAATTGTTTACACTCTGCAAGGGTTAACATGAGTTCTTTATGGTTATTGAGCAGCACGACATTTCATGAATGCAATACAGACAAAATATTACCATATACATAGAAACACAATATGTATTAAATATTATGCTAGAATTAAATGAACTTTGAACTTCTAGTATAACATATAACATTTAATCATAAAAAGACTATCATCGATGCTCAATTCAAATCAAAATATACTACACTCATTGTATCATTTTTCTCATGAATCCTCTCATACAGATAATGGAAGAACAAATGAAAAACATAGAAGAAACTCTATGCAATATTTCATATCATTAATCTCTGCCCAAGGTTTACATAGAAAAAGTATATACCCAACTCAACATATTCGGAAACAACACTTCTAGCTCTAAAAATTCCAACCCTTAAACTCTTAGCTCAAGTTACATTATATAGGCCCTAGAGGCAATTGAAATTAGTTTCTATTTTGATTTGAATAACAACTAAAATAGTAGTTGTATTTAACTATCTACCATCAACTTATTACATTTACATTTTAAAACAAAATTGATCCTTAGTTCATTTTTCTAGGCTCCCCTTTTTTCTTTCCTTTCTCAGGTGCTTATTGTCTATGCATCTGTTGTTTAGTTTCCATTGTTGAGTAACCAAGAGGTATGCCAACTTGGCTCATTCTTTGTAATAACATTGAATATGTTGGACTTCCAAGTTGCATTGGACTTCCAGGTGGCATGCATGACAACAGGACATCCTATCTTGCAAACTTCTAGGGAAATGAGGGTGGTTGTTGAACATTTTATTGTTGAGATGATGAACCAATTGTTTGTCCTACATCATGTGACTTAAATGGAAGACCTGTCTTGTGATATCTTGTAACTAGCTTCCACTCCTTCCCCATTGGTATACTATGAGCTCTGATATTTTCCAAGGTTAATTCAGCTTCCTAGTCCTTCGCATACATTAGAGATTCCAAATCCTTGAATATTGTTTTAAGCTTTATTCAAATTTGGAAAATAGGTCTCATCCTGTCCACAACTTTATTGTCACTTATTATGCCCTCTATGACTTCATGTTGGGGATCATCATTTATTTTTTTCCTCAAAAGTTGTTGATATTCCTCTTCTGAGTAGAATTCTATGTTTCCATCCCATAATGATGGCAATCCCAATTTGATTACTCCAATGAAAAAACTTTTGAACAAAGATATGTCATCTGCTAAACTATTTGTGTTTTTTTGCATCGCCCTGTACAATGTTTTCTTGGAAATCATTTGTTTAGATATCTTAATTATCTGAGTTCTATTTATCAACTGCAAATATTCTAGATATTTATTTCTCCCGCTATTCAAATAGTCTATTGTTTCTCTAGCCTCTTTGGTCTTTTCTCCCTATGTAACCTCTAACTATTTCATCACATCCTTTATTAATTTGTAAATTTCCATCTCAGCACTCATTAATTCAAAATAGTCCAATTTGGTGATGAATAATTGTGCTATTCTATCCCATAAACCTTAGGTTATTCTTCTTACCAATTCTTCTCCCAATGAATCTACATGCAAGGATGTGATTTGAATTTTTAGGTCATCTACTTATGTTTTCATATCAAAGATATAATTATTTCTCTTACTGACATCATTCTCTAGATCTGCTATTCTATCATTCTTTTGGCTAATATTATCCTCAAGAATTTTGATTTTACTATATTTGTCTTCTTCTATTCTTGTTTGTTCTGGAGTAATGCCATATTCTTCCATTTCATCAAAATCCACCACCTCTTTTTCAAGTGGTTGAACTACAGGTTCTTGAACTATCTGCTCCACCTATGTATGAATTGGTACTTGCTCTATCACTTCTAATGAAATTGTTGATAAGGGAACAGTATGTGAACTTACGACACTCTGTGATTTTAAAGTTGTTATCTGGGCTAACAAGTTACTAATATTCTTTTTATTTCTCCTCAACCTGACCCTTGAATTTTACTACAATGGCCAACAATTATTATTTTTCTTGTTCAACGTGTTTGATCTCAGCTCTCTGATATGGATGAACATTTGGGATATTGATATATATTTTGAGATTTGCAATCTCACTATATTTAGTTGTTATAAGGGACTTGGTTTGTGGCCCGCCATCTGGTTTGGAACTCAGGGAAACTGTTTTATCCTATATCTCTTTTATTGTAACTTGCTTGGACCTGGTTGTCCATTTTTCTAATTTTAACAAGTCTCCTACCTTGTTAAGGGCTTCCTTTAGTATTCTCTCAGTTTTAGTAGCCTTAACTACTTCAACACAAATCATATCACTGGCTTGCTTGAAAATTTCAACTTCATATAAGTTGTCGAACTAAATCCAATCTATAATGTGTTCTTCATCCTTATAATCAATCAGTCTGTCAGGTAAGGGTACCTTCAACTCGATCACTAAGTATCTGAAGTTGTTATCAGCATGGTCTACTACTGACATCAACCTTTTCTGGGAGGGTAATATTTGTTGCCTAACATACTTTATGGCTTGAACACTTTCTTTTCTTACATCCCTGTATATGGACTACAAATCTATTTGGACTAAAATAGTACATGTTTGAGTAAGGGACTTTTCTTTTTGTGGTATAGTGAACTCCAAAGAAGGGTACAACATGAATACAATGGGTGGATTTCCTGGAGATGATTACTTTCCCAGTTCAACAATTTCTTTGGGGACTTTTTCTTCGATTTCCTTTTCCACCAAGTCCTAGGATGCTTCCTATGGCTCTGTTCTTTATTTTTTTTACTAAAGAGCCCTCTCATTTTGATCTATTTCCATATCTTAAACTCCTCTCTTTTGACTTGATATTTGTTCTAGTTCATTGGGCTCTAGTGAGGTCTTTTGGATCTCTTCTCTTTCTTCCCAACTTTCCTTATTAGCCACTTTTCCCCATTATAGTCTGGGTGGGTAGTGATAAGTTGAATTTTTGTTTTCTAATCTCAACAATGATATGATTGTGTGTGGATCATATGTTGTTGCCTCAACTTTTTATAAATTCAATTGTTTTATAAAATCCTCCATTTACTATAGGGAACTCAAATATTTAACTTGGAAGGAACCAACATCTTTGGGAATATGGAAAGTTTTGTGTTGTTTGAAACTTCTAAAGTGAAACTCATATGATATTAATATTTTCCAAACATATTCTATTGATAAGACTCCGACAATCAAGAAATCATGTAATTTGTAAGGTTGTCCTTTAAATCCATAAATTATTATTACTGTGTTTTCTTTGAACAAGAACTAGTCACCTAAGCTTGTGTCTAGAGTAAATTTTAACCACTCCTTTCCTTCCTTGGGAATTCTTGGTAAGTCAACTTCATCAATAATGGTATATGCAATATTCATCACCTTGTTTGTAATCTCTGTATAATTGGAGTTGTTTTCTAGTATTAAAAACAAAGTGTGCCATTCAAAAACAGGCAATTATCTTCCCTATTCATCGACTATCTTCAAGCCTAGATTCTCAAAATATTTGGAATTTGGAAATAGGAATAGAAATAATAGGTAGGATGGGTATATGAAAATTTCAAGGGAAAGAAACTCTATTAGATACTGATTAATATCTTGGGATAGAAAACCACTTAGAGAATTCCTTGGTTGTTGGGTGTAGGTATCCTAGGAAACCTAGTATGGTTTCGTCAACCTCTTCATCATTTTTGTATCTTATGATTCTGCACAAGAGAGATATGGATTTTCTGGAGTTTGGTTTTAAAAAGACATTCTTGAAGGGGGGATTGGATTGTTGGGTTATCGTCCCTCGATCCATGTGTTGGGGTTAATACCATAGTTTTGTTAGTAGGGATTAAGGTCTAATCTTGGAGTTCCATTATTCTCTCTTATATAGATTGGAGAGTGTCTTCCCCAGGTATGCACACCATTTTTCTAATACTTTGAGCTTCTATTTGATAGATGACCCTAAAATTGTTTGAAGACATAATCAGTTTTCGGATTTTGGAAAAGAAAGACAAGTACTAGTTGCTAAATTCAGGGAAATAAACTACTTGGAGACATACAAACCGGGATAGCCCCAAATCCCATAACTTGCAGGGGTCCTGGTCTTCAAAAGGTAGGATTCAGGCCTCACTGATGGTTAAATTTAGGTCAGAATGGGTTATCGTAGTGTCTTGTATATCAAATTGGTTGTAGAATATGGCCTCATTTCTAGAATATTTAATATTATGAGTTGACTCGGTGGTTAACTGAGACATTTTGATGGTTGAATTACTAGTTTGGGGGTCATAATGTTTAAATGGTGAGTTAGAGTAGCTTCTTTAATTTATAGGAGTAAAATGGTAAAAAATAATGAATGGATGAACGAATTACCCATGATGTGTGATGTGGAGGCTGATTGGATGCTAGATCTGTGACTGAAACAATTGGGGTGCATGTGCATGGAGGGATGATCAACTAGAGATTTGGGTGACCAGGTGAAAATGACTGAACCCTATTGGGTGAAATAGGTTTAATTTTCATGAAATTTGAATTAGTACAAATGGTGAGATATTATTGGATAATGGAGGATGACGTGACATTTTGACACCCGATTCCACTTTACAGTTGAATGTGATGGGAGGTGTTGATGTGGAAACTGACATCGGGACCATTTACTTTTTTAATGAGAAGAAACCACCTTGGTTTTCCATGGCAGTATTTCTCAGTTACTAGGAGGTTTTCAAAAGGTCCCAAAGGAGGCACAACCAATAATATTTGTCCATGTGTTCTGGGCTGTTTACCACACAACACGCCTTCGAGCCCCTCCTTTTTCCTTGCATGTTATGGATGTGCGATGCACAACCACCGTCAAATCTAATCTGAATTTTTTTTGAACTGATCACTACTTTATTACACTTAATTCCCTGTCATTTCATCCATGTGCTTTTGATATGTACCATAGATTTTGTTTCTCAATTTTGTAGATTATTTTGATCCTTCTTTCTATTATCCATTGCATACCTTTTCAGTAAGTTGTTTCCCTTAGCCATCCAATCGAATTAAGATCTATCATTCACCTCCTACATCGCTATTAGTGCATGGATTCTCATTCAAGGTCACATGACATTATTGATTTTATTAACCCCTTCATCGTTCAATACCTATGAATTGTTCCCAAATATGATAATAGGAATTTCCAATGGCTTAAAAGCCTTGAAAAAACACTACAATAAAAGGTGGGATTCACACATCTTGTCCACCTTTCTTACCTTGACTATCCAATGTGTGTTGAAAGAATCCTATGCATATTCAAGTGAATGTAAGTCCTCTAACACCCCTTAAAGGTAAGTTACCAAAATGAACTATTGATTGGCAGTGTAGAAACTTTATCAAAGAATTTTTTGAGTTAAAAAATGATGCATCCAAATTTTAATTATTTTTTGTTGTATTAAAATCGTGTTGTTTAGCTGTTGTTAGCATAATTTAGGCATTTAGATAGTTAAATGTTCAAATTCTAGGAATCATGTTGTTAGAAATATTCATGTGGATTTTAATACCATTAGAATGTCTACTTGTTCAAAAGATTGTAATGTTTCTTGTTGTGTGTTATCATAATCAATTGTAAACAAGTACAAAAGACATTGTTGATTGTTGTCATGCACATATAACATTTTTAAAGTAAATGAAAAAAACTCTTCAAAAGTAATATATTATAAGAGATAACCTTTACAATCCAAATCAAACAAATTGGTGTGCCTTCATTGAAAGGTTTCCTCATTTAGACATGAAATTAATTGATGTTGTTAAGGAATTAGTACAAACGTTTTGGTATGACAACACCATGCCTTCATCCAATTAAAGAGATGCTAAACTTGAGTAAAGTTAATTATGATCATGAGCCTCACATTAAGCACATTCTTGACATGACACAAAGATAGCTCTATGAGAGATTTAAGGTTGAACATGTGGAAATGAACCTAGGTCAAATATCGTTTGAGAAATGTAAACTTTGGTATGTTAGAATATGCATAGACCAAAACACATGTTGTAGATACCATGTATAATATGATTATTTTTATGACACATATGTACATATCCATTGTGTTTTGCATACTAACATTGTGCAGGAGTTCTCATCCATGCTACTGCCAATTTCATTGAGGGAATTTACCCATAGAGTCATGTGTCTAAGGCTGGATGGAAAAAAAATACTATGGGAAATCTTCTATATATGGAACATGTTCTACATGCAATGGATTTTGTTTATTATGTTGATTCATTCATCAAAATGAGGAGCTCAAATTTGGGAGGATGATAGTAGATATGGAGAGATCCAATCATGTTATGTATCAATTAGATAACGAGTGAGTGAAGATAGTATTGTTTCTTATCGTACCTTCAAAATTTTCATATATATTTTAAAGGTCACAATGCAATTGAATCTTCATCTCAATGTCACCAGATGCGAGTATATAATTTTATGATTGATTTTTTTGTTAAAACTAAACAATATGTTCAACATGTGCATGTAGTGTGATGAACAATTTTAAATATGCAGATACACCTTTCTCGTAGGTACTATATTGTGGGTTGCAGATTTCACTAATAGCTACACCCTTCAACCATAGAATGAGATCTAGATCCAGTATTATAATTCATATCAAGTTAGCATAATGGTACATATCACATATAGGTATGGGCTAGATAGAAACAATGACAGGAGGATAGAATCAAAAGAGACAAAATTCTACATAGATGATGATAGGTGCCAAAAACTACATTATGTGCAACACTGCTTTCAAATATTTTATGATAACTTGAAGGAGGGAGATATATAGATGGATTGACATTGGATACGGTCATATGGTTGTGTGGGACAATTAAAAAATTCATGTGTATTCCAATGGTTGAGTATTTTGCACAAAACATACAATGTGAAACATATTTGGTGTTAAATTTTATGAACCATAGATCTACAGTCCTAAATGAAAGCTCTATGAAAAGAAGGATGCAGTGGAATTTACAAATCAATGTAAACTAAACAATGGATTAATGACAGAAATTTCACATAAATCGGACAAGTATTGGACAGGTTATCATTACATCAATCTTCATTAACATGTAAGTAATACAATAGTCATACAATAAAGAGAATTCAAATACTGTGGATACGATTTGAATTTACCAACTCAAACTGAATGAACTGCTAACTCAATGTGGAAAAATCACAGCTAGAGCTCACTAGTTTAACTCTGGATAACTAATTTAGTTAACAAAAAGTTAACTGATGAAGGTAGGTGAGAAAAGGCACCCACACTCCCTTGAATCATGGAAACTGATGCTAGAATGACTGGCAGTGAACTGACTAGTGGTAACTGGAGCATAACTAATCATGACATAATACCTACCTACTAACTAAAGGTGGCACACAGAGTTGGTTACTAAAATATAGAAATTGCAACCAATGGAAGTAATGCACCAATGACACCAATTGAACCAATAGAACCAGCGACACCAAGATTCATGGTGGCACCAAAAATCTATTAATGTGATCATGACCTCCTAAGCTAGGAAAAATGAACAAATAGACTATGTGGGAAAAGGGAGGATTAATTAATCCTAACACCCCCCCTTAATCCTAACTTTGGACAACTTGGGCCCTGGAAAATAGTAGGACAAAAGTCACCTATACAATCTAAATGAAATAAAAATACTACTTAATAAACAAGGAAAATGGGGAAAACCTCATGGGAAACACCCCCATGAAAATAAGAAAGAAATCAAGAACAATAATGAGTCAAGCCTTTACACCAAAAAGAGATTTGAGGTAAACGAATATCTTTTCAGTGAAGGACTTGGTAAAATATCTACAATATGCTCCTTTGTTGGGCAGTAATGCGATGTGATAGCATTGTCATGCACTAGTTCCTGAATGTAATGCATGTGTACTTCAATATGCTTTTTCCGTCGCTTCCAATCTGGATCACTGGATATCTTGATGTACTCTAGTTGTCAAAATAGATGTTTACTAAAGGTGAAGTGTGAATCCCAAACTTTGTCAAAATTCCATGCAACCAAACTTCCTAAATAGTTGCATTCAAATCCCCCCTATACTTTGCTTCTGCCGAAGAGAGTGCAAGAGCTGATTACTTCCCAATGGACCTACAAATTGGCCCAGATCCCAACATAAAAACAAAACCTGAAGTATATTTCCTATCATTTCTATCTCCATCCCAGTCTGAATTAGTGTAACCAATGAGATATAACTATGCATCAAATGAATAATGGATCCCATAGTCTCTAGTACCCTGCACATAGTGCAAGATACGCTTTGCTTCATTCCATTGCAACTCATGTGGTTCCTGCATGTATCTAGCAACAACACTCACAGCATAGGATAGTGTTGTCAACCAATGGTGTAGAACCACCTTCTTCTAGCCTAATGCCAGATAGGAAGGGAAAAGGTGTTGCTTTATAGTCTTCCATGTGGAATATTTTAATCAAATTTGATGAATATCTAGACTATGAAATCATGATTCCTGAAGTCTTTTGACATACTTCAATACCAATGAACTGTTTCAACATTCCAAGATCTTTCATAGCGAATGCTTCACTCAAATATGACTTGATGCTTCTCAATACAACAACATAGATGCTAGCAATGATCAAGTCATCGACATATAGGACAATCAACAACAATGTACCCTCTTTATGCTGCATGTAGACATTGCAGTCATATCTACGTCTCTCATATTTCGGTGACATGAAAAAGGAATCCATCTTGGAATATCATGACCTTGGGGCTTGTTTGAGCCCATAGAGATATTTCCTCAATTTGGAGACTAAGAATAAATATTCAATGTAACTCTTAGGAGTCATGTTGTCTCATATAGATCTCCTCTTTCAGGTCACCATAGAGGAAAGAAGTCTTTACATCCATGTGATGTACCTCCCACCTCTTTGAAGCTGCAACTACCAAGACTAGTCTAATGGAGTCCATTCTTTCTACTGGAGTGAATGTCTCATTGTAGTCCATCCCACGGACTTATGAGTAACCTTTTTCCACCAAGTGAACCTTGTACTTGGTTGTGTCTCCATTAGATGCTAACTTGGTCTTGTAGACCCATTTTCACTGCACTAGCTTCCTCCCATGAGGCAAGGTGACAAGCTTCCAAGTTTGGTTGTCCTATAGCGAATCAAATTCCTCATCCATAGCTTCCTACCATCTTGGATCATGGAATTCCTCTTTGAATGATTGAGGATATTATCCCATCATCATGAAACACCTCATTGGGATAAGTGGATCTGTATGGGAGAGTGAAACATGTTCATTTTGATACTGGGACCTCATTCTTATTCTGTCATCAGGATCCAAAACAACCTTCCCATCTACTTTAATGAGCTTTTGGGCCCATTTAGACCTCTGATTTGGAATAGATGTGGGATCTGGATCTATATCCTCTTGAGGTTCAATCTCAATATCAAGACCATGATGATCTTGTTCCTCATCCTCTGTAACATACCCATACAACCTGTGTAAAATGCATATATATTAAAAAAAAATCTTTCATACAAGTTATGGGTCATGTATCCTCCTATATCATTAATTCTTAAGCTTGATTGCTATTGTAATAGTCATTCCACAACTAACAAGTCCTTTCCGCAACTAGGAAAGTCCTTTCCGCAAATAGAAAAGTATTTTCCTCAATTAGCAGGTCCTTTCTGTAATTTCTCTTCTGCAATGTGGATTTCAGAATTCGGAATTCCATGTTACTTTCTATTTTCCTTCCATATTCTGTAGGGCGAACTCTGGGTAACAGAAAAGCCATATTAATTTATAATTTCTTATTCGCCTTCTGCCTTCCGCATTTTGTAGGGCGGACTTCGGGGTGCAAAAAACTCACATTACCTTATATTTTCCTTTTCAACTTCTGCCTTTTGCATTCTGTAGGGAGGACACCGATGTGCAAAAAACTCATTTTCCTTATATTTTCCTTTTCTCCTTCCGCCTTTTTCCTTCCGCATTCCGTAGGGCGGACTCTAGGGTGCAAAAAACTCATAAACATAAGAAAAATGCATTGGAAGTAAAAGGAATATATAGATGGATAAGGAAAGAAAATATAGCAACAGTAAATCTCTACTTGAACCTCTAACAAGAATTCAATACATTCATAATAATTCTTAAAACAAATACATTGCAGAATTAATATAAGAGAATACTTATCTTGAATATGAGATTCCTAGAGAAACTAGCTATGTCGTTGCAACGTTCCACCCAACCTTAGGCCATTTGTGCTCATCAATCTCTCAACACAACTTCCACCCCTAAGTTGTGCATGATTTCTACAAGGAAAAGGGGAACAATAGACCCACACATAGCCAAATACACACCAACATTTATCCAAGCCAATCCTTAGTTGGGTTTATCAGGCTATTAAGGAAGTGACTCACACATAGCCAAATACAGACAAAGGTTTATCCAAGTCGATCCACAGTTGGGTTTATTAGGATGCTAAGGCAGTGACTCACACATAGCCAAATACACACAAAGGTTCATCCAAGATAATCCATAGTTAAGTTTATCAGGATGCTAAGGTAGTGGAAGTGAAGAATTGCTAAGTTAGTGACCTCGGCCACAGAGCAATGGATACCTCTACAAGATCTATCTGGCTTGGTCTCCACAATACCTACACACCCAACACAAGAAAGTATTCCCTTCACTGCTACATAGTCTCTCAGGTCATACCTTCCCTTCCAGTGTTCTCCAGGGTGTGCATAGAAGATTATCCAAACCCTTTTGATGCTTTGTGAGGTTCCTCTCTTCAATAGGTTTATCAATCCAATTCTAGTCCTCTTCCACTCCTAATTCTTAATTATAGTTCAGATCAAAACAAGGATGCACATAATAGAAAAACACAAGTGTTAGGTATGAAGAAAAATGGCTAGGATGTGGGATGCTCAAGATGGGGTTTCCGTTAGTCTCATAAGTCGTGGGAAACCAAAACAGATTTCCAGCCATGGAAGAATGAAGGAAAATGCAGAGAAACATGAAGAGAACCCCGCCCCGGCTAGCTACAACTGCATGAGGAAAGGATTGGCACACATTTCTGGGTGTTTTCTTGCCCCACAAGCAAAAAATGTGATTTCCTAGAATTCACGGCTTGCCATACACGAAATTGGTTTCCATACCTCTCCATTCCCAATGCATTAACTACCTCAACCAACTCTTGGAAGAATTAAATGATTGAGCACATAAGTCAAAATGGGTAGTTGAGATTTTATGGGTTCTCTCATTGACATTTGTATTAACCCTATTGGCTCAAGGGTTTGAATAATTTCCCTCCCTAATCCTTGTGAAAATTATGCCCCCATCTCTCGTTGCATTGCATAGCTAGTTGTGGGTATTTTATTAAGTTGCATATCTACATGATGTCTCAATTTAACTTGTTCCTGGATAGCACGAGAACCATAGGCATCGATTTTAATTGCCGATACATAAAATGCTAAATCGATGGCAAGTCCTTGGCCTTGACCTCCTCACCATGATTTGATAAAGATATTTACATCATGTACAATTTTAATAGCATAGGGTCAAAATCAGGATATTACATCTTCTTAATATGAAACATTAGACAACATACCATCATCTTCAAATGGAAATGAAAGAGATTTTTTACCTTCTTTTTCTTTGGCTGGCACTCAATCTAGTTATGGAAAAAAGTGTGAGAACTCACATGGCTTCAAGGCATGGTTTGCAACACCCTTTGCTATAATCTTCCCAACTGAGATATCTGAGATCTCTACCGAGTCAAAATCGAAATTAAATCTCTTGGGATATCCTGTATGTGTCATCTTATAGACAAACAACAAGTTTGCTATAAGGGAGGGAACATAGAGCACGTTTTTGAATTTTCCATGCTCAATTTTAATGGATCCGTTCCCAACAGCTGGGATCTGTAAATCATCCCCCATATGTATGCTCGGTCCTCTAGAGAGATCCAGAGTGGTGAAGGATTCTTTGGAGGAAACCATATGGTTGGAAGCTCCTGAATAAATCAGATATTCCTTTGACTGAGTGAGTCCTACTTTCAAAGCATGGAACCTTTCATGTTATTCTATCTAGTTTCTAGGTTCAAACTTCTTTTCACCTTGAGGAAGGGAAATGTTGTTATGTTCAAGGATCTTTGACAGTTGGTCAATGGTCTTCTTCATGCACTAATTTTCTAGATGAAATCCTCTCATACAGTAAGAGCATTTTGTGGAAATTGAACCCAAGAGATAGAACAATTACACTCATAAAATTGCTAATCAAAAATGCAAAATTAACACCAAAGGAGATTGAAGTTGGAGCATAACACTAATATGTATTGAGTAAGTGTACAATAGCCAAACTTATGAAGTAATAGGCTGTTGTAATATATAATTACATGAGATGTTCTAATTCATAATGATTCCATTTGAAATAGTCAAAAAGCAGGCTTACTAAATCTAGTCAAATCCCCCATAGGTGCATAAAGCAGTTTCCAAATCTATGTAGATGTTCACGAATTTGCTAATTCAAGTGGGAAAACTAAAGAGTGATGGAAATAAAACTCATACATTCTTTTATTTAGAGAAAAGGAGGGAGGAGGATGTGGCCAAAAAACAAGTCAACTACACCTAGACTAGTTTTTCCTTTCTCCTTAAAAAAACTATAAAGCAAGGCAGCTTTTCCGAAAAAATAGATATGCACTTTAGAGAATCTGAAATAAAGAAGACATCCTAAAATTGGTTTCCAGGATGTTTCCCAAGCGCTCCATGACTCATTTTTAGTAAGTGTTGACTTCTAGGACATGTAGAAGGCAAGTAGCATAGAATGGAATCTAGGAATCTAGGTTGTTTGTGCCAGAAATTGTTCTTAGACTACCAGAAGAACAAGCCAACACAATCTCAAAAGTAAAATTAAATAAAATAGGTTTTAGGGTTTTAAAAACTTCATCAGCAAGGAGGAAATAAACATCCACAAGCTAATACAGAACTGAATCATGCAAGTTGGATAAACTGGGGATCAAACACATCCCAATAAGCCATAAACATTACACATGAAATACTAATTCCACCCACAGGCTACAAGCATTTACATGAATAAAACTTAAACAAGAAATGAAATTGTAGACTGAGCAATCAAACAGATCAGAAATGAAAAAGCATGACAGGTAAAAGGGCTTATCAGTTTATATATAATCAATAATAGTCATCCACTTACATAAGAGTTATAAGGGCTAGCTTGAGAAATCCAAGCTCCAAAAGCCTCTCCTTGAGTGAAAAATCCCCCCCTCAAAACTGTATGTTTGTCTTCTTTTTATCATTACAAAAGTAAATTAATTCCATAACTACCTTCTAGGTTGAAATTTGAAACAGTTACATCAATTAGTTACATGATAACTCAAAATCTTTAAAGATAATTAACCCAAAAATAGCAAATCGGATTTGGGGAAATTTGGCGAATTTCTGGAAATTTGGGTCTCAAAGATGCCTTCATATATCTCGATCCGGAACACCTGTGTAAAACATGAGAGTGGTTTTTTTAAATGAGTATGTTATGAACAAAAAACTCTCTTTAGTTTTCAAAATTCCTCTTCAATTGATTGGAATATGTTCTGCAAATTTGTGACTAAAACAGGAAATTATTAAATAATTCAAACCCTAAAAATAGGCCACAAAGATGAATTCAAATCTCTCAAACGATAATAGCTGTTGCAAAACTAAGAGAGGTTTTTGTGAATGCGTCTATTGTGGAAAAAAAACCTCTTTTGGTTTTCCTGAATTCATTTCCATCTCCTCATAATCTGCTCACAATGACAATGACAAAAACAAGAAAAACAGAGCTGCTACAGGAATCTCCTCATGAAAATATTTGACAAAGGACTAAAAAATGAGAGTTAGATTATAAATCAAAACTTGGAATGAACTTTTATTATAAGTTTTTGAAAGCTTAAAGATGTACATATTAACTAATAAGCCCAAAAGACAAACTTTAAAACTAAAATAATGAAATGATTCAACCATTAAAAGCATTAAATCCAACCAAAATTATTGATTGTCAAAAAGTATTAAAATCAACATGAAATATAAAATCATTTTAAACCAACGGTAGAAAATTAGGACAAAAATAACAGATAAACGAGGAACAAGATCTAGTTATAACATCTGGCTCTTGTTGTGGGATGAAGTCCTCCTTGTGAGGCTTCAAGAACCTATAGACCTTGTGCCTTATTCATTGGGTGATGGAGTCATTTACCAAATCTCTGCAACTTTGTCAAAATCAGAACACATACCTCTGAAATGAAAAAATACTGCTACAAACAATCATACTGAAAAGAATCTACATGCTCGTATAGCGAGCTTATTCTACTATTTACTCCTACTTCTAATCGGAGGAAACAACCCAATCAAGTGTAATCATACTTCTAGTGAAGCCAAGAAACCATTTGAATGAGAATCATAATTTCATGCATGCTACTGTTTAAGAAAACCCACAAAAGATGTGATAAATGCAATAAAGAGTATGTAGGCAGCTGATACTTATGACTGGAAATAGGAAGTATGCCAAAATATGGGGCATTAGAAACCTTTGAAAAATACAACTCCATCCAAGAAGCCACGGGATCATGAAATTTCTGATTTAAAACTTCAATGTATTCATTATATTCATCATAAAGTGAAGCATTCTCTTCCTCTCCATTGTTGTTCTTTTTAAACTTTGGATCAAGAATGGAAACCAAGGGCTTTTCAAACTGGTTCTCGACCTTTAAATAAAACCCTTGATCAAAACTTGAACAAATAAAATTCTGAAAGTGACCCTAAGTCAAGAATGGCAACTTATTTCTTATATCAATAGTAAGAGGTTGAAGAGCAACAACTTCTTCTTCATAACATGATAATCTCATAGCAGGAAGTAAGAAATTTCTACTATAATCCATTGAAAGTATGTTATCATCGAAAAGTCAGCAAACTGATATGAAGAATCAACATAAGCATCATTTATATCCTTGTTCATATGAAAATCTAAAAATGATGAAGAAACTGTCTTAAATCTGAAGGATACCTATGTTCTTCTTCCTGTTCATAAGCTTGTATATCTTCAACATGGGCCTGATCTCAAAGCATTTTGCAAGCTCGGATGTTCTCCTCCACTCCTTTTGCATCCTCAAACAATTGTCTTTAAGATGATGATTTTCTTTCTAACAGGAAAAAGACAAGATCTGAATGTTGAACCATAACATAATATACCATAGCAAGTTTTTCCGAAGGTCTGATCTTCGTAGGCATACTGATATAAAAAATTTGAAACCTCCAATTAAATTTAGTAATTGGCTCATCATTTTCCCTTTTCAAACTATAAAATTCGAAAAGAAATTGATCATAAGATTTATTCTTACCCCAATAATTCAAAAAGACATCATGTAACTCTTCCCATGATCCAATTGAATCAGCTTTTAAATTTCGGAACCAAAACCCAACATCTCCAGCAAAGGATTTCAAAAATAACCTCATGACAACATCCTCATGCACGATTTCAAAATTATCAATGAAATTATGAAAAGATTCTAAATGCTTCTCTGCTGTAATATGATATTTTCCAGTAAAATGGGGAAGATATTCAACAAAATAGGAAGGGTAAGGATGTAAGAGAGATGGCAGCCTAAGAGGTCTAAACATCTTCTGTCTGAGTCTAGACTGAAAATCTGTGAGTTGAAAATGAGGTTCAGCCAGTTGTTCGGAAGTTTCAGTAGTGATGGTAGAAGGTAATAGATCAGCTTTATTCTCTACAAGATGACCAGAATAATCAGCTTCAAGAGATATGGGTATATGTATATCATGCTGAACATGTATTTCAAATGAAGGAATATGATCAACCTCAATAACACAAGAATAATGCAAATTTTCTTCTTCCAAAGTGGGATATGTACTTGAAGGTTTATGATCATCGAAATAGACAAAACAAAAAATAATTATTTTGACATGCAATGGGAAAGATAGGAAAGAACTGATGAATAAGAACAAAACCTCATGGAGTAAAGTAACAAGCTGATATCCAGTCTTTCCATTTGGCTTCTTCATTTTTTTCTCAACAAAATTCTCCTTGCAGTGGAATCTTTAATCATGGAGTCATTGGTGAAAATTTGTAGTCTAAAATATTTTCTGACTTTGTTCACCTCTCAAAATTAGAAGAATAATGATATCCAAGGGAAGATATACTTCAGCTTCATCCCCAGCAACGGCGCCAAAGATGTTTGTGCTAGAAATTGTTCTTAGACTACCAGAAGAACAAGCCAACACAATCTCAAAAGTAAAGTTAAATAAAATAGGTTTTAGGGTTTTAAAAACTTCATCAGCAAGGAGGAAATAAACATCCACAAGCTAATACAGAACTGAATTATGCAAGTTGGATAAACTGGGGATCAAACACATCCCAATAAGCCATAAACATTACACATGAAATACTAATTCCACCCACAGGCTACAAGCATTTACATGAATAAAAATTTAAACAAGAAATGAAATTGTAGACTGAGCAATCAAACAGATCAGAAATGAAAAAGCATGACAAGTAAAAGGGCTTATCAGTTTATATATAATCAATAATAGTCATCCACTTACATAAGAGTTATAAGGGCTAGCTTGAGAAATCCAAGCTCCAAAAGCCTCTCCTTGAGTGAAAAATCCCCCCCTCAAAACTGTATGTTTGTCTTCCTTTTATCATTACAAAAGTAAAGTAGTTCCATAACTACCTTCTAGGTCAAAATTTGAAACAGTTACATCAATTACTTACATGATAACTCAAAATCTTTAAAGATAATTAACCCAAAAATAGCAAATCGGATTTGGGGAAATTTGGCGAATTTCTGGAAATTTGGGTCTCAAAGACGCCTTCATATCTCTCGATCCGGAACACCTATGTAAAAACTGAGAGAGGTTTTTTCAAATGAGTATGTTATGAACAAAAACCTCTCTTTGTTTTTTAAAATTACTCTTCAATTAATCGGAATATGTTCTTAAAATTTATGACTAAAACAGGAAATTATTAAATAATTCAGACCCTGAAAATAGGCCACAAAGATGAATTCAAATCTCTCAAACAATAACAGCTGTTGCAAAATTGAGAGAGGTTTTTGTGAATGAGTCTGTTGTGGAAAAAAAACCTCTGTTGGTTTTCCTGAATTCATTTCCATCTCCTCGTAATCTGCTCCCAATGACAATGACAAAAACAGGAAAAACAGAGCTGCTACAGGAATCTCCTCATGAAAATATTTGACAAAGGACTAAAAAATGAGAGTTAGATTATAAATCAAAACTTGGAATGAACTTTTATTATAAGTTTTTGAAAACTTAAAGATGTACATATTAACTAATAATCCCAAAAGACAAACTTTAAAACTAAAATAATGAAATGATTCAACCATTAAAAGCATTAAATCCAAGCAAAATTATTGATTGTCAAAAGTTATTAAAATCAACACGAAATATAAAATCATTTTAAACCAACGGTTGAAAATTAGGACAAAAAGAACAAATAAACTAACAACAAGATCTAGTTATAGCATAGGTAATAAGACATAAATAATTAAATTAATGTCTAATGTAGGTAACTATGGGTTGATTATTCTAACACCCCCCCCTTAATCCTAATTTTATGAGTAAATATCAGAAAACCATAAGGCTTAGCAACAAATATTAATCACCCTTTACATACTGCTTGTCCATACAACCAAGGAAAGAGGCAAAAACCCAATGGAAAAATCCTCCCTTAAACATGGACAGGAAAAATAAAATTTAGAAATCTTGTCATCAATCATGCTTCACAGCATGATCAGCAATCCCCAGCAGTGATTTGAGATTGCTGAAGGTCTTGTCACAAAAAACTTTGGTAAATATGTCTGTTACTTGTTCTGAATATGCACAGAAGAGTAGAACAATGGTACCATCATGCACAAGCTGTCTGATGTAATGCATATGGATCTCAATGTTCTTGGTTCGTTGTTTCTGAACTGGATCATTGAAAATTCGAATGGTACTCTAATTATCACAGTAGATAATAGTTGAAAACTTTGATTCAAAGCCACATTCTCCAAGTATCCCTTGCAATCACAAACATTGATTTGTTGCATTTACAACTCCTCTATACTTTGCTTCTGTAGATGAGAGTGCTATGGCCCTCTGCTTCTTGCTTGACCAGCTAATTGGTCCTTCTATAAGCATGAACACATATACTGATGTAGACCTTCAATTTGTGTTGTCACCTACCCAATCACCGTCAGTAAATCCAATCAAATCAAGATCAGATTTTGCTTTGTAGAAGATCCCATGAGTTATTGTTTCTTGAACAAAGTTTAAGATCAATTTAGCTGCTCTTCAGTGGATCTCATGAGGCTAATCCATGTATCTCGAAGCCACACTAATTGCATAAGATAGATCAGGTCGAGTGTGTGCAAGATAAAGCAAACACCCAATCAACTGCCTATACAGTGTATTATTTACCATAGGAGAAGAACCTGCTTCTTCAAGCTTAACTCCTGAAAGGAAGGGAGTCTTGCTTGGCTTGCAATGTTTCATGTTGAACTTGATGAGAAAATATGAATCATACTTAGACTGATGTACTTTCATTCCATGTTGGGATTGAGCAATTTCGAGACCCAAGAATTGGCTCAACAATCCCAAATCTGTCATAGAAAATGCATGGTTCATTACATCCTTCAAGGAGGAAATCTCTTTCTTTGAACTTCCTTTAATCAGTAGGTAATCCACATACAAGACAATAATCATCAAATAACCATGAATCAGCTTCAAATAGACATTAGGATCAGACTTGCATCGAACAAAACTCAGTGATAGCAAAAATCCATCAATCTTGGCATACCAAGCCCTGGGGGCTTGCTTGAGCCCATACAATGATCTCTTTAACCTGCACACTAAATATGGATTAGAAACAAACCCTTCAGGTTGCTGCATGTAAATCTCCTTAGTGAGATCTCCATTTAGGAAAGCACACTTCACATCCATGTGATGCACTTCCCACTGCTTCGAAGCTGTAATGGCTAGAGCTATCCTTATGGAGTCCATCTTTTCCACTGGTGGAAAGGTTTCATTGTATTCAATACCATGTACTTGTAAGTATCCCTTAGCTACCAATCTTGCCTTATATTTCAAAGGTGAACCATCAACAGCAAACTTAGCCTTGAAAACCCACTTACATTGAACTAGCTTCCTCCCTACGGGAAGATCAACCAGTTTCCAAGTGTTGTTCTTTTGGAGTGAGTTGAATTCTTCTTTCATGGTTGTTTTCTATCTTGGATCATGTGCTGCATATTCATATGTCTATGGATCTAGTTCAACCATCAGATAGTACTTCTCATCAAATAGTGGATCTTTCACACAAAGGGCACTCTTAAATTGAGATCTAGTCCTCCTAGTGTCATTAGGATTTCCAGCTAGTTCCCCAGCTGCATGAATGGCATTTGCTACCCATTTTGGTCTTGTATGACTGTTAGGATATGCAATCAAATCATCATTATCAAACATATCAAAATAATCAAACTCATTAGTCTTTTCACTTACAATCAATGGTTCTGGTGGTGAAGAGGACTCTCTAACTTCAACTGCTACTAAAGGCTCTTCTTGGAGCTGAACACTTCTTTCAATGAAAGATTTGTTAGTGCTCAAGTTGATCAACTTGTACCCTTTTGAATATTCAGAATACCCAACAAATAAGCACTCTTATCTTTGGGGTTTCAAATCCTTCCTCTTTTCAGTTGGAATTCTAACCCAAGCCTTTGAGCCAAAAATCCTGAAATGGGTCACATCTAGAGTGTGCCCACTCCAAGATTCGAAAGGAGTCATACCATCAAGATGTTTATGCGGCACCCTATTTTGGATTTAGGATGCATAGTTTATAGCTTTGGCCCAAAACTTTGGTGGCAAAGTCTTAGCCACCATCATGCAGGTTGCCATCTCCTTCAGTGATATGTTCATTCTCTCAGCAACACCATTTTGTTGTGGTGTGTAAGGGATCGAATGTTGCATCTAAATACCTGCATATTTACAGTACTGAATGAACTCAGACTTGACATACTCACCACCATTGTCAGATTTGAGGATCTTGAGTTTCCTCCTAGACTGGTTCTTAACCAAGGCTCTAAAGACTTTGAAGAGGTCAAAAAATTCAGACTTATGCTTTAGGAAGTGAACCCAACAATACCTGGAAACGGTATCTATGAAGTTCAGTGCAGATTTGGCCTCACTCATGGACATATGAGGGAATGGACCAGAAATGTCACCACGGATCAATTCAAGAGGTGCATAGGTTCTCTCATGACTGTCTTTCTCATACTTGTGCTCTGGGTGTTTTCCTAGGACACAACCTTGACATACTCCCTTAGAAAACTTGATCTTTGGTAACCCTATGACCATATCTTTTTCAGTCAAATCAAAAAGATACTTGTAGTTAAGATGGCCAAATATTTCATGCCAAAACGTGCTTGCTTCATTAGCATGAATCAGAAGGGCAGAGGGGTTTGAGTAGGGTAGAAAATGGGAAAACTTGTATATCTTCAAAGTGTGATCAACAACACCATTTTCTATGACTTTACCATTCGAAATCTTAGTGATTTCAACATCATCAGGGGATAATATGACTTTCTTTGGAAACCCAGTATGAGTCATCTGATACACTGACAAGAGATTAGAGGCAAGACTTGGAACATACAACACATTATTGAAACTACCATGGTCAAGATCAATCCTACCCTTCCCCAAACTGTCAATGAGAGAGTCATCTCCCAAAACTATTAGTGGACCTTTTGACATGTCAAGAGAGGAGAATGTCTCCTTTGTCGAAACCATGTGTCTAGAAGCTCCAGAGTCTATGATGAAGCTAGGTGAGCTTGATGTGCCAGCAACCAAGGCATGTACTCTCTCTCGGTCTTCTGAATTTGATCCTCTTTCCTTCTTCTTTGAGCAATTAAGAAGGGAGATGTTATTCTTCTCTAGGAGTTGGGTCAACATGTCAATTTCCTTCTTCAAACAAGATCTCTCAGGATGATAGCCCTGTTGTAGGCACAACAGATCCCATGTTATTTAAAACATGGGAGCCTCAATTACACATACAAAGGTAACAATTTGAATTTCCTAAATCAATTTGAGGCCCCTATCACATTTGTCATAGTTTCTTTGTCCTCTAACTTAGTTGAATTTCTCAAATTTATGCGTGGATTGTGTGCTTTTGATAAGTTGCGAAAGACTATCTTTTGTTTGAAATTGTTTCATTCCGCAACCTGCATCCCGCATCTTGCTAGATGTGGGGTATCAAAGTTTAAACATTTGTGGAGTTTCTCATCCCGCACAGTGTGGAATGTGGGATGCAGAAAGGTTTTGATGCATGCGATTTGGTCATCTCGCAACCCGCATCCTGCGACTAGTAGAATGCGGGGTGCGAGAAGTCATTTATTTTAATTCTTTTGTTGCGTGTTCTGCAACCCGTAATTTACGGGATGTGGATTGCGGAAAGGGTTGAATAAAATTTTGATATTTTTTGATCCTGCATCCCGTATCCCGCATTTGCGGAATGCGGGTTGCGGGATAGTGAATAAAACTTAAAACCTCGCGTTGTGACCCCGCATCCCGCAATTGCAGGTTGCGGGGAAGATGTAGCTTGTGAGTTTAAATCTCTACTATGGATTTATCTTGACCGATAGTTAGGGTTGTTTTGTGTTTTTGGTTTGCTCCCTGGATTAACCTAGTTGTTTGAAGATTTTCTTTCGACCCTTAACCTTCGGTATCGCTTGACTTGGTTTTTATGACCTTAAGTTTGGTGATCTTGGTTCATCTCTGTCAATTTGGTTAATTCAAATTGAATTATCTTTATCTTTCGGTACTCCTTCCAAGTTTTGTGCAAATATGAATTTCTCGATACTTTGGCAAATCAAAATATTTTAACTCATTTCTCAATTTCATAATCTATATTTACATCCTAAAAGAGTGTATATTGATAAATGAAATATTGAATGATTTGTCAAAGTCTACAAGTATTAAACATTTTGTTAAAATTCAGCATTTCTTGTAATTTTTATTATCCTAGATGAATTTAAAGCCATTTTTGAAACTTGCTCAATTTTCAAGAAACATTATCTTTCACCAAAAGACAATTTTTGTGCTATACTCCTTGAATCAAATTGATCTCTTCCTTGATGTTTATGAAATTCATTGTGGATGGGATGGTTTATATTATTCTAATGCATACTAAAAAAGAAAAAGGGCTTTCAAATGTTTCTTTTAAATAATAGTTAAATTATGTATGTTCTATTTTGAAAGAAACTTTGAAAAGGTGCAGACTTATTCCTCTTCTTCCCATATTAAAAGGTCATTTTTACTTTTCAAGATTTTTTGAGATATTTCATTTACTTATGTAAATTCTCACTTTGATTAAATTTAATTTACAAATGGAAGGTTATTCTTTAGGGATATATTATAGTATCTCAAAATAAAAGCGAAACTAAGGCTGGAAATAAGGCTGGAAATAAGAGAGAAACTGCAGCAACTGAGACAACTCTGTGCTGAGATTGAAGAATTGAAGAATGCAGTAAAAGTTATTCAGACAGAGTGTGATCAGTCTTCAGATGAAGACCTGAGCAAGCACTATGATAGTGCTTTAAGTTTGGAAAGCACTAGAGAAGAATCCCTTGAACTCGAGTCTCCTCAGAATCCTAGTCTCTCTATGCTTTCAGGCCCCAAAGTGTATATTCCTGTACAGTTTCATCCATGTGAATATAAACCATATTTTCTTAGCTGTATGATAGATTTAGGATGTCAAGTAAACCTAGCTAGAGGTTCTACTTTGCCTTCTTTTTACTGGGAAAATACCACAGATGGTGGAACAACAATCAATGGAACCCCAGTTCCTCTCCAAGCCAAAGCCGAACTATTTCCTGTAAATTTTAACGGAAACAAAGATAAGCTAACTGTGTACAGAATGGACGACTTAAGTGAAGATTGTGTCTTAGGAGCTGAATTCCTTCATAGAGTCAGCCCTTACCTCGTATATCATAAGAATATGCAATTCACCTGTGTTTTGAATAGAAAGGTGGTAACGCTCCCTATATCCTTTAAGTATACTCCTAGATGTAAAATAGTTGAGCTTAACCCTGTACAAACTCCTAACAGAGCTCAACTCATGAAGATGGAGCGTAGTAAGGTTTTCTCTGATATCCATGGAGAAAAATCTTTAAGAGAAATATCAGAGAAACTAATAAAAGATTGTTGCTCAGATAATCCAAACGCATTTTGGACCAGAGAGAAGTATTTTGTCTCTCTCCCTTATGACCCTCTTCAGCGTATTAAGCTGATGAGAGCATCTGCTGCACTCATGTCACCATCAGAAAGGAAGTTCTATGATGCCAAAGTAAAAGAACTGCTAGCTAAAGGCTTAATCGAACCGTCAAAGAGCCCTTGGGCATGTAGGGAATTCGTAGTAAACAAGCACTCTGAGCAAAAAAGAGGAAAGCCTAGATTAGTAGTGAACTATAAGCCACTTAATGTAGCTTTACAGAAAGTAAGGTATCCTCTTCCGGATAAAGCCATCCTGTTGCAAAGAATCACAGGTTGCACGATCTTTAGCAAATTTGATCTCAAGTCAGGATTCTATCAAATTGGCATATTACCTAAAGATCGTTTCAAGACAGAATTTGTCGTACCCCATGGTCAGTATCAGTGGACAGTGCTGCCTTTCGGTATTAAAAATGCACCATCTGAATTCCAGAAAAGGATGGAAGATATCTTCTGAGATTTCAGTTGGGCATTAGTCTTCATTGATGACATACTCATATGTTCCAAAACGCTGCAACAGCATCAAAAACACTTGCAGAAATTCTATGAGTTAGTCTTCAAGCATGGTTTGGTTTTGTCTAAGCCAAAAATGGAAATCGGGAAAACAGAAATTGATTTTCTTGGATTGAAGATCCAAAGGGTCAAGTAATTCTCCAGGAACATGTTTTACAATGTTTTAAAAGTTTTCCTAATGAAATTCTTGACAAGACCCAGTTGCAGAGATTATTAGGATCTCTGAATTACATCAGACCTTTTTACAAAGGTCAAGCAGCTGAAATTTTCATCTTACAGCAAAGATTAAAGAAGAATCCTCCGAAGTGGTCAGCAGCTATGTCAGAAGTAGTCCAGAAGATAAAGAATAAAGTTCTGGACCTGCCTCCTTTGTCCCTGCCAACTGGAACTGGTAGCTTAATCATTGAGACAGATGCATCCTCTCAGACATGGGGAGGAGTATTACTAGAAGCTATAGATGGCAGAGAATTTATTTGTGGTTATGGATCTGGTTCCTTCAAAGCAGCAGAATTAAATTATCCATCAAGCCACAAGGAGATCTTGGCTATCAAAAAGACAGTCCAACACTTTCGTCTGTTCCTGAAGCCTGTGAAATTTATTATTCGAACAGACCTTAAAATCATGCCTAGTATTCTAAAGAATGAGAATTTAATGGCAGAAAACAACAGTAGGATATTAAAATGGTTTTTATGGCTTAGCAATTTTGATTATGAAATTATTTATAAGCCTGGATATCTTAACTGTTTGGCTGACATGTTGACCAGAGAATCTGCTCAGCCTCTTGCATTAAATATGTTTTCAGCTGGAGCTTCCAGTTCGAGCTCCAGACCAGGTAAAAGCAAAGCCCCAGCCAACCATCTAATCACCTCCATCATCCCTACTCCTAAAGGAGGAGTTTATCTGTATCCATGGGAAGATTTGTTTCCAGAAGCAGAACGAAGAAAATTACTGGATGAAACTCCAAGAGAAGAAGCAGAGAGGTTTATCGAGCTCTGCACCATTGCGAGGATTCAAGCCTCTCCCTTAAAGCTAGACATTCTAGAGATATGGGAGAAAGAAGCTTTCCTTAGCTTTCATAATGCTATAGAAAAGCTTATCAAAGACCACGATGTCTAGATAGACTGCAATCCAGAAAAAGAAGGAGAAGTCTGGTATGTTGACATTGGCTTCGGAAAAATTTCCTGGTATACCTATATCCTTATTCTGCAATTCTGCAGAGAGCAAGGGAAAGTTGTTATCTACGCTGATCCTGCAAATCTAAGAAACAGCACATGGATAGGTTGGACTGAGATACTCCTGGATCGCTTCTATCCTCGAGTAGACTGGACAAACAGACATGCTAACTTCATAGCACATACAGAAGGAGATATGAAAATAGCAGACCAGAACCATCAGTGGTTCAAATTCCTGCTAATCCATGAAGGTGGATCTTACAAACCGTTAGACCATGAAATCTATGTAACTCAGAAGTTTATTATGAAAGATGAAAAGGGTAAAGCTAAACACTCTAAAATCATATCTCGACAGACACCTCTAAATTATAAAGTTGAGTCCCATTTTAGAAGTGAATTTTTATATGGACCAAACCCTTTGTTTCATGGGTCAGACATAGAGCGTTGCTTCGGAGATCAGCTCTATAATCCACCTAAATTTGTTGAAGAACCGCCATATTTAGAGGATTCCCAATTTTATTATGATTTGAATGGAGATGGAATGCTCGGTTGCACTTGTGGCGGAATTGAGATCGATGGCTTCAGAGATTGCGCCTGTTTCCAAGGACGAGATGGCTATGATTAAATGGAAGTAGCGGTGGGCCATATCCGAAGGCTGAGTCGGCCAGCTTTACCTGGCATTGTATCTGTAGTGGGCTAGATTAAAGCTCCATAGTGTAATAGTTAGGTTTCTAGCTGTCATGGGCTAGTATTGCTCCACCTTGTAAAGTATGTCGGAGTCAGTCTGTCAGAAAAGAAGATTCTGGTTTCCCATAATGCCTCAGGCTAATTAAGGGATGAGATAACGACAAATGGTAGTCCCCATTTGTCGCCCTGGATGATTTGGTTTTGACCTGTAGATGTCATTTTTACTACTGGATCTACCGACTAACTTGTGACTGTCGGTTTTAGTTCACCGGATCACCGGTTCAAATTTGTATAAATAAAGGCCTCGAGCCTCATTAGAGGGTGTGTTGTTTGCATCGAGCAAGTAGTCCGCTCTGCAAGTCTAAGTGTCTACAAGTCGAGTCGAGTCTATGTATTGAGCAAGTAGTCCACTCTGCACATAAGTATAGAGTCTGTATGAGGATTATGCTCTGCAACTTGGCCTTGCGCTAAAAGATCACACCCGAAACTCATGTGTGATAGTCTGTAATCAGACAAGTATGCTCTGTAGGTTGGAATTTCGCTATAACACTGCATCAGAAAAGATCTGAAGTGTCTTAGATCTGTGTCTGTAACAAAGCGTATGCTTTGAGACTTGGCTTTAAAGCTATAAGATCTCATCAAAAGCTTTGATTAGGTTTTGTATATGTCCGCAGTGACGACCTTCACAGTCCGAAGGTGAGCTGCCTGTTCGAGTCTGTAAATTATTCTGGTCTGTACTACTGTGTGTAATGATCTGAAGATAAGATTGCATTAATATAAAGAAGGATTGAAGAGCAATGGATGTTTGACTGATGTTCGATCGCTGGCAGCTTGGTATCAGAGCCATCATCAGTTTATTCTGCACTATATTCATTTGTAAGTCTCTTGTATTAATATGTGCTTTTAAAGTTTGCTGTTGGTTATGAACTAGTAAAGTAATGTCCCTGTAGACAAGTGGAAATGACTTGTTGAGTAATCGAATAAAATCCTAAGGTTTCTAGGTGGTCATTGTTAGGGTAACAGCCATTGTGGATAGGCGCCATAAATCCCGTTTGTTTTTTACCAAAAGTGAGTCTGAACCTTTATTAAATGGATCCTTCGATGGATATTGCTTCTCACACCTTACTAGACTACCAACAAGAAGATAACAACACTGTATCTCTTGCTGAGAGATGTTCCACATTTGCAGAATGTTCTACTTCTGATAGTAATTCCTCCATTATACATATTGAAAATACAAATCCTTCCTCTGAATGGCAACTTCTTGCAATCTTGCCTAAAGACGTATATAAACTATTTTTTTGGGAATACATAGCTTGTACACACATTAAAGTTTCTTCTATTGATATATCTTTCACTGACTCGGAAGAGCCAGTTCATATCAATTTGTTAGAAAAACGTCAAATAGATTGGGCTAAGAAACAAGGATACAAATATGCACATCTCGGAGCTATCAAGCTTGGCCTTGGTCCTTTGGTACGCCCATACCTTCCTGTGTCCTCTCTGTGTGTAGCCGTAGATACCCGTCATACTCAGTTTGCAGACACCATAATCGGTAGATTCACAGCACCCCTTCATGATGGTCCAGCCTTTGGCACCATCTTTCCTAAATATAGTGTGAGCCTAGATGATCTGCATATATATGATTTACTCAAGGCTTACATCTTACCCCAGGGATTTTCCATGATGACTGGTTCGAAAATAATTCAACTTAAGAGTTTAGTCTGTGTCAGGTTTGGTAATGATACCATTCTGCCTCTCCGTTCACATGTCCATCAAAGTTCACACCTATTGAGCGTGGTGGAACAGGACAAATCAAAACAAGCCCAGCCAGTTACATTCGACTGGACTGGAATCAAGTATCCACAGAACTGGGAGATCTGATACAATGAGCTTAGGAATGTAGATGCAGCACGCAATGCTTTAACCACTAAGCCTCTCAAATATAACAGGAAAACTAGTTCCTTCAGATATAATGAACCAGATTCTACACCTGCCCCTGCTTTTTCTTTACTTCCCCGTTCTACATCTGTTTCTTCTGTACAATCTGACAACAGAAGAACTCTTCAAAGAAATCCTTCTGTTTCTCTTCCTGAGGCTACCTCTTTCACAGGTTTGAGTGAAAATGAACACAGAGGCCAGCACCAGAACTGCCCTGCCTGTCAAAAGACTCTCCAACGAATACAGCACCAACAACAGAGACCAAGTCTTGGCGTGTTCTCCCTCCCTAGACAGAATAGTTCCTTAGAGGCAATTATCCAAGGAAGAAAGTCTTTCCATCCCAGAAGGAACTTGCCTGATGTACCTTTTAGGCAATACTCATCTGATGGAAATACCACGAAAGAATTTCTCCCACACAAGTCCTCTGGAGTAGATGAATCTACCTCAGACGAAGTCAAACTTTCAAACTGGGGAAATCTGCAGCACAAACTCACGGCCCAGAACATAGATGATATGGCCTTAGATCTGCTGCAAATAAAAACTTCTGTCCTTGACGAAAAAGAAAAGGTCTCCCTCCTAGAAACAAAGATGGATCTGCTAAACCATCTGTTATCAGACTCAGAGGAAATTAAAACTGTTGTCTCTGCAGCAGCAGAGAAAATAGAAAGAAGATTGGAGAAAATTGAGGAACTCATAACTCAAAATAGCAATCTTAAGGCTAGAGTTCCAAAGGTAAGTCCCGTGGCTTTTGCTTTAGCCACCTAGGGTTATGAGAAGAAGTCTGCCAAGCCTCAGCTGGAAAGAATTTTTTCTTTTGGCATGTTCAGTGCAGACCAAGAAGAAGATGATCGACCGGATTTTGATTTCAGTCAAAATGATGCAGACTTAGAAGAAGTCCAGGACTGGATAGGATTCTTTAAATCCTGTAAACCTGCCCTTGATCCAAAATACCTCCAGATGATGTCTTCACATCCTGTCAAGATTGAAGCAATTGACTTTCCTCAGTCCTCAGCTCAGAATGATACCTCTATGGCATCTGCATCTACTACCCCACAGTTTAACACAAGCTTTGGTATTAATTCTGTTAGCAGCATTATCTCTCAGATGCTAGAACACCCGATTCTTAACATCTAGTGTCAGTCTAGAGAAGAGATAAAAACTGCAATCACTCTATTATTCCATTGGATGATTGCACAAATAACAAAGAATTCCTCTTTGACTGGCCAATATCTGGCAAGCCTAATCGTTGCTGGACTCTCGGGTTTAGCATCAGATTGGCGGTGTTTTCTCCCTCCTGAGACAAGTAATGAATTGTTGTTGGCTAATGATGGAGACCAACAAATTTTAAAGGCTCTTGATAAACAGTTCCATGGAGATGATCAGATAGATGACACTGAACATTTATCATCTCTTTTTCTGTCTGCTCGGCTTTGCAATCTTTCACAAGCCGAAGCCCATTTCTGCTATATGCAGAAATTAATAATTCAATCTCGGAAAGCTAATGACCTTGCTTATCTGAAGCACTACCTACGAAGCTTCCCAGGCCATGTTCCTGACGCTATGGAACAATATCTTAAAGATAAAAACATTAATTACAGATATTTGTCTCTAGCACAGCTTCATTATCACATTCTTGCAACATGGCAGGAACATTGTTTGGAGAAACGAGTCTCCAAAGATTTTAAAAGGCATCAGAGTATGTACACTCCCTCCTTTTGCAAAAATGTAGCACAAATGCCTGATTGGGGTTGTGGAGAACACAACCGTGGTCATTTACAGTCTTCCTGTAAATGCCATCAAAAAAATTCCAAAGGGTTTTATTCAAGCGCTCCTCGCTATCATTTCCTGGATAAACCCTTGCAGTATTCCAGAAAGTATAAGCCTCAAAAGAAATTCCACAAGCCGGCTGCTAGTAAATTTATCAAACGAAGACCATACAAATATGATAGCAAAGCTTGTTTTCTTTGTGGAAAACCTGGTCATTGGCCTAACAAGTATCCAAAGAAAAAGACTAAGCCCAAGTTAGCCGCTTTCTGTGATAATCCAGGTTCTGTCGAGGACGTGATGTTACCATGGATTGGTTCCAAAGAAGATGGTGGAAAGCACCAGATTACAGTAAGGTTTTTCCCAATGCGTGATTTATTTTACTCAATATGCCACCGAAACTGTGATATTTTCCATCATTATATTGTTGAGGCAGCAATTACTGCTAGATGAAAATATAGGGTTAATCAATAAAGCGAAAGGGGAGATTTTCTTATCTCTGTGTTGTTTTCTTATTCAAATAAATTGTCTATTTTTAACCATATTTTTTTTGGATTTGTATGAATAAGTTGCTCATACAAGGTTAATTAATTTTATCCTTTATGCGCAGGTTCAATCGCAAGGTAGTTCATGGGATCTAGATTAGCCTGTCAAAAATGGAATACCCAATTTGAGAACAGCTGGAGTTAACACGCCTACTATAATTGAAGAAAAGTCGGATGTTGCTATTTGCATCAACCATATGTGAGATCACAGAGATATTGTTTTTACGCGGGAAGAGGAACTGACCAGAAAGGGAAATCAACCTGTTAATATGGCAAAGAAGATGGTTTCCAGGGCACAGAAGGAGCATAATTGAGAGTTAATTCTGAGACTTAGTTCATCCAAGAACAAGAGGAATAGGAGATTAACGATTAATTGCCTAAAATCAAGAGAAAAAACAAGCTCCTGTAACTTATATAAAGAACAGAGAATCGCAGAGATGAGGGGGGCGCTCAGCTGAGAGATTTCTCTTTCATAACAGAAAAGTTGACACGAAGAGCTTTTGGAAGGGAAAAGATTCGAATAAGAGACTCGAGATACCTCTTTGTAATTGAAGGTTTATGTATTTTTACATAACTCCTACGCTATCAATAATGTATTTTTATAGAACTCCTATGCTATCAATAAAGTGTCGTTATTTAGTTCCATTAAATTTCTTTAACGGTTTTTATGTTTTTCTTGTTCCAAATGAATTAATGTTGTTGGCTATTCATTTGCAAATAGTTAAATGTGTTTATTTATGACTTGGATTTTTCTTTGATACATTGATAATACTCAAAAAGAATTTCTTCTTTCTGAAAGTTTTATCTGTACCTGCAAGTGATTGAATAGTTAATCTTTAAATAAAATATGTTAGTTTTTCAACTAAAATATAACATACGTATATGCAGGTTATTTTGAATGAATTCATCTTGAGTTGCTTTCATTTAATTTTTATTAAGCAATTGTGATTTAAGCAAAAAATTTACTATCTCATCTACATTTTTGTCAATATGATTAAAATACTTGTCATTCAAATATCTTGGGATAATCTGTAAATCAATTCAACATTCTCTATAAGTTACTTAGTTTTAGATTAGGTTTACTTTCATAGTTAGATTTGATTTTCCATTTTTTTCTATCACCCATCTTGTTGTCCAATCTGGGAAATAGATCATCTGTGGATCAAACTCACAAAAGCCAGCGGAGGCTATTGAAATATCCGTGGGAGATCACTACTTTAAACAACTCAAGGATAAAGCAATACTTGTGTGGGATTGCTTGAACCCTTTGGCTGGGTCTTCTCCATTTGTTGAAGCCTCAGTTGTGTATGTGGTTGAAAAGGGTGTCTAAGGCTTACAACACACGGAGAAGACCCAGTTACAAATGCTAGGATAACTAGATGGCTGAAAAGGGTGTCTAAGGATTCCAACTGAATTGCATGCATCAAGTATCTAATGAACAAACCAGTTACAAATGCTAGGATAACTAGATGGCTGTTACTATTACAGGAGTTCGATATTACCATTATTGGCAAGCCTGGGAAAGAAAATGTTGTTGCTGATTATTTATCGCGTTTTACTAACAATGATGACAGCCTACCAGTTGATGATTCTTTCCCAGATGAACACTTGTTTGCAGTTTCAACTCATTCCCCTTGGTATCCAAATGTTACTAACTACTTGGCAGTAGGAAAGCTTCCGGCAGACTTGTCAAAAAGAGAAAAAGAATATTATTCAACAAAGTTCCAAGTATTGCTCGATAGATGGACATCTTTTCTAGACAGGTCCTGATATGGAGATCCTGGGAGATGTGTAAGAGAGGATGAAGTCTTCCATATCTTGAAGGCCTGTCATGATGAGCCATGTGGTGGACATTTTGCAGATAGGAGAAAAGGTCATAAGGTGCTGAGAATGGGTTATTATTGGCCAACAGTTTTCAGGGATGCCAAGAAATATGTCAAAGAGTCTTGTGACAGCTGTCAAAGAATGGGCCAACCTAATAGATTGGATGAAATGCCTCTTCTACCACAGTTGGTGGTGGAACCTTTTGACAGATGGGCCTAAGATTTTGTTGGGCCTATCAATCCTCAATCAAAACAGAAAGCCTACATTTTAGTTTGCACAGACTACATGACAAAATGGGTAGAAGCTATGGCTTTGGCGAAGGCCAATGACTAGGCTGTAATAGATTTCATGTATGGAGAAATATTTACTCGTTTTGGAATACCCAAGTAAGTAATCATAGATGGAGGACTGCAATTTGTGTCACACAAATTCAAAGCTTTGCTACAGAAGTACCATATTCGACATAGGATAACTTCACCTTGCCATCCCCGGGCCAATGGCTAGGTGGAAAGTACCAATAAATTTATTGAATATATCCTCACCAAAAAAGTCAAGAACCATTGCAGAGACTGGGTTGACAGACTTTCGGAAGCACTGTGGGCATATCATACTACGTGGCGCAATACTACAGGTTTCTCCCCTTATGACTTGGTGTATGGAAAAAGCGTTGTCTTTCCCATTGAATTCGAAATCAAAACTTTGAAGACAGTCATGGACGTAAAATTAGATGTAACTCAATCCCAGAGGAATAGATTGAATCAATTGAATGAACTTGAGGAAAAACACATAGCTATTGTGGATTAGACAACATTAATTCAGCAACAGAGATCCAATTGGCCTGATCAGTTCATCAAAAAGCGAGTCTTCTGTGAAGGATACTAGACGCTATTATATGATTCAAGATTCAAAAAGGACTTTAAAGGTAAGATATGCACGAGATGGTTAGTTCCATATATTATAGACAGACTATTTGACAACGGTACAGTCCTCCTGGTCACCATTGATGAGAATCGTGCACCATTATTCGCTAATGGTCACAGGCTGCAACTAAATCATAAGACGATTTCGAGGGACGCGTTTGTTTCACAATTTGTAGCTGATCCAGGATACCAGTTGGAGCAAGGGCAGGAATCTTTCTCTGCCCCTATCAATTTTTAGAAAGTTGTTGCAATTTCCACACAAAATTCTTGTACATAAATAAATTAATGCTTATTTCTTTTCTCGTTTTTTTTCTTTCCTTTACACTTGATTGTTTTTTTTTAGAATTTTGCAGGAATTTACTCAAGGAGTAATGGTTATGACCAGGCCTGACAACCATGAGCACCTATGTAATTTTTTGTTTTCTGGAAGATCTCCTTACAGAAGAAAAATTTGAATGATGAACAGCTTGGCGCAGGTGCAACTCTGCAAAATTTGCCTATTTTTTTTCAACCCCGTCGCAGCTACAACACTGTAAAACCTTGCCTATTTTTCCCACTTCGTGGCTACAACATTGTAAAATATTTCCTACTTTTTCATTCCATCGCAGCTGCAACACCGTAAAATCCTGCCTATTTTCCTATTCCGCAGCTGTAACACTGTAAAACCTTGCCTATTTTTCCGTTACGTAGCAACTGCAACACCATAAAATAATTCCTATTTTCTCGTTTCGTAGCTGCAACACTGTAAAACCTTGCCCATTTTTACATTACGTCGTAGCTACAACACTATAAAATCCTGCCTATTTTCCCGATTCTGCAGCTGCAACACCGTAAAATATCGGTCATTTTTTCGTTACAGTAGTCACGACTTCGTTAAAAATTTTCCTACTTTTACTCTTTTTAGCGGCTGCGACTCCGCTAATTTGGCTGACTTTTCCTATGGATTGTGGCTGTAACCCCTCCAGATTTGTTCACATTCGGGCTGCAACTCCTTCAAATTCATACAAAATTTATGTCGCCCGTGATTTTGCTGATTCCGACTCACTTCATAGCTTTAATTATGATTCCGTCAAGATCGACAAGACATCTTTTTGTTTGTTGGGAGAAGGATCATGGTAGCACGTGTGCAATAATATTTAAATTTTAAGGCTGCATTGACACGTTGTATTACTTAGGGAAGTCACGATTCATCCCATAATTACTAAGGTACGGTTCTAGTTATTTACATGATTAAGCATTAAGTAGATTTGACAGGGTTAATCATACCTACCTTTTTATATCTGTCATTATTCCTGTACTTCGTAACTGCCCATTCCCACAATCTAATGGCTACTCAAATTTATTTCAAAATCGCCACCCTTTCCTAATTTGGGGAAAAATATTATCAATGATCCTATGCTTACTTCCATCTTAACTTTCCAAATTTGCCAACACCAACCTCTATTGTTCATGCATGTCCTGCACTGAAATCTCCATTGTCGTACCCTGCAATTTGCTAAGATGATACTATCATTTAGAAGGAAAGATAACATGGGTATCCCGACCTGGCATGAACCTCCAAACACGCAGGCATTGCGGAATAATGCTGAAGTTTTCGCTATCTTCGAAGCCGCGGGCTGGATTGAGTTTTTCCAACGTCTCAATGGTTTTCATCATGAAACTGCTTTGTAGTTTTCTTTAAACCTTACAAAAACCCACTCAGAGGTTAGGGGCTTGCGGATAGAATTTTCTGAGGTGATTGTAGCTGAGGTTACCGGGCTCCTACAGGTAGGAAGAGCTTGGTTTGGAAGAAGAACTCCCAATTCCACCACAGTACAAGACTTTTTGGTGGTAGGTGAACAAGTGTGCCCATTAGGACGGGGAATAGAATTACAGTCATTGCCTCTCCCATGGGATCAAGTGGTCATCTTCCTCAAAAAGTATATCACCTGCAAAGGTAGGTACAAGACTGTCTATTATTTTGAGCTTCCACTGCTGTCTCATTTACACCACATAAATCTACTCAACGTTCCATTTTTTCTATTTAAAGGCCTGCATCACAAGGAGGTCTTTGTTAGAGAAGCTAAGCATCCATATTCTTCCCTTACCTATCATGGCCTCATTACACTTTAAATCTTAAGGGCCCTAGCTCAAAGAAATCAAAATGGGAACAATTTACTGGCCAACCTCAGATAGCCCAGGGACCTATACTTTTGCCCGAGATTCCCATCAGAGAAGTAAGAGCACCTACACTTCTCTTGAGTGTTAAATTGGAGGAAGAGCAGGAGGACCAGAGTCCCTCCAATTTAGTTGGGGTGGGAGTTGAGATAGGATTAGAAGAAGAGGAAGAATAGGTGGAAGATGTAGCAGTAGCAAACCCTATAGAGGAGATAGAGAATTTGGGAGCTAAAGAAGCATTAGATGTTGCACCAGTTGAAGCTAAAGCTATGAGAGCTGTGATGACAGAAGATAATACAGAGGTCCTCACCATCGAATCCTCTTTTGAATGGAGGGGAACTTTAATAGAAGAAGAAACAGAGATGGTGGACGACAAAGGGGATGCTGAAACAGGAAATATTCCTTCTACATCAATTGGAGGGTTGTAATCCTTTGTACCCCGAAGGAAGAGAAGAAGGTCAAGAGAAGAAATACAAGCATCTCAACTAGTGAGGAGAAGGAGAACGAGATCAGCCACAGTAGCTGAAGCAGCGCAAGCAAAATGGGCAAATATTGAAGCAAACGTTGAATTCCCTGTTTTGAGACCAACGACAAATAATGCTCCATGGGAGCCTGTTGCAGAAGAACCTCAAATTGAGGGGATTTTGTATGAAAATGGGTTACTGAAGGAAGAAGTGCAATTTCTTCGGCAAGAATTGGAGAATTGGAAGGAGGTATGTAAGAAACGGGTAGAGAGAAGGCTGCATACAGTGGTAGAAGTTGCCTACCAGTTAGAAGGATCATCTCCTGCTAAGGAGGATGAAGAAGTGGAGAAAGTAGTCTGCCCTGCATGTGGGAAAAAATTTAGTCAATCAGGTTACACAGTCATAGTGTGTTCATTTGAGACCCAAAATCCTACACCAACAGCTGGAGAAGAACAAGAAGCACCTACTGGAGAATTAAGGTGTTGATGCCTAGAAATTCATAGGTAAGAACAGTTAGGGATTATCCCAAGTAAACGTTCCCAAATAGCCCGTTACTGTTTGGTATGGGGAATCCGTCCGGTTTACGGTCTGGCTACCGTAGGTCAAGTAACAAAATAAAGGTTTTACCGGTTACGGCTCGGTCCACCGTGTATATTTTAGTTTTTTGAATTTGAGTATGATATGCAAGTGCCTATCTAAGAATGCAGATTGATAGAGAATATGAGGAGCAATCACAATGCGATGCGCAGGTTCTTACCTCTTGTCTTAACTCTCTTACATCTAAATCACACACATCAAGAAACTAAAACTAACTATCTAACCTATCCCTAGGGAGCAAGATTATATCAATGAGCAATGTATTTTTGCACATGCATTAAGAAAAATCACAGATAGTTGTTACTTAATTCAAAACACATGAACATTAATAGATATATGAACAACAAGATAGCTCATTATTTATGAAAAGCCTTCATTACTCATAGTGGAAATTTCATAGAATAAACTAGAGCGCATTCATAACAAGAACATAGGTTCAAAGAGTTAGAATGATCTCATAGTTAATGGACACAAAGCTGAAAATGAAATAGTTCACATTCAACAAATCCATAGCACAGCATTTGAAATGTTCCACCAAGATTTCTCCAACAGGAAAATTGTAATTCTTATTGCTAAAGGAAATAGTTCTTCTTACAACATAATCTTACAAATCTATCCGGGAAAAAGTCCCTTTATTACATCTAACTCTCCTCTATTTATAAAAAACAGCAAAACCTTTGGGCTGCCCCTTGTGACCTTTGGGCTCCCCCCCAACTGTTTAATCTCACAAATTTGTCATTTAGTGAGTGTTGTACAATACGTTATATTAAATTAAAATTTAATATCACTTTTATAAACAAAGACCATCTTGGTTGTCGATGAACTTTTCCCAATCCTGGGCCTCTGCTGCTATCGATCTATTGAGATCTTAGACCCTCACTTTCTTCTTCTCTTTCTTCATCTCTGCTTCTTCGTTTTCTTTCTCTTTATTCCTTGTTGCCTCCTTTCTTCTGCTTTGTCTTCTAGACATATCTTCTCTACAGCAGAAATAACCCTGTCATGAATAACCAAAAACTGTATCAGTCCATTTACCTTCTCCGTATGCATTCTGTAAAATAAACTATATACAGTGTTAATGCATGAAAAAATGACAAAACAAAGAAATCCTACGAGTTTGTGTCTTGAAATCCGCTACATCCATTGTCCAAACTAAAATCACAAGCTCAATAAAAAGACTCTTTACCTCAATCCAGGCCACATTTGAACTAACTCGAAATCATGAAAGCATGAATCATAACAATGTAACCGCCAAATCTGAACCCTAACTTGTGCTCTTCATCTCGGAGAAACTTAGACTTGACCAAAACCCACGGAAAAACTTTGCCATCATCAAATAGAGTAAAAGCACACAAAAAGGGGGGAAAAACCTTCTCGGCGAGTAGAACTACTAAGCATCAGTCGAAAACAAAAACTCTCATCGGCGGGCGGAAGCACTATATGCACTGGATGGTTAGTTAACTAAGCCGCCGCAATGGTGGAAACCATATAGACTAAGGGTTCCGGGACAATAGAAAAACATCGACGGTCAACAACTCTAAAGCTAAAGTTCGGAGCTCAGAACCACTAATCATCGGCGAGTTAGTTCACTAAGGAGCCGCAACGGTGGAAAACAATTAGACTACGGATTTCGATCAAAGTCATAAACTGTTCCGATAGCAAAGAAACAAAAATAATGAAAAGCAATAAACCACGAAATCAGCAAGGATAAGAACTAATCCGTCGGAACGTTTTCCAGCTGCCCTGCGAAACGGCGGCGACTTAGAATACTAATGCTCCAATAGTGATAAAACAAAAACGCTGAAAGTCAAAAGTAAAATTTTTTTGAAAAATAAACCAAAGAAATAAAAACCCATCGGCGAAAAACATGACTTTCCATCGGGACGTTCATTAGTTGGCTTCCGCAATGACGGCTACATAGAGAACTACGGCCCCAATTCACTGTTCAAAATATTTTCGACTGTGAAAACAAAAATATATCATTGCAAAGCAAAAGGTTTGAACCAATAAAACCATGCATCGGTGAAAGTAAGAACTGTCCATCGGCCCGTTCTCTATTTGTCCTCCGAAATAGCGGCTGCATAGATAACTACAGCTCTGATTCAAACTTCGATTGCCCTCCGATAGCGATAAAACCAATCATCGAAAATTCAAAGAAAAGTTAAGTGTTCAAAATATTCTTGGTTGGGCAGTGATGAAATCAGTTCGTTTAACCTCCGAAATGGCAGCGGCATAGATAACTAAAGTTCTAACTCAAACTTCAACTGACTTTCGATAGTGCTAAAACAAAATCATCGACAGAGCAAATGTTAAAAAATAAACAAACTCCATAATCAAAATATTTGGCTAGACAAAGGCAGATTTAGATCATCCAACTTCTGAAACGAAGGAAACAATTGACCTTAATTCAAACTAAGGAAAATCCAAATTTGTGGCAAAGGGAAAAAACAGAGTTCAGGAAACCAAAAAAAATCTAGGCAAGATCAAATCAAAAGGAGGGTCCAAAAATTTTCAAAAAATTGGGAAAAAAAGTTGCAGCTGCAACATAAGGAAAGAAGATGAACCAAAAGTAGGACCAATCCTTGATATAGAATTGGAAGAAATTGAACAATTATAGTCTCAGCCATCATAATTGATATATCAGCCTAATAAATGGAATATTGAAGCCAATCATAGTGCTACCACACAAGAACCAGCACCTTCATAAATTTTTGTTGAATCTTCCATTCAAAAAGAAGCAGTTAAACCAGAAATTGAGATAATTCTTGATCCAAATTTAGAATTCTTGACTGTGACCCCAGAACCATCTTAGGATATAGAGCTAGTGGAGGAATCCCAGCAACAGGAAGATGAAGTCAATCAAGATGTTGCTACACAACAACCAACATCCTCAGAAATCCTTGCTAAAAATCCATTTCAGTCAAGAACAACGAATCCTGAGGTGGACATAATCCTTGATGTGGAGCTGGGAGAAGATGAACAGATGCAATCACAGTAATCAGGGGACACTGAGGTATTTGGTGAACAGTCTTATCTTTCAGGAGATATGGAATTAACTCAAGAGAAATTTCAGTAGCATGAAGAAATGGGGGGGACGGGATGCTGATACACAAGAACCAGTAGTCTTGCAGCTCCTTGTCAAATCCACGGCTGAAATCCAGGTAGCTGTAGCTGAGACTCAGGAAGATGTGGAAATCGAAATTCAGAAAGAAGTTGTCACACAATAACCAACATCTTCACATATGAATGATGAAGTTGCTGAAGGAGAATTTCAGGAAAAGGATGTTGTCATCATAAAAGAACCAACACCCTTAGAATTAATGGTAGAAGTACCCACACAGACTGAAGTTGAAGAAGGGGAGCTTCAAAAAGAAGATGTTGTTACACAAGAACCAACATACCAAAGAGAGGTTGCAGAAGTTCCTATGCAGGCAGAGATTGTCGAAACCTTGATAGAAGAAGTTGTTACATACCCAGTGCAGAATTTTCAAGCTGAAACATCAGATGGCAAGGTATGCACTCAATTTTCCCAGAACTTTGTCAATATGGACTTTGATTATAAGGAAAATGCAGGAGATGAAAGAATATAGGGGCTAATCAAAGAGCTCTCATTTTTAAAAATGGAAGTGAAGAAATGGAAGAGGAAGGTGGATAAGTATCAAGAAGGAATGACCCCCCTCATTGATCATGAGAAGACTATTAGACAATTGAGGGGAAAATGGGCAGAAGAATTAATGTTCCAGAAATTACGATGGGAAGAGATACAGAAAGAATTAAAGGATCTGAAAAAGTTCAAATCTATGCAGGTGGAGAAGGACTAGCTGTATACTCTTTCCCAAGAATTGTTAAGCACCAGAGCGCCATCTCCTTCTTACCCTGTGTTTTTTGTTTGAACAATTTATTTGGTTTAAATTGAAAGCAGTGAAGGAGGGGAGACCTTATAAAATGGAAACCTCGGCCCAGTTTTTGGAAACTTTTATGGAAAGTAATTTCATTGAGCAGAACTTGTTTTGTGAACTTTACTTACATGAAATGGATTCTTCCCTGGATCACCATTTGAACCCTACCCCTTATCTTGGAGATGTTTAGTTGATAGCTTTTGCCTCCTTTGTCAGCAATCATGTGCAGTGGAAAATATCTTTCCAAACCTACTATCATAATGAGGCCACCACCAATCTTTGGGTTTGGAGTGAGCCTCAATCTCCTCGCCTTCTCATTTCCCTGCAACAACAAAGGCTTACATCTTCCATCAAAACCCATCAGATAGTTGAACTTCAAGAAAGGGTCATCTCTAAGTGTGTTGGTCAAATTACCATGCAACAACAATCAGCTTTGGAAGGAAATAAGCATAGATGGCAAGATTCTCCTTTATCATTGCAGAATAGGGACCCTTATTGTTTTAGGAACTTTAAACATGCTCTTTCGAAGGTTGAAGGATATGTGGGTTGTATAAGAAAGTGTGGAGCTAATTGGCTGGGACTCAAGTTCAAATTTTTTCTTATCTGGTGGCTAGCAAAACCAAACAGGGAAGATTTATTTTTGACAAAGGCAAAAGAAGAGCAGTGTTGGAGATATTGGGTTTCTTACAATGGATTTCTAGAAGCACAGGGATCACCTTAGCTCCCTTATAACTTTTTCTCTCTCCATGAACAAAGTACAAGGCCAAATTCATATTTGGACTAATGGAGATTGTTGCATAGGGAAATACAACAGGACAGTTGGGGGGAGATGTTGGGCCCATAAATGACCACTTTTTTACCACACTCACTATACTCTTTTTGCCTTATTTTATCCCATTTTTATGCACCAAATAGATGTTTTTCCTTCATTAGAGCCCTGATTCCTCATAGTTATGATTACTTATTGTTTTATCTTATTAATACTTATGATTATAATCAACATGGATTTTCCTCTTGAATTATGCTAATAAGTTGAGATTTTATGAAGATTGTTCAAGATGTGAAGGATACAGGTGCATCAGGTCATGCAGTTTCTAGAAGAGATGAACATCTATTTCCAGTTGTGCCCACGGACTCCATCTTTGCAGGTGGAACGTAGAAAGATACTCATTCTACGCAAGCTGCAACAGGAAAGGCAGTAACAGACTCGGCCTCAGTAGCGCACCATTATTCAAGGGTAGTTGCAACCGACGAAGTTATTCTTGATAAGGTTATGTTATTTCATTATCGGCTCATGCAACAGACTTCTTATATTCTTTTCTTTTGTTTCTCCCACAACTGTAACAGCGTATTGTAATAGGGAATCCTAAAGATCATAGATCTTCATGGCTGCCTGATATTAGTGGGTAGAGGTTATGAAGATTTATGTATAAATATTAGGAATTATTCAGAGCCAAGGGTTGAAAAATAATTGATCATATTGTATAAGTTGTGACAGAGACTGTACTTTCATTCCATCATCTAATACAAGGAGCAGGATTCTTCTTATTTCTATGTTTTAACTTGTGTTAGTCTTCGGCATCTCTATTCGAAGGCTGGGCCCACCTTCCTACAGAGATTGTCGAGTTAATTAGGCATTTATCTTTCCTGTCATGTGGTGTGGATGTTACAGTAGATGTATTATTTTATAACAGCTACAACAATAATGATTCATTGTGTGTTTCCTCAATTGATCAGTAATTGCATTTACTATAAGTTGCAACAGAGTGGTGTGACAGTCGACTATGTAGACTAATTTTCCTTATGCACTTGTTTGATAGCTGTAACAACCAAGCTCATCTCCAGTTTCTTTCAATTACTGTCTTTCTTGAGTTTTGCTAGTTCAATCCATTTACTGTTATAATTGTTGAGTTCAATTTCTGCATTTCTGATTCCTAGATCAAGTTGGATTGAGATAGTTATAATGGATCTTCAGATGGCCTGGTAAATTAGGATTTAACTTTCTGCAAAAGTAAGTCTAGATGTTTAATTCTTGAATATTTTATTCCTAGATCAAAGTTGTGCCAAGGTAATCATAATTCTGCATTCTTAGGAAGGTAAAATAGATTAAGCTAATCATGAGAAGAGTTGGGCTAAACATATAGGTAGGATAGTTTATTCAACAGCATCAGCTACTTAGTGTTTAAGCACAGACAGTGTAAATTATCTTTGCAACAAAAAAACTTTCCTGGGTTGACAATTTATATTGAACATTCTGTATGTTGGCTTTAATTAACTTGCATATAGAGTTCCCAACAATCATCACCAACTTATCTTGCTCCTGTCTGAGGGATTCCATGAACTCTGCAGGCTTAGGCATATTCCAAGCTCGAGTTGTCAACTTGGTGGCATGGAAGGTCGAAACAAACACTGAATAGTCAGGACCAAGATTAGAGATTATGGCCAAGACTAGTTTCTCTTCCTTCTTTTCGATGCCACGCTATTTTAGCTGCAAAACAAGGGCCTTAAACTTGGAAATGTAGAGTTACAATGATTCGAAGCTACTAGGACTCAAAGAGATCAGCTCATTCTCAATTTGATGTCCTCTCGTCTCATCTGTCTTTCCAAAAATATCTTCTAGCTTCTCCCACACTTCATTAGATGATGTCAATCCATCAAGATGGAAGAGGAGGTCCCTTGAGATGCTCAGACACAAAATACCATAGGCCTCATCCCTCCTATTGTGCCATTTAATTTTCTCTGAATCTGCATTGGGATCTGCCTCAGTTGCCATTGTCACCTTGTAGAGACCTTTCTCTCTCAAAAATATCTCCATCTCAACTTTCCACTCAAATAAATTGAATGAATTCAAGTTGATCTTTTGATATTGGTCCATAGCTAAGTAGTTGTGCCCTCCAGTCAGCAGAATGTGCTCCTAGTCAATGATGTAGAACCTGCAATAAAAAATTGGAAGGAGAGAAATCAATCTACAAAGGCTCTGATACCATGTGGAAATTGAACCCAAGAGATAGAACAATTAGACTCAAAAAATTGCTAATTAAACATGCAAAATTAACACCAAATGATACTAAAATTGGAGCATAACACTAATATGTATTGAGTAAGTGTACAATAGCCAAACTTATGAAGTAATAGGCCGCTATAATATATAATTACATGAGAGGTTCGAATTCATAAGGATGCCATTCAAAATAGTCAAAAAGCAGGCTTACTAAATCTAGTCAAATCCCCCATAGGTGCATAAAGCAGTTTCCAAATCTATGTAGATGCTCATGAATTTGCTACGTCAAGTGGGAAAGCTAAAGAGGGATGGGAAGACAAATCATACATGATTTTATCTGGAGAAAAGGAGGGAGGAGGATGTGGACAAAAAACAAGTCAACTACACCCAGACTATCTTTTTCTTTTGCCTTAAAATAGATATAAAGCAAGACATCTTTTCAGAAAATGTAGATATGCACTTTAGACAATCTAGAATAAAGCAAGCATGCTAAAATTGGTTTCTAGGATGTTTCCCAAGCGCTCCATGACTCAGTTTTAGCAAGTGTTGACTTCTAGGACATGTAGAAGGCAAGTAGCATAGAATGAAATCTAGGAATATAGGTAATAAGACAAAAATAATTAAAATAATGTCGAATGTAGGTAACTATGGGTTGATTATTCTAACACATTTAGCTTTTTCAATTTTTTTTTCTTGGAACCAGAGGCTCCATCAAAAGGGTTCTTCTTCTTCTTCTTGGGTTGTGAATCAATATTCTTTTTCTCTTTCCCTCTTTGATTCCCTTTTGCTTGTGCATTCCCAGAGTCTCTAGCTAAGATGGCCTAATTCTTGAAGGCTTGGAGCACTCCCATCTGAATCAATTTGTCTTGTTCCTGAATTAATGATTCTGCAAATGAATCTATGGATGGAATTTTCCAATTTGCGATGGATATCCTTCTAGAGTGGAAATTAGAAACAAAAACTGAAAACTCTAAGCCAAACTTGCTCAGAATTCAGAGCACAAGCTACTCGTCCTTCTTCTTAATCCCACACTGCTTGAATTACAAGACTAGGGCTTTGTATTTCGAGAAGAACTGTTGAATTGTCTCGAACTTTTTGGGCTGGAGTGCAATTAGCTCATTCTCCAAGATATGGTCCCTCGGCTCATCATGTTTTCCAAACAAGGACTCGAGCTCGTCCTATACTTCCTTTGGAGTTTTGAGTCCCTCAAGGTGGAACAACAAATCCCTGGATATGGGGATGCACATGAAGCTGAAGGATTCATCTAGCTTATTCAAAAACTTGGTTTTCTCAATATAATGTTGGGGTTCAATTTTTTTGCCCATTGTCATCCTATACAAGCCTTTATTGCGCAAGGAAATCTACATATTTTCCCTCAAATCAATGTAATTGAAGGGTGTAAGGATCCTAGGTGATAGAGAAATGAAATTATTGATTTCACTGGTATTGATTTCAACAATTATTCAAGAAACTATGAATGTACCTGCAAAAAATCACTGCAAAACACTTCAATTCACAAAAATTGTCAATTCAAACCTATCCACCTCCACATGAGCACTTTTTATGAGTCCATCACACCGTTATAGACTTCTCTAGATAGAATCCATAGGGATCAATGCAATGATTCCATGAATTATGTGGAAACTCAATTGCTTCTAGTGCAAGCATGGAGCTTTGTGAGGTTTGATGTTGGCGTGAACATAGGCTCTGATACCATGTTAAATTTCATGAACCATAGATCTGGAGGCCTGAATGAAAGCTATCTGAAAAGAAGGATGCAGTGGAATTTACAAATCAATGTAAACTGAACAATGGATTCATGACATAAATCAACTAAGTATTGGGCAGATTATCATTACATCAATCTTCATTAACATGTCAGTAATAGAATATTCATACAATAAGGACAATTCAGATAATGTGTATAAGTTTCTAATTCACCAACTCAACTGAATGAACTGCTAACTCAGTGTGGAAAAATCACAACTGGAGCTCACTAATTTAACTTCGGGTAACTAATGAAGGTAGGTGAGAAAAGGTGCCCACGCTCCCTTGAATCATGGAAATTAGTTCTAGAATGACTAGAAGTGAACTGACTATTGGTAACTAGAGCATAACTGATCATTACTGAATACCTACCTACTGACTGAAGGTGGCACTCGGAGTGAGTTCCTAAAATATAGAAATTGGCACCAATGGCACCAATGGAAGTAATGGCACCAATGACACTAATGACACCAATGGAACCAGTGGCACCAAGATTCATGGTGGCACTCAAACTCTAGTAATGTGATAATGACCTCCTAAGCTAGGAAAAATGAACAAATAGAATATGTGTAAAAAGGAAAGATTAATTAATCCTAACACCCCCCCTTAATCCTAACTTTGGACAACTTGGGCCTTGGAAACTATGCCAAAAGTCACCCATACAATCTAAATGAAATAAAAATACTACTTAATAAACCAGGAAACTAGGGAAAACATCATGGGAAGCGCCGCCCCCTTCCCCCTCAACATAAGAAGGAAAACAAGAACAATAATAAGTCAATAAGTTACACCAACAAGAGATCTGAGGTAAATAAATATGTTTTCAGTGAAGGAATTAGTAAAAATATCTGCAATATGCTCCTCTATAAGGTAGTAATGTAGTGTGATAGTATTTTCATGCACTAGTTCTTGAATGTAATGCATGTGTACTTCAATATGCTTTGTCTGATGCTTATGATCTGGATCATTGGATATCTTGATGTACTATGGTTTTCATAATAGATGTCTACTAAAGGTGAAGTGCAAATCCCAAACTATGTCAAAATTCCATCCAACCAAACTTCCTGAATAGTTGCATTCACAACCCCCCTATACTTGGCTTCTGTTGAAGAGAGTGCAAGAGTTGCTTGCTTCATAATGGACCAACAAATTGTCCCATATCCCAACATAAACACAAAACCTGAAGAATATGTTCTATCATTTCCATCTCCATCCCAGTCTGAATCAATGTAACCAATGAGATCTAACTGTGCATCAACCAAATAATGTATCCCATAATCTCTAGTACCCTGCACATAGTGCAAGATACGCTTTGTTGCCTTCTAGTGCATCTCATGTGGTTCCTGCATGTATCTGGAAGCAACACTCACAGCATAGGATATATCTAGCCTCGAATATGTGAGGTATAGTAGACTCCCAATGAGATATCTGAAGAGAGTGTTGTCAACCAATGGTGTAGAACCACCTTCTTCTAGCCTGATTCTAAATAGGAAGGGAAAATGTTTTGCTTTATAGTCTTCCATGTGGAATAAAGTTTTAAGCAAATTTTATGAATATCTAGACTGTGAAATCATGATTCCCAAAGTCTTTTGACTTACTTCAATACCAATGAATTGTTTCACCATTCCTAGATATTTCATAGGGAATGCTTCACTCAAAGCTAACATGGTGCTACTCAATCTAGCAGCAGAGGTTCTAGCAATGAGAAAGTCATCCACATATATGACAATAAACAAAAATGAGCCCTCTTTCCATTGCATGTAGACATTGGATTCATATCCACATCTCTCAAATTTATGTGATATGATAAAGGCATCCATATTGGAATACCATGCCCTTGGGGCTTGTTTGATCCCATAGAGATATTTCCTTAGTTTGTGGACTAAGGATAAATATTCAATGTACCTCTCAGGATGTCTCATATAGACCTCCTCTTTCAGGTCACCATGGAAGAAAGCACACTTTACATCCATGTGATATACCTCCCACCTCTTTGAAGCTACAACTTCCAAGACTAGTCTAATGGAGTCCATTCTTGATACTAGAGCGAATGTCTCATTGTAGTCCATCCCATGGACTTGTGAGTATCCTTTTTCCACCAACTGAGCCTTGTACTTCGTTGTGTTTCCATCATATGCTAGATTGGTCTTGTAGAGACATTTTCAATGCACTAACTTCTTCCCAGGAGACAAGGTGACAAGCTCCCAGGTTTGGTTGTCCTGTAGCGAATCAAATTCCTCATCCATAGTTGCTTTCCATATTGGATCATGTAAATCCTCTTTGAATGATTGAGGATCTAATCCCATAATCATTAAACACCTCTTTGGGAGAAGTGGATCTGTATGGGATACTGAAACATATTCATTCTGATATTGGGACCTCGTTATTCTTTTTCCATCTGGATCTACAACAACATTCCCAACTACTTTAATGAGATTTTGGGCCCATTTAGGCATCTGATTTGGAATAGATGCTGGATTTGGATCTAGATCCTCTTGAGGTTCAATATCAATATCAAGATCATGATGATCTTGTTCCTTATCTTCTGAAGCTGAAACATTAGACAACATACCATCATCTTCAAATGGAAATGAAAGAGAGTTTTTACCTTCTTTTTCTTTTTCTAGCACTGGATCTGAGAATGTTAAAAAGTGTGAGAATGCATCTGCCTTCAAGGCATGGTTTGTGACACCCTTTTCTATAGTCTTTCTAGTTGAGATATCTGATATCTCTACTGATTCAGAATCGAAAGTAAATTTCTTGGGAGAGCTTGTATGTGTCATTTGATAGATAGATAACGTGTTTGCTGGAAGGGAGGGAACATAGAGCACATTTTGGAAATTTCCATGCTCAATTTCAATGGATACTTTCTCGATAGCTAGGATATGTGAATCATCTCCCATATGTATTCTCGGTCCTCCACAGAGATCAATAGTGGTGAAGGATTCTTTAGAGGAAACCATATGGGTGGAATCTCCTGAATCAATCAGATGGGTCTTTGACTGAGTGAGGCTTACTTTCAAAGCATGGAGACTCTCATGTTCTTCTACCTAGTTTCCAGCTTTAGAATTCTTTGCACCTTGAGGAAGGGAAATTTTTTTATGTTCAAGGAGCTTTGACAGTTGGTCAATGGTATTCTTCGTGCACTTACTTTCTAGATTAAACCCTCTCATGTAGTAAGAACATTTAGCTTTTTCAAAAAATTTATTTTTGTTTTTCTTGGAACCAGAGGCTCCATTAGAAGGGTTTTTCTTATCCTTGGGATTTGAATCAATATTATTGTTCTCTTTCCCTCTGTGATTCCCTTTTGGTTGTGCATTCCTAGAGTCTCCAGCTAATAGGGCCTTATTCTTGGAAGCTTGGAGCACTCCCATTTGAATTAATTTGCCTTGTTAATGGATTAATGATTTTGCAAATGCATCTATAGGTGTCATTTTCCAATTTAGGATGGATATCCTTCCAGAGTGGAAAGTAGATAGAAAAACTGAAAAACTCTGAGCCAAGCTTTCTCAAAATTGAGAGCACAAGCTACTCATCCTTCTTCTCAATCCCACATTGCTTGCATTGTAGTACTAGGGTTTTGTATTTCAAGAAGAACTGTTGAATTGTCTCGAATTTTTTGGGTTGGAGTGAAATTAGCTCATTCTCTAGGATATGGCCCCTCAGCTCATCCACTTTTCCAAACAAGGATTCAAGATTGTCCCACACTTCCTTCAGAATTTTGAGTCCCTCAAGGTGGAACAATAAATCCCTGGATATGTGGATGCACATGAAGTTGAAGGCTTCATCTAGCTTACTCAAAAACTTGTATCTCTCAATATAATGTTGGGGTTCGACTTCTCTGCCCATTTTCATCCTATACAGGCCTTTATTGCACAAGGAAATCTGCATATATTCCCTCCAATCAATGTAATTGAAGGGTGTAAGGATCATGGGTGATATAGCCACTGAATTCTCAATTTCACTGGTATACTTATCAACAATTCTTCAAAAAACTATGAGTGTACCTGCAAAAAATCACCACAAAACACTTCAATTCACAAACATTGTCAGTTCGAACCTCTCCACCTCCACATGAGCACTTTTTCTAAGTACATCACACCTGGATAGACTTCTCTGGACAGAATCCAGAGGGGGAAATACAATGATTCCAGGAATTATGTGGAAACTCAACTGCTTCTAGTGCAAGCATGGAGGTTTGTGAGGTTTGATATTAGCCTGAACATATGCTATGATACCATGTTAAATTTCATGAACCATAGATCTACAGGCCTGAATGAAAGCTATCTAAAAAGAAGGATGCAGTGGAATTTAGAAATCAATATAACTGAACAATGGATTCATGATAGAAATTTCACATAAATCAGCCAACTATTGGACAGATTATCATTACATCATTCTTCATTAACATGTCAGTAATACAATAGTCATACAATTAGAAGAATTCAAATACTGTGTATAAGATTCGAATTCACCAACTCAACTGACTGAACTGATAACTCAGTGTGCAAAAATCATAGTTGGATCTCACTAGTTTAACAATGGGTAACTAGTATAGTTAACAAACAGTTAACTAATGAAGGAAGGTGAGAAAATGTGCCCACACTCTCTTGAATCATGGAAACTAGAGCTAGAATTACTGGTAATGAACTGACTAGTGGTAACTAGAGCATAATTGATCATTTCTGAATTCCTACCTACTGACTAAAGGTGACACTCAGAGTGGGTTGTTAAAATGTAGGAATTGGCACCAAAACTTTAGTAATGTTATAATGACCTCCTAAGCTAGGAAAAATGAACAAATAGACTGTGTGGGTAAATGAAGGATTAATTAATCCTAACATTTGGGACTATTTGGTGACTGAGCATTCGATTGGTGAGCATGATGGACTGGTGCATGCATCAAAGCTACACTGTAAAGGGAGTATGTGAATTTTACAACAAATCATCATATTCTAGATGCAAAATCTGCAGTTAGTGGTGCTCAAGAATAACGTTAAGTGGTGCTCAAGACTAACAAACTTTAATAGGGACAAGACATGTACTCATAAATTTCTAGGAATGGGTCAACATATATCGTTCCCAAGCATATAATTTCAACATAATACAAGGAAATCCAATAGGGATTGTGTTGTCCTCTTTGAATAACTTCGAGAAGTGGTTGGTACTAACAACAACCACGTCATCAAATATTGAGACAAGTTGTCCATTACCTTCTTCCAACTGCTAGATAGTATTTTTGCTAAGTCTGTTCCTGTAGAAGTTGTGGAAATATTTTGTATTTCCATCTCCATGTTTGAGCCATATGGCACAGTTCTTGAGTCTAATGGAAACCTCCTTTTCATCAAGTATCACATTCCTTTTCCTTTCCAATTCCATGTAATAAGCCTTTTGTTCCAGATTTTGAAAGTCGTGTGGATGATTAACAAAATAAGCTCCCATATTGTATTCCATCATAGATAGTTCGACCACCATATACCTTCGTTGTTCATGAACCCAATACATTGATTCCTCCTTAACCTTTTTAATATTATTGGAAAATTGAACAACTACTAAAGTGAAACTACTAAGTTCATTTGGGACCCATACATTCTTGATCATCTGAATATAAGAGTTAGATATTACCTATCCAATACAGTAATATTAAATGCAATAAGAATAAATAAAAGCTTGTATATCATTAATAGTAAATGCAATAAAAAAAATTAAAAGCTTGTATACTACTTCAACACATATGCCAAGTTTAATAAATTTGGGATGTCTTGGAGTTTAAAACCCTATTACGTGAGAACGGTGTTGGAATTTGGTTTTCATTCTACCGATCGCATTTTTTTTTATGTTTTGGGTTTTAATATTACCAGTCCTGAAATGTTTTGTTTAAAATTTTGTCCTTCAATGCTGACACCAAATGATATAAAGAGTTTTTTGTTTTATAAAAAAGAATAATAAAATAAGATTTAATTTATAGAGATAAAATATAGCTCTATATGTTTTTTGTATATTCTATTTAAGTATTGTTTATTCTACAAGGCTATTTTCATTTCAAATGTTGAACACGTCACTCATGTCTTGCAATGCCCTTATTTAGTACGTGGTTTCATTAAAATTTTGAATCTCTAACTAAAATTGAACCATAAGAGAAATATAAGAGATGATTATTTCAATTTTAATGGGAGTTCTGGAGAATTAATTAATACTCTTCGAATCTGAATCTATTTAATTACCTAAATTATGGGACAAACGCTACACATACATTATTGATGTTATTTAAAATTATTAAAAAATACACATACATAATCTATAACAATTCTTCAAATTCTTAGATTTCAAGTAATCTCTTAATCTAAACAAATCAATAAACATAATCCCAAAATCATAGATTTCAAGTAAATCCATCAATCTAAACAAATCAATAAATATAATACCAAAAATACAGTGCATTATATCGTCAGTAAGTATAATGTCAAAAATATAATGCATTCCCTCTCATAACTAGTTGGGATAGTTATCATCCTTAGCTGGGATAGTTATCATCCTCCTACTTTATGCTGACGACATGATTCTTATGGCAAAGTGTCCTTATGATCTCAATAAGCAATTAATAATTCTTAAATATTTTTTCTCTAACATGGGTATGACTGTTAACACTGACAAGACAAAAATCATGATTATAAAATCTAAGAAAGACACATATGCAAATTTTATTTATGATAATAGAAATCTAGAGGAAGTGACTTCTTTTAAGTATCTCGGAATTGATATTCATCACAAGCTCAATTGGAACTATAGCATTGAGAAAAGGATTAATGGAGGGTGGAGAGCCTATTTTGGTCTTGAAAATAATTGTAAATCAGTCAATCTGGTCATCTAGGATAATAATAACAAGTTCATCTTTGAAACTCTTGTCATCCTTGTTATCTTGTATGGTTGTAAAGTATGGGGTGCAACATTTCTAAAGAATCTTGGAGGAATATTGAGCAAATCTAGAAGTGGTTTATAACTTATAACCTCAAAATTAAAATCAATACACCTTATCCTATTCTCCTCATAGAAGTGGGTCTTTCCCCCATCGAGATCATTTCTATGACTAGGTACCTGATGTACAAGCATAAGATAAATAGCATGGGAAACAAGAGACTGCCTAAAATTGCTTTAAACTCAATTCAAAACCAATTACTCCTCAAGCAATGTTGGTGTACAAATACTATGGCTTGGTTATACCATTCAGGCATTAATGAAAACGACATTTTGCTGAACATTGACAATGTCAAAAATATTATTGCTTCTATGTTTAAAGAGAAATTCTGGTGTGAGGAAAATTTAGCGATTAGGAGAAAATTAAGAAACTATAAGGAGGTCATTAATCCTAACTTGGAAGATCAGAAGTATCGCTCAGTAGTAACTATCTCATGGAAGAAAATTAATATATCCAAGATTATAACGAACTCTCATGAACTCCATAACGAAACAAGGTGTTGGTATATTCCTAAAACTCCATGGGTGGAAAGGGCTTGCCATTTGTGTGAGTCTATGAGCGTTGAAAATGAAATCACTTTCTCTTAAAGTTCCTTGCTTATACCCACATTAGATCTGAGTTTCATAGTATTTGCTACAATACAAACCTTTATAACCTCCTAAATTTTCAAAACTATAGTGGGCTTGGAAAGCTTTTTGAGCACAAGAACAAGATTTTAAAGTAAACCAAGTATTATCTTTCTTAAGGTCCAATAGAACAAAGTTGGTCTTAGTGGATGTTAATCGCCATCATCATCATCATCGTCAATGTAAATAACTTTCAAACTCTATTTCCAAGGCCCTTTAACTCCCGTGAGTCCCACCTTCCAACTCTCAGTGATGTTAATGTAATCAATGAGCATTGAGGACTAAAATTTGTAGAGTGTAGATGCTCATTACAATAATGAAAATTTCAATGATGTTAATGTAATCAATGAGCATTGAGGACTAAAATTTGTAGAGTGTAGATGCTCATTACAATAATGAAAAATTCAAAAAATAACCGTAAATCATCGAGTTATATGAGTTTTTATGTTTTTGTGAAAAATAAATGGAACTTTCAAATAGAAAAGCACCAAAATAATTCTAATTTAATGGATGTTTCTAATTTTTAGTGAATGTATGGTTTGTAAATTTAAGTTTAGAAAGTATAGTTTTATATAAGATAAATATATTAATATTATTAGCAATAACAAAAAAAATGGTAATGATATAATGACGATTTAGAATATTTATTGCCCTTAAAAATTATATTTTAGAAATTTTATTACTTTTCATAAATGATTGCTAATCAAAATTTTAAAAAGTATTTGACGGCCAAAAGAACCATGATGGTTATTTTTCCTGTCGAATTCCCATCAGTGCATGAAAACCAAGCATTTAATATTTCTATTTAAAACTTGTACATTTTGAAAAGGCACTGCCAGAATAGGTACCTTACTTAATCTTTTTTATGAGGGCAAGAGCTATCCATTGAGCTGCAAAGCATTTAATGCCGTTGCACCAAGCTTGATGATCGTTGGATCTCGAGTAGCTCAAGATCCAACGATCATCAAGCTTGTTGCATCCACATTAAATGCTCTGCAGCTTAATAGATAGCTCTTTCCCTTTATGATCTTGTTTTATTATGTCACTGGATAGCTCTTTCCCTTTATGAGCTTGTATTATTATGTCACTGCAAGCGGTGATATATATGGATGGGTAAAATCTATTCATCCACCCAATCATACATTGCTTAATTTTGCTAAATTTTTATATTAAATAAAATTGTTTTAAAATTATTTATTTGATTGTTGATTGGTTTATATTTTAGTGACGTCAGTTTCTATATCCGCTCCCCAGCATTAGCGACGGAGCAAACGTCATAGATTCCAGCTTAATGTACTACAATTCAGCGTCAGGGGTGTACATCATTTTAATTTTAAAGGTTGTCATTGTCAAAGAGTATTGGCATAATGTTATTTTCAAAACTTTCACTAACATGAATCTGCCAACAACTAGACTGAAATTGATGTTGTACAATCTTTCGTGTTGTTTGGTGCATTTGTGGTAATTGGAAATTGGAAACATGTACCATTCTTGGAAACATGGAAAAATGAAAAGCAAAGTTAGCTATGGTTTCTTTTTCTTAGAGATCCTTTTTCTCTTCGACGTGGAATTCTATGTTTTGTTAAAGGAGGAATGTAGCATACTATAGGAAGACCTGCAAACAAGAAGTTGCAAAGACCTATCTTACTGAATTTGCAGGTCTTCATATTGCATATATTTGTTTCTTTTGTGTATCTTCATTTTGAAGAAACGTGAAATCCTTATAATGATGTTCAATGTTTACATAACTAAAAGTATATATAGATATTTTTGGTTTTTCATGTAGGCACATAGTCTAGCAGACAATAACATTACAAAATTTTATCTTGCAAGTGCCTTGGAGATGGGATCCTTGGTCTATTATCAAGTTGGATTGCATAAAATACATACTTGAAATTGGATGAATAGTATATGAAATATGTTCATGATACATGAAATATATGCATTTTATGGAGCTTTTGATCATTTAAATAATGAATTGTGATTAAGGTGTTTTATGTTGCATTGTGTTGTATTATACTTTGGCTTTTGATTATCTCAAGAATTATGGGTCGTTTTGGAGATGTCTTTGTGCACTCCGAATTTGAAAACAAGACATCTTTCTGTGTTTGTTTAGTATTCAGAATTTTGAAAATGGAGTACAAATGGATTAGGATGAAGGTTATTAAATTTGAGAATTTTGATTTAAGTATCATATTCATTAAAATTCGTTTTATAAGAAAGTCTCAAAATTTTCAATTATATAACATTTGTAAGTAGTTATTTTGTTTTAAGTTTTTTTGAGAATTCGAGTCATAGTGAAATGGGCTGGGAACAAGAGCCAATTCAAAGTTCTTTTACTGGAACCAGTGGAAAAGAAGGATTGTTTTTCTTTCCATCTCTTTGTATGGCAAATCAGTGATAAGGCGGTGGATGACCTTTCAAATAAGGGATAGGCTCTTAAAAAAGGGCTAGGGCTATATTGTAGGCCAATGTAGGTTCTACCGTGAAGAATTCAGAGATCATTAGTTGGTGTCAACTCACTCTTTCAAAGACTACAAAGCTAGCCTCTGTTTTTATATATTTATTGTATATCTTGTCATGTTCTTAATTGAAGGTCATAAGAATTTGTTTAACCAATTTTGTTGTCGAAGGTCATAATAATTGCCTTATGTTGAAGTCCTCCTTTTGAATCTCACACTCTATTTATTTCTTTAATCGGATTCTGGTTTTTTTGTGCATCATATCATTCCATGGTTAGATTGTGCGTAGCAGTGGATTACTAGCATAAGAAAACCATTTTCATCTGGGTTGGGTTGTTGAGGTGTTGATGCAAGTTTTCTTTAGAATTGGGTATTTTCAGATGATTGGGTCATTGATGTACCTGACGAACACGAGACCAGACATTTGCTTTGTTGTGAACACCTTGAGCTAGTTCTTGACAGATCCAAGAAATGTTCACTTGATTGCTGCAAAGCATATTCTGAGGTACATGAGGGGTACAATTGATTATGGGCTCAAGTACGATGCGAATCAGAAGATTAACCTAGAGGGTTATGTTGATTCAGATTGGGTAGGAAATGCTATCGATAGGAAGAGCACTTCAGTGTGTTGCTTTAGTATGGGATCGGGAGTGTTCTCTTGGTTTAACAGGAAGTAATCCTATGTGGCACTAAGTACAGCTGAACCAGAGTATGTCGTAGCTTGTTCAGCTAGTTGTGAAGCAATATGGCTATGGAAGCTACTGTCTGATCTATTTGATCTCCAGATGGATGCTACTTGTATACATTGTGACAACTATAGTTGCGTGAAGTTGTTAGAGAATCCATTGTTCCATGACAAGTCGAAGCATATCGAGATCAAGTATCACTATATTAGGGATATGGTGTAGAGGGGAGCAGTGAAGCTCCAGTATGTTGTGATGGAGGAACATATAGCTGATGTGTTGATGAAGCCATTGGCTAGGGTGAATTTCGAGTACTTCAGGGAGAAGCTTGGTGTTCTCTAGATCGATATTTCCTCCAAGGGAAAGTGATGAGTCCCATAGCCATTCTGACATGGTAAGAGGATTGGTTCCTTCCATGGTCAGATATAAGGGCTAAGTCATTCTGTCATGGTGAGAGGATTGGTTCCTTCCATGTCAGATATGAGTGCTAAGATCCATAGCCATTCTGACGAGTAGGTCAGATATACGAGCTGAGCCATTCTGTCATGGTGAGAGGATTGGTTCCTTCCATGTCAGATATGAGTGTTGATTGCCATTCTAGGAATGGAGGCACCTGGTCAGTTACCAGGAACACTCAGTCCGGGACTGAGAGAGCCATTCTAACGAGTAGGTCAGATGTAAGGGCTGAACCATTCTGTCATGGCTAAAGGATTAGGTTCCTCCCATGTCAGATGTGAGCGGTGGCCATTCTGTCGAGTAGGACAGATGTAAGGGCAACTGCCATTCTGGGAATGGAGGAACCTGGTCAGTTACCAGGTAGCTCAGTATGGGACTGGGGGCCATTTTGGTGAGGGTGTAGGATTTGGTTCCTACCAGGTTAGATGTGAGTGCATGCCCTTTTGAACATGCATGTTGGATTGGTTCCTCGCATGTGTCAGATGTAAGTGCAGGGCCCTTCTGGATGTGCATGTTGGATTGGTTCCTTGCATGTGCTAGATGTAAGTGCAGAGTCTTTCTGGACATACATGTTGGATTGGTTCCTTGTATGTGCTAGATATAAGTGCAGAGCCTTTCTGGACATACATGTTGGATTGGTTCCTCGTATGTGCCAGATGTGAGTGCTGGGCCTTTTTGATAGGGTTGTGGGATTGGTTCCCACATGGTTAGATGTGAGTGCTGGGCATGCCTTTCTGATATGATTATAGGTTAGTTCCTATATGATCAGATATAAGTGCTAGGCGAAGACCTACATGATGGATAGGCCTACATCCAGCATGAAAAAGGGCTGGTTCTGTAGAACTTCCTATGATGAGAAGAATCATGAGATAGCACTAGTGAAGATTTAGTATTGATGATCCAGCAGAGATGATCCAGATCAAAGGAAGATCCAGATCCAAAGATGATGCTCCAGAGATGATCCAAATCGAGGGATGATCCAGATCCAGTGATGATGTCCAGTGATGATCCAGATCGAGTGATGATCCAGATCCGAATATGAAGATGACTTGAAGACGAAGATGACTTGAAGACTAAGAAGACTTGAACATGCAGATGATCCAGAGAAGAAGACCAGTTCTGAAAATTGTGTCGAAAGAATACCTTCGTAGTTAAGAGGGAGTGTTGATGTATTTGTAACTTCGGAATGTATTCATATATGTATCTTATGTATTGTAACCCGATGTTTATTCCGGGATGTATCTATAATGTAATTGAGTCATGTTGTCATGTCGCGATGTTCCGATCGGGAGAATCAATAATGTAAACAAGTCATGTCAAGTCATAGTGGGTAACCCTCCAATTGTCTAAGGGTTAAAGTCCCCGCAGTTCCGGGGCACTAGGGTTATTAGACTCTTCTAGTAGACGTCAGACCTGGTAGGGTTTTATTCATGTCAGGACTAGTATAAATAGAGAGCTAGAATCTCTATTTAGCACACAACTCATACACACTCGAGTGTAGAGCATAGTTGAGGAAGAGAAAGACACTGGGGCTAGAGGAAAGGGCTTGGTGCTGTCAGGAGATTGTCTTACTATTTTTGGGTTTCACTTTGGTGCTGATTCTATCTCAGAGGAAGTTGCGAGGTTTTCTCCATTTATGGTTTCCCCGAGGAAAAACACTGTGTTCATTGTCTCTTGTGTTTAATTGTTGTGTTTGTTATTCTCTCAGTTAAAGATCCTAATGATATGCTAGCTAAATGTTGAAAAACTAACACATATTGTATAAGCTGTGACAGAGACTATACTTTCATTCCATCATCTAATACAAGGAGCAGGATTCTTCTGATTTCTATGTTTTAACTTGTGTTAGTCTCTAACGTCTCTGTTCAAAGGATAGGCCCGCCTTCCTACAGAGATTGTCAAGTTATATAGGAATTTATCTTTTTTGTCATGTGGTGTGGATGTTACAGTAGATGTATTCTTTTATAACATATACAATAGTAATGATTCATTGTGTGTTTCCTCAATTGATCAGTAATTGCATTTCCTTTAAGTTGCAGCAGAGTGGTGTGACAGTCGACTATGTAGACTAATTTTCCTTATGCACTTGTGTGATAGTTGTAACAACCAAGCTCATCTCCAATTTATTTCAATTACTATATTTCTTGAGTTTTGCTAATTCGGTCCATTTGCAGTTATAATTGTTGAGTTCAATTTCTGCATTTCTGATTCCTAGATCAAGTTGGATTGAGATAGTTATAATGGATCTTCAGATGGCTTGGTAAATTAGAATTTAACTTTCTGCAAAAGTAAGTTTAGATGTTTAATTCCTGAATATTTTATTCCTAGATCAAAGTTGTACAAAGGTAATCATAATTATGCATTATTAGGAAGGTAAATTAGATTAAGCTAATCATGGGAAGAGTTGGGTTGAATAGATAGGTAGGATATTTTATTCAACAGCATCAACTACTTAGTGTTTAAGCACAGATAATGTAAATTATCTTTGCAACAAAAAGAATTTCCTAGGTTGACAATTTATATTGAACATTTTGTATGTTGGCTTTAATTAACTTGCATATAGAGTGCCCAACAATCATCACCAACTTATCTTGCTCCTGTGTGAGGGATTCCATTAACTCTGCAAGCTTATGCATATTCTAGGCTCGAACTGTCAACTTAGTGGCATGGAAGGTCGAAACAAACATTGAATAGTTAGGACCAAGCTTAGAGATTATGGCCAAGACTAGTTTCTCTTCCTTCTTTTTGATGCCACACTATTTTAGCTACAAAAAAGGGCCTTAAACTTGGAAAGGTAGAGTTACAATGATTCGAAGCTACTGGGACTCAAGGAGATCAGCTCATTCTCGATTTGATGTCCTCTCATCTCATATGTCTTTCCAAAAATATCTTCTAGTTTCTCCCACACTTCATTAGGTGATGTCAATCCATCAAGATGGAAGAGGAGGTCTCTTGAGATGCTCAGACACAAAATACCATAGGCTTCATCCCTCCTGTTGTGCCATTTAATTTTATCTGAAGCTACATTGGGCTCTACCTTAGTTGCCAAAGTCACCCTGTAGAGACCTTTCGCTCTCAACAATATCTCCATCTCATATTTCCACTCAAATAAATTGAATGGAGTCAAGATGATCTTCTGAGATTGGTCCATAGCTCAGTAGGTGTGCCCTCTAGTCAACTGAATGCACTTTCAGTCAATGATGTAGAACCTGCAATAAAAATTTGGAAGGAGATAAATCGATGTAAAAAGGCTCTGATACCATGTGGAAATTGAACCCAAGAGATAGAACAATTACACTCACAAAATTGCTAATTAAACATGCAAAATTAACACCAAAGGATACTAAAATTGGAGCATAACACTAATATGTATTGAGTAAGTGTAAAATAGCCAAACTTATGAAGTAATAGGCCACTGTAATATATAATTACATGAGAGTTTTGAATTCATAAGGATTCCATTCGAAATAGTAAAAAAGGAGGCTTACTAAATCTAGTCAAATCCCCCATAGGTGCATAAAGCAGTTTCCAAATCTATGTAGATGCTCACGAATTTGCTAAGTCAAGTGGGAAAGCTAAAGAGGGATGGAAAGAAAACTCATACATGATTTTATTTGGAGAAAAGGAGGGAGGATGATGTGGGAAAAAAACAAGTCAACTACACCTAGGCTAGCTTTTCCTTTTGCCTTAAAACAGCTATAAAGCAAGGCATCTTTTCAGAAAATGCAGATATGAGCTTTAGACAATCTAGAATAAAGCAGACATGTTAAAATTGGTTTCCAGGATGTTTCCCAAGCGCTCCATGACTCATTTTTAGCAAGTGTTGACTTCTAGGACATGTAGAAGGCAAGTAGCATAGAATGGAATCTAGGAATCTAGGTAATAAGAGAAAAATAATTAAATTAATGTCTAATGTAGGTAACTATGGCTTGATTATTGTAACACATTTAGCTTTTTCAAACTTTTTTTTTTCTTGGAACCAGAGGCTCCATCAAAAGGGTTCTTCTTCTTCTTCTTCTTGGGTTGTGAATCAGTATTATTTTTCTCTTTCCCTCTTTGATTCCCTTTTACTTGTTCATTCCCAGAGTCTCCATCTAAGATGGCCTAATTTTTGGAGGCTTGGAGCACTCCCATCTGAATCAATTTGTCTTGTTCCTGGATTAATGATTCTACAAATGAATCTATGGATGGAATTTTCCAATTTGCGATGGATATCCTTCCAGAGTGGAAATTAGATACAAAAACCGAAAACTCTAAGCCAAACTTGCTTAGAATTTAGAGCACAAGCTACTCGTCCTTCTTCTCAATCCCACATTGCTTGAATTGCAAGACTAGGGCTTTGTATTTCGAGAAGAACTGTTGAATTGTCTCGAACTTGTTGGGATGAAGTGCAATTAGCTCATTCTCCAAGATATGGTCCCTCGGCTCATCATGTCTTCCAAACAAGGATTCGAGCTTGTCCTATACTTCCTTCAGATTTCTGAGTCCCTCAAGGTGGAACAACAAATCCCTGGATAGGGGGATGCACATGAAGCTGAAGGATTCATCTAGCTTATTCAAAAAATTGGATTTCTCAATATAATGTTGGGGTTCAATTTTTTCTTCCCATTGTCATTTCATACAAGCCTTTATTGCGCAAGGAAATATGCATATTTTCCCTCAAATCAATATAATTGAAGGGTGTAAGGATCCTAGGTTATAGAGAAACAAAATTATTGATTTCACTAGTATTGATTTCAACAATTATTCAAGAAAATATGAATGTGCCTGCAAAAAATCACTGCAAAACACTTCAATTCGCAAATATTGTCAATTCAAACCTCTCCACCTCCACATGAGCACTTTTTATGAGTCCATCACACCGTTATAGACTTCTCTAGATAGAATCCATAGGGATCAATGCAATGATTCCATGAATTATGTGGAAACTCAACTGCATCTAGTGCAAGTATGGAGTTTTGTGAGGTTTGATGTTGGCCTGAACATAGGCTCTGACACCATGTTAAATTTCATGAACCATAGATCTGGAGGCCTGAATGAAAGCTATCTAAAAAGAAGGATGCAGTGGAATTTACAAATCAATGTAAACTAAAAAATGGATTCATGACATAAATCAACTAAGTATTGGACAGATTATCATTACATCAATATTCATTAACATGTCAGTAATACAGTAGTCATACAATAAGGAGAATTTGAATAATGTGTATAAGTTTTGAATTCACCAACTCAACTAAATGAACTGCTAACTCAGTGTGGAAAAATCACAACTAGAGCTCGCTAGTTTAACTTCGGGTAAGTAATTTAGTGAACAAACAGTTACCTAATGAAGGTAGGTGAGAAAAGGTGCCCACACTCCCTTGAATCATGGAAATTAGTGCTAGAATGATTGGAAGTGAATTGACTCATGGTAACTAGAGCATAACTAATCATGGTTGAATACCTACCTACTAACTGAAGGTGGCATTCGGAATAAATTCCTAAAATGTAGAAATTGGCACCAATGGCACCAATAAAAGTAATGGCACCAATGACACCAATGGAACCAATGGCACCAATATTCATGGCGGCACTAAAACTCTAGTAATGTGATAATGACCTCCTAAGCTAGGAAAAATGAACAAATAGACTATGTGGAAAAAGGAAAGATTAATTAATTCTAACACCCCCCCTTAATCCTAACTTTGGACAACTTGGGCCTTGGAAAATATGCCAAAAGTCACCCATACAATCTAAATGAAATAAAAATACTACTTAATAAACAAGGAAACTGGGGAAAATGTCATGGGAACCCCTCCCCCCCCCTCAACATAAGCAGGAAATAAAGAACAATAATAAGTCAAGCCTTTACAAAAACAAGAGATTTGAGGTAAATAAATATCTTTTCAGTTAAGGAATTAGTAAAAATATCTACAATATGCTCCTCTATAAGGTAGTAATGCAGTGTGATAGTATTTCCATACACTAGTTCTCGAATGTAATGCATGTGTACTTCAATATGCTTTGTCTGATGCTTATGATCTAGATCATTGGATATCTTGATGTACCCTGGTTTTCATAATATATGTCTACTAAATGTGAAGTGTGAATCCCAAACTATGTCAAAATTCCATGCAACCAAACTTCCTGAATAGTTGCATTCACAACCCCCCTAGACTTTGCTTCTGCTGAAGAGAGTTCAAGAGTTGCTTGCTTCATAATGGACCAACAAATTGTCCCATATCCCAACATAAACACAAAAACTAAAGAATATGTCCTATCATTTCCATCTCCATCCCAGTCTGAATCAGTGTAACCAATGAGATCTAACTGTGCATCAACTGAATAATGTATCCCATAGTCTCTAGTACCCTGCACATAGTGCAAGATACGCTTTGTTGCCTTCCAGTGCATCTCATGTGTTTCTTGCATGTATCTGGAAGCAACACTCACAACATAGGATATATCTAGCCTTGAATATGTGAGCTATAGTATACTCCCAATGAGCTATCTGAAGAGAGTGTTGTCAACCAATGGTGTAGAACCACCTTCTTCTAGCCCGATTCTAGATAGGAAGGGAAAATGTGTTGCTTTATAGTCTTCCATGTGGAATAAAATTTTAAGAAAATTTAATGAATATCTAGACTGTGAAATCATTATTCCCAAAGTCTTTTGACTTACTTCGAGACCAATGAACTGTTTCACCATTCCTAGATATTTCATAGGGAATGCTTCACTCAAAGCTGACTTGGTGTTGCTTAATCCAGCAGCAGAGGTGCTAGCAATGAGCAAGTCATCCACATATAGGACAATCAACAAAAATGAGCCCTCTTTTCGTTGCATGTAGACATTGGATTCATATCCACGTCTCTCAAATTTCTATGATATGATAAAGGCATCCATATTGGAATACCATGCCCTTGGGGCTTGTTTGATCCCATAGAGATATTTCCTCAGTTTACAGACTAAGGATAAATATTCATTGTACCTCTCAGGATGTCTCATATAGAACTCGTCTTTTAGGTCACCATGGAGGAAAGCACACTTTACATCCATGTGATGTACCTCCCACCTCTTTGAAGCTGCAACTTCCAAGACTAGTATAATGGAGTCCATTCTTGCTACTGGAGCGAATGTCTCATTGTAGTCCATCCCATGGACTTGTGAGTATCCTTTTTCCACCAACCAAGCCTTGTACTTTGTTGTGTTTCCATCAGATGCTAGATTGGTCTTGTAGAGCCATTTGCAATGCACTAACTTCCTCCCAGGAGACAAGGTGACAAGCTCCGAGGTTTGGTTGTCCTGTAGCGAATCAAATTCCTCATCCATAGTTGCTTTCCATCTTGGATCATGTAAATCCTATTTGAATGATTATGGATCTAATCCCATCATCATTAACCACCTCTTTGGGAGAAGTGGATCTGTATGGGATACTGAAACATGTTCATTCTGATACTGGGACCTCGTTCTTTGTTTTTCCATCTGGATCCACAACAACATTCCCAACAGCTTTAATGAGATTTTGGGCCCATTTAGGCATTTGATTTGGAATAGATGTTGGATTTGGATCTAGATCCTCTTGAGGTTCAATATAAATATCAAGATCATGATGATCTTGTTCCTCATCTTCTGAAGCTGAAACATTAGACAACATATCATCATCTTCAAATGGAAATGAAAGAGAGTTTTTACCTTCTTTTGCTTTTGCTAGCATTGGATCTGAGGATGTTAAAAAGTGTGAGAATGTATCTTCCTTCAAGGCATGGTTTGTGACACCCTTTTCTATAGTCTTTCCAGTTGAGATATTTGATATCTCTACTGATTCAGAATCGAAAGTAAATTTCTTGGGAGAGCTTGTATGTGTCATCTGATAGATAGATAACGTGTTTGTTGGAAGGGAGGGAACATAGAGCACATTTTGGAAATTTCCATGCTCAATTTCAATGGATCCTTTCTCGGCAGCTGGGATATGTGAATCATCCCCCATATGTATTCTCTGTCCTCCAGAGATATCAATAGTGGCGAAGGATTCTTTAGAGGAAACCATATGGGTGGAATCTCCTGAATCAATTACATAGGCCTTTGACTGAGTGAGGCATGCTTTCAAAGCATGGAGCCTCTCATGTTCTTCTATCTGGTTTCCAGCTTCAGAATTCTTTGCACCTTGAGGAAGGGAAATTTTTGTATGTTCAAGGAGCTTTGACAGTTGGTCAATGGTCTTCTTCGTGCACTTACTTTCTAGATGAAATCCTCTCATGTAGTAAGAACATTTAGCTTTTTCAAACTTTTTATTTTTGTTTTTCTTGGAACCAGAGGCTCCATCAGAAGGGTTCTTCTTATTCTTGGGATTTGAATCAATATTCGTGTTCTCTTTCCCTCTATGATTCCCTTTTGGTTGTGCAGTCCTAGAGTCTCCAGCTAATAGGGCCTTATTCTTGGAAGCTTAGAGCACTCCCATCTGAATCAAATTGTCTTGTTCATGGATTAATGATTTTTCAAATGCATCTAGAGGTGTCGTTTTCCAATTTAGGATGGATATCCTTAAAGAGTGGAAAGTAGATAGAAAAAATGAAAAACTCTGAGCCAAGCTTGCTCATAATTGAGAGCATAAGCTGCTCATCCTTCTTCTCAATCCCACATTGCTTGCATTGCAATACTAAGTTTTTGTATTTCAATAATAACTGTCGAATTGTATCGAATTTGTTGGGTTGGAGTGAAATTAGGTCATTCTCCAGGATATGGCCCCTTAGCTCATCCAATTTTCCAAACAAGGATTCAAGCTTGTCCCACACTTCCTTCAGAATTCCAAGTCCCTCAAGGTGGAACAACAACTCCCTGGATATGTGGATGCACATGAAATTGGAGGATTCATCTATCTTATTCAAAAACTTGTATTTCTCAATATAATATTGGGGTTCGACTTCTCTACCCATTTTCATCCTATACAGGCCTTTATTGCACAAGAAAATCTACATATATTCCCTCTAATCAATGTAATTGAAGGGTGTAAGGATCATGGGTGATATAGCCACTGAATTCTTGATTTCACTGGTATACTTATCAACAATTATTCAAGAAACTATGAGTGTACCTGCAAAAAATCACCACAAAACACTTCAATTTGTAAACATTTTCATTTAGAACCTCTCCACCTCCACATGAGCACTTTTTCTAAGTCCATCACACCTGGATAGACTTATCTGGACAAAATCCAGTGGGGGAAATACAATGATTCTAGGAATTATGTGGAAACTCAACTGCTTCTAGTGCAAGCATGGAGGTTTGTCTGGTTTGATATTAGCCTGGACATAGGCTATGATACCATGTTAAATTTCATGAACCATAGATATACAGGCCTGAATGAAAGCTATATGAAACGAAGGATGCAATGGAATTTACAAATCAATATAAACTGAACAATGGATTCATGATAGAAATTTCACATAAATCAGCCAACTATTGGACAAATTATCATTACATCATTCTTCATTAACATGTTAGTAATACAATAGTCATACAATAAGGAGAATTCAAATGATGTGTATAAGATTTGAATTCACCAACTCAACTGACTGAACCGCTAACTCAGTGTGCAAAAACCACAGCTGGATCTCACTAGTTTAACTCCGGGTAACTAGTATAGTTAACAAATAGTTAACTGATGAAGGAAGGTGAGAAAATGCACCCACACTCTCTTGAATCATGGAAACTGGAACTAGAATTATCGGTAGTGAACTGACTAGTGGTAACTGGAGCATAATTGATCATGACTGAATTCCTACCTACTGACTGAAGGTGACACACAGAGTGGGTTACTAAAATGTAGGAATTGGTACCAAAACTCTAGTAATGTTATAATGACCTCCTAAGCTAGGAAAAATGAACAAATAGACTGTGTGGGTAAATGAAAGATTAATTAATCCTAACATTTAGGACTATTAGGTGACTGAGCATTCGATTGGTGAGCATGATGGACTAGTGCATGCATCAAAGCTACACGGTAGAGGGAGTATGTGAATTTTACAACAAATCATCATATTCTACATGCAAAATCTGCAGTTACTGGTGCTCAACAATAACGTTAAGTGGTGCTCAAGACCGACAAAATTTAATAGGGACAAGACATGTACTCATAAATTTCTAGGAATGGGTCAACATATATCATTCACAAGCATATAATTTCAACATAATACAAGGAACTCCAATAGGGATTGTGTTGTCCTCTTTGAATAACTTCGAGAAATGGTTGGTACTAACAACAACCATGTCATCAAATATCGAGACAAGTTGTCCATTACCTTCTTCCAGCTACTAGATAGTATTGTTGCTAAGTCTGTTCCTGTAGAAGTTGTGGAAATATTTTGTATTTCCATCTCCGTGGTTGAGCCATATGGCACAGTTCTTGAGTCTAACGGAAACCTCCTTTTCATCAAGTATCACATTCCTTTTCCTCACCAATTCCATGTAATAATCCTTTTGTTCCAGATTTTGAAAGTCATGTGGATGATTAGAAAAATAAGCTCCCATATTGTATTCCATCATAGATAGTTCGACCACCATATACCTTCATTGTTCATGAACCCAATACATTGATTCCTCCTTAACCTTTTTAATATTATTGGAAAATTGAACAATTGCTAAAGTGAAACTACCAAGTTCATTTGGGACCCATACTTTCCTGATCAACTGAATATAAGAGTTAGATATTACCTATCCAATACAGTAATACTAAATGCAATAAAAATAAATAAAAGCTTGTATACCATTAATAGTAAATGCAATAAAAAAAATTAAAAGCTTGTATACTACTTCAACACATATGCCAAGTTTAATAAATTTGGGATGTCTTGGAGTTTAAAACCCTATTACGTGAGAACGGTGTTGGAATTTGGTTTTCATTCTACCCCATTATTTTTTTTTATGTTTTGGGTTTTAATATTACCCGTCCTGAAACGTTTTGTTTAAAATTTTATCGTTCAATTCTGACACAAAATGATGTAAAGAGTTTTTTGTTTTATAAAAAAGAATAATAAAATAAGATTTGATTTATAGAGATAAAATATAGCTCTGTATGTTTTTTTTGTATATTCTATTTAAGTATTGCTTATTTTACAAGGCTATTTTCATTTCAAATGTTGAACATGTCAGTCATGTCTCGCAATGCCTTTATTTAGTACGTGGTTTCATTAAAAATTTGAATCTCTAACTAAAATTGAACCATAAGAGAAATATAAGAGATGATTATTTCAATTTTAATGGGAGTTCTGGAGAATTAATTAATACTCTTTGAATCTAAATCTATTTAATTACTGAAATTATGGGACAAACGCTACACATACATTATTGATGTTATTTAAAATTATTAAAAAATACACATACATAATCTATAACAATTCTTCAAATTCATAGATTTCAAGTAAATCTCTTAATCTAAACAAATCAATAAACATAATGCCAAAATCATAGATTTCAAGTAAATCCATCAATCTAAACAACTCAATAAATATAATACCAAAAATACAATGCATTATTTCATAAGTAAGTATAATGTTAAAAATATAATGGATTCCCTCTGATAACTAGCTAGGATAGTTATCATCCTCCTACTTTATGCTGATGATATGATTCTTATGGAAAGGTGTCCTTATGATCTCGATAAGCAATTAATAATTCTTAAATATTTTTTCTCTAACATGGGTATGACTGTTAACACTTACAAGACAAAAATCATGATTATAAAATCTAAGAAAGACACATATGCAAATTTTATTTATGATAATAGAAATCTAGAGGAAGTGACTTCTTATAAGTATCTCGGAATTGATATTCATCACAAGCTCAATTGGAACTATAACATTGAGAAAATGATTAACGGAGGGTGGAAAGCCTATTTTGGTCTTGAAAATAATTGTAAATCGGTCAATCTGGTCATCCGGGATAAAAAAAAAGTTCATCTTTGAAACTCTTGTCATCCTTGTTATCTTGTATGGTTGTGAAGTATGGGGTGCAACATTTCTAGAGAATCTTGGAGGAAGATTGAGCAAATCCAGAAGTGGTTTATAACTTATAACCTCAAAATTAAAATCAATACACCTTATCCTATTCTCCTCATAGAAGTGGGTCTTTCCCTCATCGAGAGCATTTCTATGACTAGGTACCTGATGTACAAGCATAAGATAAATAACATGGGAAACAAGAGACTTCCTAAAATTGCTTTAAACTCAAGTTAAACCAATTACTCCTCAAGCAGTGTTGGTGTACAGATACCATGGCTTGGTTAAACCATTGGGGCATTAATGAAAACGACATTTGTTGAACATTGACAACGTAAAAAATATTATTACTTCTATGTTTAAAGAGAAATTCTAGTGTGAGGAAAATTTAGCGGTTAGGAGAAAATTAAGATACTATAAGGAGGTCATTAATCCTAACTTGGAAGATCAGAAGTATCTCTTAGTAGTAACTAGCTCACAAAAGAAAATTAATATATCCAAGATTATAACGAACTCTCATGAACTCCATAACGAAACATGGTGTTGCTCTATTCCTAAAACTCCATGGGTGGAAAGGGTTTGTCATTTGTGTGAGTCTATGAGCGTTAAGGATGAAATCACTTTCTCTTAAAGTGCCTTGCTTGCACCCACATTAGATCCAAGTTTCATAGTATTTGCTACAATACAAACCTTTATAACCTCCTAAATTGTCAAAACTATAGTGGGCTTGGAAAGCTTCTTGGAAAGCTTTTTGAGCATAGGAACAAGATTTTAAAGTAAACCAAGTATTATCTTTCTTAAGGTCCGAGAACAAAGTTGGTCTTAGTGGACGTTAATCACCATCATCATCATCAATGTAAATAACTCTCAAACTCTATTTCCAAGGCCCTCTAACTCTCGTGAGTCCCACCTTCCAACTCTCAATGATGTTAATGTAATCAATGAGCATTGAGGACTAAAATTCGTAGAGTCTAGATGCTCATTACAATAATGAAAAATTCAAAAAATAACTGTAAATCATCGAGTTATATGAGTTTTTATGTTTTTGTGAAAAATAAATGGAACTTTCAAATAGAAAATCAGGAAAATAATTCTAATTTAATAGATGTTTCTAATTTTTAGTGAGTGTATGGTTTGTAAATTTAAGTTTAGAAAGTATAGTTTTATATAAAATAAATCTATTAATACTATCAACAATAACAAAAAAAACGGTAATGATATAATGACGATTTAGAATTTTTATTGCCCTTCAAAATTATATTTTAGAAATTTTATTACTTTTCATAAATCATTGTTAATCAAAATTTTAAAAAGTATTTGACCGCCAAAATAACCCATGATGGTCATTTTTCCTGTCGAATTCTCATCAGTGCATCAAAACCAAGCATTTAATATTTCTATTTAAAACTTGTACTTTTTGGAAAGGCATCGCCATAATGAGTACCTTACTTAATCTTCAAAAGCTATCCATTGAGCTGCAGAGCATTTAATGCTGTTGCACTAGGCTTGATGATCGTTGGATCTCAAGTAACTCAAGAGCTCAAGATCCAACGATCATCAAGTTTGTTGCATCCACATTAAATGCTCTGCAGCTTAATAGATAGCTCTTTCCCTTTATGAGCTTGTTTTATTATATCACTGGATAGCTCTTTCCCTTTATGAACTTGTATTATTATGTCACTGCAAGCGGTGATATATATGGATGGGTAAAATCTATTCATCCACCCAATCATACATTGCTTAATTTTGCTAAATTTTTATATTAAATAAAATTGTTTTAAAATTATTTATTTGATTATTGATTGGTTTATATTTCAGTGACGTCGGTTTGTATATCCGCTCCCCAGCATTAGCGGCGGGGCAAACATCATAGATTCCAGCTTGATGTACTACAATTCAGCGGCAGGGGTGTACATCATTTTAATTTCAAAGGTTGTCATTGTCAAAGAGTGTGTATAACTCTTTGTCATTGTCAAAGAGTATTGGCATAATGTTATTTTCAAAACTTTCACTAACATGAATCTGCCAACAACTAGACTGAAATTGATGTTGTACAATCTTTCGTGTTGTTTGGTGCATTTGTGGAAATTGGAAACATGTACCATTCTTCGGCATTTTGAAATCCAAAATCACAATGTTATCCATTTAGCTGCAGAGCATTTAATGCAGCTGCAGCAAACTTGAAACTTGATGATCGTTGGATCTTGAGCTGTTCGAGATCCAACAGTCAACAAACCTACTGCAGCCGCATTAAATGCTCTGCAGCTCAATGGATAGCTCTTGCAGCTCAATGGATAGCTCTTGCCATGCGTTTAGTCTGTTTGGAAATATTTGTGATTTTTGAAACCTACAACGCCATTGGTACGGGCATTCCCTTCATTATTAATGTGACTAGATTAGATTAGATGGACATTTTCCTTCCCTCTCAAATCGTGTTAATTCGGATATTGTTTTTGCATTTATATTTCGTCTTTCCTCCATGTTATACAGAGTTCTGCATAATTGATTTTTGCTCTTTGTAAATCAAAGCTTCCCCGCCACGAAGCAAATAGGTTTTATACCAGATTCAAGGGAGTTTTACAGTATTATTCATATCTCACTCTTCTTGGAATCGACAAGCCTCGTAGCACCAAGATGCCACAAGGTTAATAACCTTACCTGCCAAGGTTAGAAGCAACCGCTCCTTGCAGACAAGCCACTATTTAGGGGACCCCATCTCAGTCAAACCTCAAGATCCCATCTGCGCCGAAGTCGAAGAGGCCCGCAGCAAGCCGACCAGAAAAAGTCGTCCAAGGAAAAGAAAAATGAAAAGCAGAGTTAGCTATGGTTTCTTTCTCTCAGAGATCCTTTTTCTCTTCAACTTGGAATTCTATGCTTTGTTAAAGGAGGAATGTAGCATGCTACAGGGATCTTCATTTTGAAGAAACGTGAAATCCTTGTAATGATGTTCAATGTTTACATAACTAAAAGTATTTACATAACTAAAAGTATATATAGATATTTTTGGTTTTGCATGTAGGCACATAGACTAGCAGACAATAACATTACAAAATTTTATTTTGCGAGTGCCTTGGACATGGGATCCTTGGTCTATTATCAAGTTGGATTGCATAAAATACATATTTGAAATTGGATTGAATAGTATATGAAATATGTTCATGATACATGAAATATATGCATTTTATGGAGCTTTTGATCATTTAAATAATGTATTGTGATTAAGGTGTTCTATGTTGCATTGTGTTGTATTATACTTTGGCTTTTGATTATCTCAAGAATTATGGGTCGTTTTGGAGATGTCTTTGTGCACTCCGAATTTGAAAACAAGACATCTTTCTGTGTTTGTTTAGTATTCAGAATTTCGAAAATGGAGTACAAATGGATTAGGATGAAGGTTATTAAATTTGAGAATTTTGATTTAAGTATCATATTCATTAAAATTCGTTTTATAAGAAAGTTTCAAAATTTTCAATTATATAACATTTGTAAGTAGTTATTTTGTTTTAAGTTTTTTTGAGAATTCGAGTCATAGTGAAATGGGCTGGGAACAAGAGCCAATTCAAAGTTCTTTTACTAGAACCAGTGGAAAAGAAGGATCGTTTTTCTTTCCATCTCTTTGTATGGCAAATCAGTGATAAGGCGGTGGATGACCTTTCAAATAAGGGATAGGCTCTTAAAAGAGGGCTAGGGCTATATTGTAGGCCAATGTAGGTTCTACCGTGAAGAATTCAGAGATCATTAGTTGGTGTCCACCTAGCCTCTGTTTTTATATATTTATTGTATATCTTGTCATGTTCTTAATTGAATTTGTTTAACCAATTTTGTTGTCGAAGGTCATAATAATTGCCTTATATTGAAGTCCTTTTGAATCTCACACTCTATTTATTTCTTTAATCGGATTCTGGTTTTTTTTGTGCATCATATCATTCCATGGTTAGATTGTGCGTAGCAGTGGATTGCTAGCATAAGAAAACCGTTTTCATCTGGGTTGGGTTGTTGATCCAAGTTTTCTTTCGAATTGGGTATTTTCATGGTTTATTTATATTTAAATGTTATTCCAATATTAAATAACAGGTTTTTTAAATAGTTATTTTGTATAGGCATTTGAATATATATATATATATAAAAGGACGTGGTGACATATAAGAATAGTTTATAAAGATTAATCCATCAGTACAAGGGAGAATTTTTGCATTATTTAATGTCCCACATTAATCTTAGAAAATAAAATCTAAACTATTTTTAAAATTAAAAAAATTCTCTTATATCTTATTGGTTCCACAACCATTCACATTTGCCTTGTAGACTGTCTTACAAATTTTATTGGACCACGGAAAATATGACATAGATATTGGAATTCCCCTCCCAACATTGGTGACGATGTTAAGCCATGGTCGTATTGTTTATAGTTATTGTCAACCGTCAAATTCTGCTACCGAAGTTGACATCATAGGGTGATTCCATGAAGGTGGGTAACACTTTTTGGCCAAATTTGGCGATGAAATCCTGATTTTTTTACTCATGTGCTAAATAGAAACCCTCGAAACGCATATATGGCATGTGCATTTCGACTTGCAGTAAAAATAAAATTGTAGAATATTATGTTTCCTTCGCAATGATAATTTTTTTTAAATATTTCGATGTCATTTTATTTGTGAAAATTTTCTTTTAATGAACTATGTGACCTTAAAAATTTGAAGAAGTTAATAAGTGGCTCGTGTCCAACCCCCATAATTCAATCTTATATTAATAATATATATATATATATATATATATATGAGCATAATCTACACATAATGCATTGTGTCTGCATATTTTTTTGTTAATTTATTTCGCAATATACAATTATTTATTATTTTTCGAAAGTGACCACATCTGATTTCAGCATCATTGTGCCGAGAGGCGCTCTACAACCCAGTATGGGGAGATCTTGTAACGTTATGTAACGTTACTAACAAAATAATAAAAAATAAAAATTTTAATTATCGGACAAAAAAAATGTCGACGAGAAAAAAAACTAATATGGGGCAGATGTTCTAATATTCCTACTTAACAAAACAAAAAAAAATTAAAAATTTAATTATCCGCTAAAAAGATGTTGTAATGTTCCTGCCTAATAAAATAATAAAAAAAATAAAAAATTGAATTATCCACAAAAAAATGTTATGCTTGCACATGGTTTTAAAACCATGTGCAATGCCTCCAAAACAACCCATGATTTTATTGTACATGGTTTAGGAGGGTCTTGCACATGGTTTTAAAAGCATGTGCAAGGCGTCCTAAACAACCCATGGTTTTATTGTACATGGTTTAGGAGGGCCTTGCAAATGGTTTTAAGACCATGTGCAAGGCTTCCTAAACAACCCATGGTTCTAGGAGGGACTTGCACATGGTTTTAAAACCATGTATGGGGGAGATGTTGTAATGTTCGTTCCTAACAAAATAAAAAATATTATATGTCGGCCATAAATAATATTAAATATTAATAATAAAAATATTATATGTCGACCTTAAATAAAAAGATGTGTCTTTTGTTTTGAATCAAATCAATGGTTATATATACGACACACCAAAGATGATAGCTCATTGAGTGCAATACCTAGGAATATGTTTGCACCTCGAGAGATTTGATCCCTCTCGGCGCTTGACAGAGCCTAGGATTTGGATCTAGGCTGGTTTTATACACATGTGTGTCCATCCCAGTTTTTTTTCACTGTTTTCAAAAACTGAAAAACCAAAGACACCTTTTTTAAGAGGACACGATGATATGTGAGCTGTGTATTTTTACGAAATTTTTGGATGTGTATATTTTACCCTACGTATTTTTCTTTGAGCTGCTTCGAAGTTGTTGTCTGGTTTTCTAAGTGTAAGTTTAAGAATTAATTAAAAAAAAACAACGCATACATGATATCTCAATGGATAGAGGATTCGGTGATGAATCTATTGGTATGAACTCCACTCAGTTGTGTGCCATGAATGGCAGGGTTTACACCCCTAGAAGATACAAAGAAACATTGATTTTCTTGAAAGAGGGCTAAATCTCTGTTTTTCAATCCCTTAATCGAGGTATTAAGCTCGATCGAGGTATTTAAATACCTCGATCAAGGGTTTGTCGGAACCTCAATCGAGGTTTTATATTGGTAATCATGTACAAATTTTTTTTCAAGTGTTTAAGAGTAGCTTGATAAGGGTTTACTGAACCCTCGATCAAGGATATGATAAAATCTCGATTGAGCTACTCTTAAACACTTGAAAAAAAGCTTTGTACATGACTACCAATATACTAACATATTTTTTCGGGATATAAGATTTAGCTTATATATATTATATATAATATTATGTTCATGTAGGACATTTTAGAAATGGGTTTGAAGGACCCATCTAAGAGAATTTTAAAAAAAATTACAAAAGAATAAAGGGGAAATGGGAAATTATAATTTTTTAAAGATGGTAAATGTAAAAATAAAAATAAAAACATAAGTGAAAAAATAAATAAATAATGAAATATAAAATAAAAAGGAATAAGAAGAAGGATACTTATTCTCAACATTGTAATAAATATAAAGAATTTAATTTTTTTATTTTTCATATCCGAATAAATGATAAGAATATAAATGCATAAGAAGAAGAATTGAAGGAGCAATAATATAATACTTATAACCATTGTGAAATATACTAGTAACAAGAGAAGTTGTCCTTTGTTTTTTATATTTAGTTTTTTGAAACTATGAAAGAGGAATCAAATTTTAGGGAACAAGAAAACTCTTTCCATAGTTCACCTAAAACATATAATTAGAATTCTCTCATTGTATAGGTAAATGTGTACATAAACATAATCGACAATTATAACCTATTACTAATATGTTTCATCTAGACACGAGTACATTAAGAATATAGCAAATGGATAAGACTCATGAAATAAACATGACATGCCAACTCGCTCAACTCGTAAAAATATGTTTTTTTGTAGTGATAATAATATGTTGCGCCCCATATATGCGACCTTGTGACCCTCCTTATAACTAAATTTAATGAAATTTAAATTTTTTCTGGACCAAAGATATTAACAAAAACATTGAACTCTATGTTGAAAAGAGACATGGATTTAAACAACACTATAGGTTACAATGATTATGAATATTGTGTGCATTGACCAAGTGGGCAAACTATTGTTTGTAGCAAAATGACCATGACGTAGATACAATAAACCCTTTAATGCATCCTAGCATGATAACTCAAAACTTTAACCAATAGTTATGAAACCTTGATGGTGATGCTAGGGATTCATTTTGTGGCTTTAACAATAGTTTTAGAGTCTGTGAACTACATGCATTTAATTATTTTTAGTGCTTATATTCAAGTAGTATCATGGTGTGTTTTCATTAGAATTCAACATCTAGCTTGTTTATGTCATCAGTGGTTGGTAAGGAATTTTAACATCATTTGATTCCTATCAACAATATATCCAATGTGTATACAATGTAGTACAAAAATGTAGTGAAATGTTTTAAATATTAAAAATACTTTGCTCCTTCGTATATACTTTTTTATTTTAAAAAACTACAATTATGTGATATGACTTTGAATTTACACTAACTTTTATCTTAATCGTCATGTTCTATTCTTCCCTGGGTTCTGAGCTTTAAATATCTAACCCGATGATCTATACCATAGGTAAATCATAGTCCTGAGAATCCAGGTCGAGTGGACACAACTCGTCTAAGTTCAACTCATCAACTGAATTGCATGCATCATTGCTCTCATTGTCATAGTATTGTTTTTGTATTGAACCAATGAGAGCAATGATGCATGCAATTCAGTTGATGAGATGAACTTAGGCGAGTTGTGTCCAATCGACCTGGATTCTCAGGACTACGATCTACCTATGATATAGATCTTCGGGATAGATATTTAAATCCCAGGGAAGAATAGAACAGAACGATTAAAATTAAAATTAGTGTTACATTCATAGTCATATCACATAATTGTAGTTTTTTAAAATTAAAAATTATATATGAAGGAGCAAAGTATTTTTAGTACCTTTAGAGAAATGAAAATGTGAGCATGAAAAAAAAACATGACCTCATTTCCTTGGGTTATATCAATGTCCATTGTTTACTCTTCAAAATTGTTATTGTGCCACACATTTGCAGTTAATTTTGCTAGTAAATTATTGAATGACATTAGAATTTACATCAATAACACGTGACTAAACATGATACTAATTCTCATTTCAACAAGAATTGAAAATGTTCAATGACATGAATTCAAATGGGGATTCAAAATACAAGGTGTCTAAGGATCTTTTGGAATACTTCATTAAATGAAAAGCTCGATTGAGCTTTTTAAAACTTTAACGAAAAAAATATTCGAGTGCCCATATTCGTGTGTCCACATGAATATGGACACCCAAAAATTTATTTAATCAAAGTTTTTCAAATCTCGTATTGTTCATGGGAACAAGGTCTTCAAATTCAATTAAAATCAAACATAGAATTATATGATAATAAAATTTAATGAAACATAATTTCGACTAGAAAAATAATACTTGTGGGTAATAGTACATACCTTGAAGAAGAAACAAGTAAAAGCGTTACTAGTGCCACTTCCTCTAGGTGTTATGTGTAGATATTAGTTGTGGAGTAATTGGAATTATAGACGTTGGATTAATAGATGATCAATCATATCTAGAACTCTAATTATTCCATGACCCATATCTACAAATGAATATAATGACCCTTTTCTATCCAACAAACGCAGTGAATTATATCAAAGGTTTGTTGCATATTTATAGTAAAAATGATTAAAGATGCTCGATCAAGCTTCTTTTAACCCTCGATCAAGCTTTTGTTTAACCCTCGATCGAGAGTTTAAGAAAAACTCAATCGAGGGTTTTAAAAAACCTCGATCGAGGGTTTTAAAAAACCTCGATCGAGGGTTTGGAAAAAGCTCGATTGAGGTACGTTTTTGTGTTTTTTCCGAAATTGCATTACCAAAAATTGTAACCCAACTCCATGGATGCACCCCATAACATTAAACACGGTGATTCAACACCTCGCCTTTACAATACGGTATTGAACCTAGATGATACTACCTATCGACAATAGATATGACATGTAAGCCTATTATCATAAAATCCTAAAGGAGTTGAACTAATCAAAATTTACCTATGTAAAATCTCATGCAATACATAAAAATATTGTATATTTGTGACTAGAATATAGAATCTAGTACATAACATATAACAACTTGGGAGAGGCCAATCATTCACATTGTGTTTTTAATAACACTTATGTTTTAGCATTTTCAACAAAGTATGAACTATTTTAGTTTGTATTTTTTTTTTAACTAATTTTGACATTGCAACAATCTTCTCTCACACTTATATAAAAAGGCTTTACATTCATTGAAGTTTGAACTATATAAATTTGAACTAAATTATGTATATAGTAATGTCTCATCCCAAGAGCAAAATGATATAATTTAAATATTTTCCAAACAAACAAATATTATTCTTTATTTTTTTTTTTAATTTTATTTTATGAAATATATATTTGGATCCTTCTTAATCAACAAATTTTTTTTACATGTTGTTTCGTATGATTTAAGAGGCATTCTATACATGTAAGTTACTACTTTATTTTGCACCATTTTTTTCTAATATTAATCAAGTTTAATTTAATTTTTAATTTCAATATTTAAATAAAAATTTATATAATAATTATGGAAAAAACTTTAATGAACATATTTAATGTATATCTGATTTTATACAAAATTAAGTCATTTTCTCTTAAACTCTATCATTATCAATACACTTTTTTTTTCCAAAATGCCATGACATTGCCACATTGTGACTCTGGGTTATAAAAAACCACAAATATCAAAGCCCATTATCCATTATGTTTTGTTTAATTTTTTAAGAACACCGTAAAACTAAAGCAATAACATTAGCTTTAATTAAATTTTAAGAGTATTATGCAGTATTATTTCCAAAGGCCCACTATCACGTTGTTTTCACATAATTTAACACTTTTAAAAAAACAAAGAGTCTCCTTGGTTCGTTTTAAATAATTCAAAGTACTTGAAAACTAAATAAGTATTTAACTTAAATCAATTATGATTATTTTTATTTAATTTTTAATTAAAAATTAATTTTAAATCATTATTAAAATATAACTAGTAAATGATAAAATAGTTTTTTACATGTTTAATTGTTAAAAACGATGATTAACAAAATATTAAATAACTTTGCAATAATTATACAAAATTTATGGGCAATATATTAGTTATATGGCTCTAATATAGTACATGGAACACAAATGCATGAATAATTTAAAATTTTTATTTAAACAAATAATAATTTTTACTTTCTCAACTTTTAATAATATGAAGATGGGTTCACACTCAAATTAAGTTATATTAATCCATAGGTGTTAGTCATATATATGACCACCTCTTCATTATATTGGGATATGAATAGAACAAATTTAAGATAATTAAATAAATCACATTAACAACTCATACATATTTGGAGAAAATTCAATAAAGAAACCATGTAAAATATTTTATATACCTATTATACTAAGCATACGTGCAAAGATTTACTTAAACATCATGTATATATATTTAGTTTAATCTACTCTAGCTTAATTGTGAGACAAATATCACACTAATAAAGTTCAATTGAATGTTATGAACAATATTGTTATGTTAAAAGATAAATTTATGAAGTTATTTAACAATATCTTGGTGAGTTGGGTACTAGTTTACACTAATAGCACTAGTTTAAGCTAATAGATTTAACCAGAATGATCCACAACAAGATTAGTAAAATAAATTTAGTTGACTTAAATTGCTCTAAAAATTAACCTAACAAAATGACGTCTTAGAATAATGAAACTAAAGTTTAATTAAAAAGTAGACTTTTACTAAAGCTATTACCATTGCGCTCACATGAAACAACAATATCAATGCATCTCATTTTATTCATAAATACCTTGTGTTAACTAATATACTAAGATATTTATAAGAAGCGACAAGGTTGGGGAAATTAACTGAGAATAAAGGAAGGTTAATCCGGGTAAAGGTAAGCTCTACTGACCATAAACATAACATACTTAGTAAAACCTCAAGTCTAAAAGGAACTGGAATATTCATAAATGAAGATCTCATTCCAGAAGATCAAGCAGAATTAAGAAAGGAGGTTCAAAAGGTAAAAGAAGCTAGGAAGGAAGGAAAATGGGCAATAATTAGAAATAGGAAAGTTGTTATTCGAGATAGAAACCAAAAAGATAGTAATAAATAGCAATTCAACATGCTCTGGATTCTTTCTTGGAACTGTCAGGGCTTTCCATGGAACAAAGGCCCCAAGCTAAGTTGGATCTCTAATGAAGTTGATATTATTTTGTTAGTTGAAACTTGGGAGCATGCAGAATCTAGGGTCCCTAACATAGATGGGTTTGTGCTTTGGTCAATCTGGAACAAGCGATCCTCTCGCAGAGGCATTGGGGGTATAGCGTGTTACATTAAGAAGAACATCTCCCCCCATGCTAGGCTTTATAAAAAAGACCCTCACAACTAGTATATGTGGATAGAAATCACTGACACCAACAATAGAAAAACCTACATAGCTATATGCTATTTTGCCCCTATTAACTCTAACCTCTATAAGAAGAACAATTTGGATAAAAATTGTCCTTACAATGGACTAGAGAATGATATTTCTAGACTTAGGAATGAAGGTAATATCCTTTTAATGGGCGATTTTAATGCTAGAACTTCTAACAACCAAGCTATTCTCCTAAGCAATTATTCCAACCCTAATCCTCTCTGGTTAGATGAAGACCTTACTTTAGCTAGCAGGTACAAGAGAAGCTCTGTAGATTTAGGGGATTATTTGTTTGGGTCTGAGTTAATCAAGCTCTGTAGTTCTCAAGATCTCATAATTTGCAACGGTCTAACGAAGTGGCCTAGCTCTAGCCAGATGACCTGTATCCATGGGCTTGGTAGCAACATAGTAGATTATGTTATTTCTGATATTTCTTTATACAACGATATAATAAATTTGGACGTTCTAAATGACCATGAGCCTGATTCGGATCATAAACCTTTAATGGTAACTCTCAACTATGCCATCCATAGAGATCCCATAGAGGATAATCCTTATAACCAAAAGAACTTGATCTTTGATAGGAATAAAAAAGATCTTTTTATAAATGAGTTAAAAATTAATTTGCTTCCTTTATCAAGTAGAGACAACATTGAAGACCTATATTATAATTTTACCACAACCCTCTCTTATTCCATTAACAAGTTCTCAATTGAAGTTTCGAGTAATAAAAGGAATAGAAAAGTCAACCCTTGGTATGATACTGATTGTAAAAATGCGAGAGAGATTAAGGAAGCTCTTGATGAATCTCTTAAAATTAACAAGATAAAAAATTACAAAGCCCTTACTAAAAAGAAAAAAAGGCAGTATATTGACAAAAGGCAAGACAATCTCGTACACCTCTCTAAGACGGCCCCTAAGAAATTCTGGAGGCAGATTCTAACTAGAAAAACTAAACTTATAATAATAAAATTTCTCTGCACAACTGGAATTCCTATCTTAAAAAGCTTTATGACTCCCCGAATGTCATGGACCACTTTGAAACCCTCCTCACAATGGAAGAAGTTTTCTCTTTAAAAGACATAGATTTTGGGGTTAAGCGTCTGGCTAATGGAAAAGCTAAGGACATTGTAGGTTACTAGGAAGAAATCTTAAAAATTGGAGGTCTTGTCCTCATCCCTCACATCCACAAGCTTTTTAATCAAGCAGTCAAGCAAGGGTTCCCTAAACCTTGGACTCAGAGCCTCATTATCCCTATTTTTAAAAGTGGGGATACAAATGACCCCTCAAATTATCAAACTATTATGATAAGCCCCCTCTTAACCAAGTTATATGGTATTATTTTGGAAAAGAAAATCAGCATTTGGCTTGAAAGTGAAGGTAAGCGGGCTAAAGGACAAGCGGGTTTTAGAAGGCATCACTCAACAATGGACCACCTTATTACGCTTAGGATCATTATGGAGGAGTGCCGCAATGATAAATCCAATCTCTTTTGCTGCTTTGTGGACTTTAGAAAGGCTTTCGATACGGTACCTAGAAATAACCTTTGGAATAGGTTAGAAGAGATTAAGGTTCCTTTCGAGCTGAGAGCTGCCGCGATAAGGCTCTATGAGAATGTAATTGCCAAGTTTAAAAGCAATGAGGGGTGGCCGAAAGATATTAAGTGTAATATTGGAGTTAAGCAAGGTTGCCCCCTCTCCCCTACCCTTTTTGACATTTACATTGATAAGTTAGAGGGTTGTTTAGAAGAAGCAGGTTGTGCTGGTACGATCTTAGCTGGAATAGTCATCATCCTTCTTCTTTATGCTGACGATATTGTCCTTATGGTAAGGCGTTCTTCTGATCTTGATAAGCAGCTTCGACTCCTCAAAGTTTTATGCTCTAACATGGGTATGACTGTTAACACTGACAAAACAAAAGTTATGATTATCAAATCCAAGAATGATACATACGCTAATTTTATGTATGACAATAGCAACTTGGAGGAAGTGTCTTCTTACAAGTACCTAGGAATTGATATTCATCACAAGCTCAACTAGAACTATAGCATTAAGAAAAGGATTAACGGAGGGTGGAAAGCTTACTTTGGTCTTGAAAATAACTATAAAGCTGCAAACCTCATGATGTGGGATAAAAAGAAGCTCCTTTTTGAAACTCTAGTCACTCCTGTCATCTTGTATGGGTGTGAGGTTTGGGGTTGCAGCATCTCTAGAGAATCCTGGAGAAAGATCGAGCAAATCCAGAAGCGTTTTATAACTTATAACCTCAAAATAAAAAACAATACACCTCATCATATTCTCCTTATAGAAGTGGGTATTTCCCCCATCGAGAGCCTAGCTATGACTAGACTCCTGTTATACAAGAACAAAATCAATAACACGGGATACCATAGACTCCCTAAGATAGCTTTAAACTCCAGCCAAAAACACTTAAGGCTCAAGCATGGGTGGTATAAGGATACCAGGTCTTGGTTAAATCACTGGGAGATCGATGAAAATGTTGCTTTGCAGAATATTAATAACATTAAAAATATTATTTCTTCTAAGTTTAAAGAAAAATTGTGGTGTGAGAAAGATCTCGAGGCTAAAAGAAAATTAAGATATTATAAGGAGATCATCAACCCTACTCTAGAAGATCAAAAGTATCTCTCTGTTTTGATCAGTACTAAGAAAAAAACTAACATAGCTAAGATAAGAACGAACTCGCATGAGCTCCATAGTGAAACTGGTCGTTGGACAGTCCCTAAAACACCACGGGTAGAAAGGATCTTCCACCTTTGTGAGAGTAAGAACATTGAAGATGAAAATCACTTCCTCTTAGAGTGCCCTGCGTACACCCACATTAGATCCCAGTTTCATAATTTTTGTTGCAATAACGACTTTCCTAGCCTTTTAGCCTGTCAAAATTATAGTAAGCTCGGGATGCTTCTTTCCAAGCTCTTTGAGCATAGAAATATAACTTTAAAGCAAACTAATTAATTCTCTTCTTTAGGTCCGATAGACCAAATTTTGGTCTCAGGGGACGTTAACCATCATCATCATCAAGAAAACTTAGATACTAACTTATTTTACAGTATCTTATACATAAAAGGAAGGTACTAACAAACTATTTTGGACTCATAAGACTGTGAAGAGATACTTAAACCTTGAATCACTCATGGAACTATAAATGACCATGTATGTTGTTGAGTGTATAATATTCACCAAAAAATACTCATGAAAATCTCATGGGCTACTTAGACCTTATATCACTCTAAAGCCTATATAACTCTTTATACTCTAAGGTATATGTAACCATTTATAGTCATGATTGATTTTGATAAAGATTATGCCTTCAACTATGATCATTTTAATCATTTAAAAGTGTTAAAAAAATCAATATCAAATTCATCCAAGTTTATAAAAATAAAATATTTATCTAAATATTTGATAACAACTAAAGATGAGGAATTTTAAAAAGCTTTTGGAAATATATCTTTTGATATTTTATAGTTATATACAATAAAGATATTTAAATATTTAAATAAAAACTCAAGTGCTAATTTATTTTACATTAATTTTTATTTAAGAGGTAAGTATTAAGCTTATATGGTTTATTTCACTTTTTTAACTATATGTTTAATTAGAATAAACCATGTTTATAATCTTTAAAGATATGCACCAAGTTTTTGAAGTGTATATTTGAAAATATAATGAGTAATTTTTCTTAAATATTTTTTTATTTTATTAAATTTATATTGAATATAAAAATATATATTTTATATTTATATTTTATTTAAATCTAAATAAAATAAAAATATTTTTTTTAAATTTAAATTATTTAATTTATAATATTTTTTTCATTTCACATTAAAAAATAATAGAAAAAAAAACTTAAACTATATATAAATTATAACTATTTGTATAAAAAGAGAAAAAACTTAAACTATATCCTTATCACCTTCCATAAACATAGGGTTCAATACCATAACTAATATTAGTTTAAGATTGGATACCTTCCTTGATATTACATATCTTAAATAGTCATGAACCTATTATTTTAGAGTTTGGAGGTATTTCTGAATGTTTCTTTCTTAACATTTAGCATCCTCTAAGTTTAATATTATTAACTTGTTATCTCTTTTATATAATACTAATTATTATAGTTTTTTCAATACATTTTTTTTTTAAATTGCAATCCAATGTTTTAAATTTCAACCTTGGATGTGGGTGTTAGCCATATGTCAACACATGGGCGACATGCCAACGGGGATTACACAGGCAGACGCGTGGTCAGGATGCGGGTTGTTTAATTGAAGCTCAACGTGTTTATGAAGATTTAAATGTTGTAGGAAATGGCAGATCCTCGAGCGATGGAAGTGATGGCTCTGAGTACCATCAACATTCATGGTGCTGGGACAATTAAACCACCCCTTTGCATGGTGGGAAGCGTTTATAGGCTTGGAAACTCAACAAGGGTGATGCATTGGAAGCACTTGGTTCTCTGTTTGTAATTTGGGATTTGGTCTGTTTGGTTTAATTTATGTACCATGGCTACAAGGCAATGAGGAAATCCCAGGCAGGGAAACAATGGTCATGGGTCCTCGAGTGGTAGAAGGACTATAAAACATGGAAGCGACGGATATATAGACTCTATCTCTGCCTCAAATATGAGCCTAATCGATGACTGGGAAGCCGACATAGTTGGTGACCAACTAGTCTTGAAAGCTTGGAAGGTAAAATAAATCATTATTGGGTGGTAAAAAGTACGTTGGGATTGTTAATGGAGGACGTTCAGAAACAAAGGAGGAACTCTAAGACTGTCTGTATGGAAATAAGGGGGAGTATAGAGAAAATGATAGATATATGAAATTTGAGTCATAGTAATTTGTGGACCAAGAAAAAACTTAGAGAAGATTTCATGGATCAATTACATAGAAAACGACATAAAACAATGCAATAAGCAGTTGCAGTTGTATAATATCTATCAATAATAAACAGTTGAGATACAATGTCATACACTAGCATGAATAACCAGACAATTCGAATCCCATAGATTTCGTTCGAATTGCATACATGAGAGTGGCTTAGTTGTTAGTTAGACACCACTCGACACATCAGTTAACCACTAATCACAACCATAATTGACTCTAACTGAATCGAAGGCAGTTTAGACTGAGTCTAACTGAATAGGAATCAACTACATATCAATCAATAGGTGAGGGTGCATTTCTAACTTCAGTTAGGTGAGATCAATTGAATTGAACTCAATTGAGTCACCAAAATTTGTTGGAGGCTCCTTTAATCACTCTAGTTAACTGGAATTTACCAAAATTAGACAAAATAATGATGGAGACGCCTTTATAGCTTAAGTTTAATTGAAAGTAGGTGGAACAACCATCATTTAAATGATTTGGGGCGCTTAGGTCATGCAGATCAACCAAGATTTTCTCCTTGGTTCAAGGAGGAAGCTTAGTATGTCTCCTTGATTGAAGGAGAAGACTCACTTAGCCTCCCTGATTGAAGGAGGATGATCCAGTTGATGATGCGGTCACATATTCGAGACAATAACTTAGAATAAATGGTAAATTAGGAAAAATAAGACAAATAATGGTGTGTGGGTTGGATAATTACTCCAATGCCCCCTTAAGCTATACTCATGTGGAGGAGTAAAAATAATAATAGGGCCCCGACAACAAAGGCCATAGGCCACCCTTTACAAAAATTAACTCTAAAATGCTCAAAAAATTCTAAGTGAGGAAAAGAGGAAAAACCCTGTGGGAAAGAAAACCCCCCCTCAAACTGAACACTAAAGAAGTAACAGAATTCACCAAGATGAACTCACCCCCAACGGTGAGCAGAGATAAGTGAAATTTTTCTCAGTAAAATTCTTGGTGAAAATGCCTACAATTTGCTCATTTGTGGGGCAATATTGCAGAACAATTGTCCTGTCATGCACAAGTTCTCTGATGTAGTACATGTGGATCTCAATGTGTTTGGCTCTCTGTCTCTGAACCATATCTGTTGAGATCTTGATAGCACTTTGGTTTTCACAAAAAATGACAATAGATGAAGTACTACCAATATCAAACTCAGACAAAATGCCTTGTAGCCAAACTTCCTGGATGCATGCATTGACCGCTCCCATGTACTCTATCTCTGTTGAAGATAGTGCAATGGTAGCCTGCATTTTTATTGAATAGAAAATAGTCCCAACACCAAACATGAACACATATCCAGAAGTAGACTTCTGATCAAGGCTATCTCTAGCCCAATCCGAATCTGTGAATCCTACCAAGTCTAGCTCATAATCAGCAGCATAGTGAATGCCATAGGATATAGTACCCTGCATGTAGTGTAGAATCCTCTTGGATTCCCTCCAATGAAGCTAAAGAGGTTGTTTCATATACCTTGATACAACATTCATGGCATAACAAATGTCAGTCCTTGAATGTGTCAAGTAGAGAATGCTTTCAATCAACTGATGGTAGAGAGTAGAATCCACCTATGGAGTAGTATTTCCCTCTTCAAGAATGATTCCTGAGAGCAAGGGAAAAGGTGCAGCCTTAAAATCATCTGTATTAAACTTAATTAACAAGTATGAAGCATATTTGGATTTTGTCACCATAATCCCATCAAAATCTTGAGTTATTTCTAACCCGAGAAACTGCCTCAACAGGCCTAGATCACTCATCTCAAATGCTTCATTTAAATCAGTTTTTATGAAGTTGATTGAAGCGAGAGTGCTTCTTGTGATTAGTAGATCATCAACATACAAAAATATAATATGAAAATTACCCTCATAAAGCTACAAGTACACATTTGGATCAGACTTACATCTTTCAAAGTTCTGTGATAGAAAAAGGAACCAATTTTGGCATACCAAGCTCTTGGGGCATGTTTTAATCCATACAAGGATTTCTATAGCTTGCAAAATAATGATGTATCTGATGTGTAGCCTTCAGAATGCTTCATGTATATCTATTATTTTAGGTCTCCATGAATAAAATCACTTTTTACATCCATATGGTGCACCTCCCAGTGCTTGGATGCATAAATCGCCAAAACTAGCCTTATAGAATCCATTTTGGCCACTACTGCAAAGGTATCGGTGTAGTCCACTCCTTGGAATTGGAAGAATCATTTTTCTACCAAATGTGCTTTATATTTGCAGGTTGATCCATCTACAACAACCTTTTTCTGATTTACCCACTTGCATTGAAAAAATTTCCTCCCAGGTGGAAGGGAAACTAGCTCCCAAGTTGCATTTTTTCAGAGAGAGTTGAACTCTTCATCCATTGTAGCTTGCCATCTAGGATCGTTCCAAGCATGATAATATGACTTAGAATCAGACCCAAGCATCATGTAGTAGGAATCATACAACAAAGAATCTATTCAATAAATAGCAATACCTTCTATTTGAAAATCTGACCGATTTCTCCTTGGATCAGTAGGATTTCCAACATCTAACCCGACGGAAGAGAGAGTCTTTTCGGCCCATTTTGGGAGATGAGTGGGCACATTAGGATCTGATTCAAAACCTGATATATCATGCTCATTGATATCAAACATCATATATGAAATACCAGATCTCACACTTCCATTTTCATCATCAGAATCATCAGCAGAACAAGAGGGAATTTCAATAGTTTCTTCCTCCACGAGTTTCACATCTTGGAGAGGTTCTTCGAAGCGGAAACTTTTTTCTTTGAAGCGGAAACTTCTCTTTATGAATATATTTTTGGTTTTTATATTCAATAGTTTGTATCCCTTTGATTCCTCTGGATACCCAATGAAAAATAACTCAATACTCTGCATTTGGAAAGACTTCCTCTTATCAAGTGGAATTCGAGCCCAAGCAGTGGACCCAAAAAATCTGAAATTGGACACATCTAGTTTGTGACCAAAGTATGCTTCTAAATGTGTTTTTACTTTCAAGGATGAATGAGGAACCCTGTTCTAAATGTAGGCATAAAAATTCCTAGATTCATCCCAAATATTTTCATCCAAATCTTTAGCTTCCAGCATGCAGGCTGTCATCTCTCTTAGAGCTCGTTTTTTCCTTTTCACTACAACATTCTGCTGAGGTGTGTAGGGAATGGTGTGCTGAATATTGATTCCAATTTTAGCACAAATTTGCAGCAACTCAGATTTGTTGTATTCACCTCCATTTTCCTATATGAGAGTCTTGGTCTTTCTCCCATAACCATTCTCAACAAAATCCTTAAAATCTATGATCTTTTCAAGGACTTCATACTTTTTCTTGAGATAATAGACCCAAGTGAATCTAGACAGGTCATTGATAAAAGTGAGAACATACCTCGATCCATTAATTGAGGTTGTAGGAATTGGACCGCTGATATCAGAATGGATCAGCCCCAAAATACATGTAGCTCGACTTTCCTTTCCCCGATCAAATTTATGCTTAGGATGCTTGCCAACAATGCATCCTTTGCAAATTCCTTTGGAGGTTTTGATGGTAGGGAGGCCTTCCACCATGGAATGATTTTGAAGTCATTGCAAGTATTTGAAATTTAGATGTCCGAACCTTTCATGCCACAATCAGATGATCTCATTCCCATGAGTCAGAAGGGTAGTAGGATTTGCATCAAGCACAAACTTGGAGAACTCATAGGTCTTAACAAAATGATTCGCTATACCTATTGCAATGAATTTTCCGGATGTGATTTCTAAGATCTCAACATCATCCGGGTTGAATGATACTCTTTTGAGAAAACTTGTGTGTGTCATTTGATACACGAACAACGGGTTTGAATCCAAAGAGGGAACATACATAAAAATTTTAAAGCTTCCATGTTCTAGTTTGATAGTGTGTTTACCCTTTGAGGTGATTTGAGAGTCATATCCCATGTGGATGGGAACGTTGTTGTCGAATTCTAGGGATGAAAAGGATTCTTTGCTTTACACCATATGGTTCGAAGCACTAGAGTCAATGAGTAGAGCTCTAGGCTTTGAAACATTAGCCATGAGGGCATGTCCTCTTTCGGGCCGATTGTTTCGATCTTGATTATATGTCTTCCTTCCACCTTTAGGAAGATTGATGTTGTTCTTCTCAAGGATAAGAGTCATTTGATCAAGTTGTATCTTCATGCAAGATATTTCATGATGAAATCCCCTTCCACAATAATAACATTTGATCTTTTCTCTTCCTTCTTTTCCTTTGTGCTTGTTCTTTCTTGAGCCCGAGGGCTCATCCTGCTGTTGGTGTTTCTCCTTTGGCTTGGGAGCATCAAAATTTGTCTTTTGGTTATTTTGCTTCCCCTTTGCATTCATAGCTTTGGGTCCTCCAAAAAACAAGGCTTTATTTTTAGAGGATCTGATGATTCCCGTTTGGACAAGCTTGTCATGCTCATTGGTGAGAGACTCACTGAATGCATTGAGCATCGGCATATTAAAACCCGGGATTGTAAGCATCTCGATATGATAGGTGGAGACAGAAACCAAGTAATCTGGTCCAAGTTTCGAAAGGATGGAAAGGATGAGTTGATCATCCTCATTCTCAACTTTACACTGCTTCAATTCGAGCACCAGTTGCTTAAACTTGGTAAAGAATTCATTCATGGTTTCAAAGTTTCTCGGGTTTAGAGATATCAACTCATTATCCAACTGATAGATTCTCAAGTCATCTTGCTTATCAAACAGAGTAGCAAGTTGTTCCCGTATCTCCTTGGGAGTATTCAATCCAGTGAGGTGGAAAAGAAGATCCTTAGAGATTGAAAGACACAGAAACCCATATGCTTCATCAAGCTTATTCCAATATTTTTTTCTGCCTACTAGTGCATTCGGCTCTTGCTCTGTCCCCATGGTGACTCTATAAAGTCCTTTGGAGCGCAATTGAATCTCAATGTCCTTCTTTCACTGATGGTAGTTGAAAGGAGTGAGAAGATTGCTTGAATGGCCATTATGTTTTTGTATCGAATGTAATTAAAGTGCTTTGAAAAACCTGCAAACACACAAAAAAGGCACAATAAGGTCGAGAAACCTGCACTTTTGGATTTTGCTTCACACCTGGATTAGTCAATCAAGCAATATTGATCAACAAGGTTGGGCTTCCAGGAATTATGTTGTAAACTCTCTGCTTCTGGAGCAGAGATGGAATTGTTTTTGAGCTTTTTAATCAAATTGCATCATAGATCCAACAAGAAATATGTAGAAGAAGAATTCCCTTGTCCTTCCATGGCTTTGATACCATATGAAATTTGAGTCATAGTAATATGAGGACCAACAAAAACCTTACAAAAGATTTCATGGATCAATTACATAGAAAATGACATAAAAACAGTGCAATAAGCAGTTTCATATGTATAATATCTATCAATAATCATCAATTGAGATACAATTTCATACACTGGCATGAATGACCATACAATTTGAATCCCAGAGAGGTCATTCGAATTGCATACATGAGAATGGCTTAGCTTTCAGTTAGACACCACTCAACACATCAGTTAACCACTAATCATAGCCATAATTGACTCTAACTGAATCAGAGTCAGTTTAGACTGAGTCTAACTGAATATAACTCAATTGCATGTCAATCAGTAGGTGAGGGCGCATGTCTGACTTCAGTTAGGTGAGATCAACTGAATTGAACTCAACTGAGTCGCAAAATGTTGTTGGAGGCGCCTTTAATCCCTCCAGTTAATTGGAATTTACCAAAAATAGGCAAAATAATGATGGAGGCACCTTTACAGCTTTAGTTTAACTGAAAGTAGGTGGAACAAATTCCCTCCAAATTGAAAATGATAGATTTTCATGTAAATATACAGTAAGGAGAGGATAAAATGTAAATTGATTTGAGCAGCCATATACAAACATGAAATGTGATAGACCATGCAAAGAGCGTTCTAGTGGCCATCCAGAGTGCCACAGGACACGGTCAACTTTTAGTCAAGCTTAAATTGAAGTATCTTGAACTTCATTTTCAGTGAAGACGGGGTTTTCACAATTTCATATTGGTGGCTTGGCATTATGGAGACATGCAAAGGCTTCGAAGATGAAGTTCTAGCTAATTCCATTAAATGTTGGTGTGTTCTTTAAATAGTGGTTCTTTTAATGCTTCAATTCCTTTGCATTTAAGCATTCTTCACGAGGTTTATATAAAGTGTTAGGAAACTTGTTATTGTTTGGAGGTCTATTTTTTCTTTATTGTTGGAGAAGTTGAAATACTGCTCAATGTAAATAGAAATTTTCATAAATAGAAGTCTGGTTCAACTTTAAATTTCACCATGTTGGATGGCGTCTTAAATGATTTCACTTTGAAAGTTGTCTGGTTAAGCCTTTAAAAGCTTCAAAGTGTGCTAGTTTGTCACTAATCAAGGTGTTTTTTTCAAGAAACTTGGAATTATAACAAGGAAAAATAAATCACTAACGATTCTTTAGTCATTTGCATCTTTCATCCTTGAAAGAAAAGTTGATGCAATGGATTCCTTATTCTTGTGTGCTAATGGGAGAATAAAATAAATATTACTATGACAAGCTCTAATTCTCTTACCTTAAACACGTGCATATTAATGTTAGAAAGAAAGTCACTATATAATGTGTACGGACATCCTCACCTTGCATTATGGACCAACGTTTTCCAAAGTCTAAATAGAAGCTTGTTTCTTAACAAATTCCAGATACCTTCCATTTTGAAAAACAAAAGTACATGTAGAAATATAGGCTCTAATACATTCATAGAAGATCGATACATATAATCAACAAGGGCTAAGCCAATTCAATCCTTTGTCCCAGATCCAATTTAAGTTCCAGTGTCATGTGACCCTTTGAGAAATCATCTAATATTAATTATTTTCTCCATGTATATGCAATAGCTTTGAGCCTAACAGACATTGGAGGGAGATTTACATATGGGATGGAATCCAATTTATTGGTAAATTGAGAAGGCAAGGCCTTGGATACTGCTTAATTGCTTGTTCTTCTGAAAGCAAGGTAAGAATATTCCTAGCTGAGAATTGTTGGTTTCTACAACTTTTTTTTCGCTCGGCTAGGATTCCACAACCTAGGGTTTTCAACTGCTTCAACGTCACCTCCTCTGCTCATCGTGGATCCTCCTGATTCAAAGCCAGAAGACCGGTGTCCTGACCTGGTGGATGGTCTCCACGGGATCGTGGCTTCGCAGGCTCTAGCCGAGCCATCCCCCGGTGATTCTCTATTTTTCAAGCTAGCCAAAGTGCCAGACGTGACTCTTTCCTCTCTGGCATCTAAATACAAAGTAGTCTCTCTCTGCGGAAGAGATTTGGTGGGCCATTTTACAGGTCTTTGTCCATCCCCTAGCTCTATTGAAATTTGGTTGAATAAAAACTGGAGCAAGTTGATCCAAGGAGAATTCCAGCAAAACTTCTGTGGAAGAGGATTCTTTGTCTTCCTATTTGCAAAAAAAGAAGACAGAGATTTAATCTTCAGGAACAACTCATACTTCATGGGTCCAAGAGGCATGTAGCTCAAAAAGTGGGATGTATCCTTTGATTCAAACAAGGACATCCCATCTTCAGTCCCTGTTTGGGTTAAGTTGCCGCATCTCCTGCTGCATTGTTGGAATTACAAAGACCTGAAATCTATTGGGAACACTCTAGGGAAATACATAGATAAATCAGGGCCAAAATCCCCAATGTTTTCTTGTGCTAGAATATGCGTAGAAGTAGATCTGGAAAAAGGCCTTTCGAAAGCAATCAATCTCAATATGGAAGGTTGGAGCCATCTACAAACTGTAGACTACGAGAAAATCCCCCTCAAGTACAAGGTATGTCATGAATATGGAAATTTCGCAAGTCCTATAAAAAAAGATCGATTAGAAGAAGTAGAAATACCAAGAGAGGAATGGAATGAAGTCAGTGAAAAAAAAGGAAACAAAGAAAGCACAAGCAAGCGGATTCACCTGCAAAAAGAAGAAAGCTTCAGAAATAGATTTCATGTTCTGTCAACAGAGGCTCAAGAAGAAGCAGAGGCTATAATACTACATAAGGAATATACTCTATAGGAGAATAAGGAAACCAAAACAGTTCTAGAAGAGATAGGGAAAGCTTATGAGTCATCATTACTATCATAGCCATTTGTTTAAATAAGGCTAGATTCTTCTCAGAATTCAGGAGGATCAGTTACTATATCTAGAGCCAAGGCTCAAATGGAGGACGCATCAGAAAGCAAAGAGGAAGAAATAGAGCCACTAATAAAAAAGGGCAGGAAACCGAACAAATTTCACAGGGAGCAAGAGACAACAAGGGAAAAGGCGGCATACAAGCAGTCAAATCTAGATCATCTGGTAAAATCCTATTTACCAGACAAGTAAACATGAGATTAAATATATGGGAAAAGGTATAGAGTACTACCCTCAACAATAAGAAAATAATAAAGATAGTCTCCTGGAAATGTATAGGTCTTGGAGGAAACCAAAAGGTGGAATCAATAAAAAGATTCGAAGTCTCTGAAAAAATATCTATCCTCACAATCTAGGAGACAAAAATGCAAGAGGAAGACAATATGGCCATCTTAAAGAAGTTTTGGAAGAACAGATAAGGGAAAGCAGTTCGAGCGTAAGAGCTTCAGGAGGTATGCTAACCTGGTGGGATAAACGTCTTTTTAAAATTATTGCATCAGTAGAAAACAGGCATCGGTTATTTGTCGAACTAGAATGTCTCAACAATCATGAGAAACTTTGGATATGAAATATCTATGGATCTACAGTGCATGGAGCCAAGGAATAATTCTAGCTGAAACTAGAACTATAGAGGCATGGTAAGATGCACCTTTCGTGTATCATAGTTGGAGATTTTAATGTCACCATTTCCCTGGAGGAAAAAAAAGGAGGTTCCAAGGTGAGAGACCCTTTCAGGGAAAGACTAGAACATATCATAACATCCTGGAGACTTGTAGATATAAATCAAAAGAAAGGTAAATTCACTTGGAGCAATAAGCGCACTGGACCAGGACATATTGCGACAAGGTTGGACCTAATTTTGGTAAGCTCCTCCTTCCTCAACAAGCCACTTATGTCAATTCCAATACTTCTAGTTACCATTGTTTCGTATCACAAGCCAATTTTGTTTTCTCTAGATCCTATCGGTAATTTGGGTCCTCATCCCTTTAAATTATCCCCAGTATGGATCTCAGAGCCAGGTTTTCTTGAATTTGTCTCCCAATCTGGCAAAATTTCTTCCATGGTTCCTCTGGCTACATATGGGAAAAGAAATTATCAAATGATAAAAGCGAACTTTTAAAGTCTGGCTGGCAAGCCATTGCCACCCTGGGCAGAACAAAACCTCCTTACTTAAGACTTTGGAAGGAATCCAGGAGGAAATGGAGCAGAATGAAGTAACCAAAGAAACGTTGTTGGAGGGAAAAGAAATAGACAAAACATTTCTAGTCATTCAGAGGAAGGAAGAAACTGAACTTCGTCTAAAATCCAAGTGTTTATGGATGGAATTTGGAGATCAAAATTCTAAATTATTTCACTATCAGTGCATAGAACACAGTAGGAGGGACACAATCAAAGAAATCACAAAAGATAATGAAGAAAAAACGAGCGATCCTGAGCAAATTAAAAGGGAGGTAAAAGAGAATTTTGAAGAACTATATACAAGCGAGGGATTTGTTTTAGAGGAGGATTTTCTATCTCTCAACAACGAAATTCCTAAACATTTAAAGGATAACCTAGAATCTCTCGTTCATCCTATTTCATTTGAGGAAGTACGCAGAGCAGTATGAACGTTACATCTTGACAAGGCTCCGGGCCCGGATGGGTTTTCAATCAGTTTTTATAGAAGTTGTTGGCACATAATAATAAAATACCTAGTCAAAATGATAATTTGGTCTCAATCTATTGACAGGATTGGGGGAGATACAAATTCCACTTTTCTGTCTCTAATTCCCAAAGAGAAGAATCCGACCTCCATTAAAAGATACATGCCTATTTCCCTTTTCAATGCCTCTTATAAAATTCTCTCCAAAGTCATCTCAAACAGAATAAAAAAGGTAATCTCGCTCATCATCTCTTAAAATCAAGTAGGCCTTATAGCGGGTAGAAAGATATACAACAATATTCTGATGGTTCAAGAAGTGATCCACTCAAGTTAGACGCGTAAATAAGCAGGTATGGCAATCAAACTAGACCTTGTAAATGATTTTGATAGAATAAGATACTCCTATATTTTCCAGGTCATGAAAAGATATGGATTTCCTAAAGCCTTCATAAGATGGGTTAAAGCTTGCATCAGCAAGACTTGGATCGCTCCTTTAATAAATGGTTTCCCAACCCCTTTTTTCCAAGCTCGAAGAGGAATCAAACAAGGTTTTCCAATGTCGCACTTCCTTTACATCCTAGTAGCAGACTCTCTTATCAGAAGACTTAATAGATTCAGAAATGAAGTGATCTTACTAGGTATCGGTATTGCAAGGGGTGTGCAAATCAATCATTCCCAATTTGCATACGATACTATTTTTCTAGGAAGTGCCTCGATCCAAATTTCTAGGAGCTTTGAAAACACCTTGGATATATTTTTAAAAGCCTCAGGAAACAATCTCAATGTCTATAATTCTTGGATGTATGGTTGGAACAACAACCCTAACTCTCTCCGAGAAATAACAAACATTCTGGGAATCTAGGTGAATATCCAATGGACCTCCTTCATTTATTTGGGAGTTCCTATATTTAACAAGAAAAGTACAATCTCAGTTTGGAGCCCTCTTATCCATAAATTGAAAAAGAAAATTAAGGCTTGGAGCAATTCATGGATTAATCTAGCAGGAAAGGTGGTTCTCATAAAGTCCATTCTCTCTTCCTACCCCATCTTCTCTTGTGCAATTTTTCTGGCCCCTAAAGCAATTATTAATACCTTCAGCATGGAAATAAGAAAGTTCTTATGGAAAGGAGGGAAGACTCAGGGGAGGAAATTAAATTTGGTAAAATGGGAAGCAGTCTTGGAGGACTTGGATTCAGGGACATAGGGAAAATGAAGAGTTCCATGGGAGAAAAATTGGTATGGAGGAAAGGGATGGTGGATAGAGGCAATAAAAAAAATATATCAAAAGGAAAAAGTATAAATGTTTATACATTCCCTGGGTGGGTAAAGGAACCACCATATGCAACCTATGCAAAAACTTTGTTGGTCTAATCAAATACAAAATGTATTGGATTCCTGGGAATGGCAGTAAAATTAACATATGGATGGACTCCATCTTGGGAAGTTCTCCTTGGATTCAAATGATAATCTTCTCCCTCTTCATAGGCGGTTGGAAGATCTTGGTTTCAATAATCTTAAATATTTCGCCATTTGGGGATCAAGGGGTGACTGGTTGGGATGTAAAAGCTTAAATCTGTCATCCCACCTTTGCTCACTCTATGATGTTTTTTCCTCTTTCCTCCATGGCATCGCCCCCCTCAATTTCAGAGGAAAATATTTAAGAGGGTGGGGAGAAACTGGGAATTACACAGTCAAAGAAGGATATATGTCTCTGCAAAATAATGGAAATGTGCCTCATCAAAGAAACTAGGAGAATATTTGGAATTCAGATAGCATCCCCAAGATCAACTCTTTATTTTGGCTCCTGGTCAAAAATAAACTTTTAATATCATATAATCTAAGAAAATGTGGGATCCATGGGCCCTCAAGATTTAATATTTGTCTTAAGTAGGAAGAATATTCTCAACATTTGTTCTTGGAATGCTCTTTTACTATATGAGCATGGAATCTTTTCCTCGGCCCTATTGGTAAGAATTTTGTTCTTCCAGGAACTCTCTCCACTATGGTTACAAATTGGAAAGGTTGTTACCCAGGAAAAATAGGAAAGAAAAAGACACTTGGAAGAATCTAGAACGCAGCTCTCAAAAACGTTTTTTGGAAAATATGGCTTGCCAGAAATAGGATCACTTTTTACAATAAAAGGGTCGATCCTCATCGTGTTTCCTTCAAAGAAACAAATATGATCAGCGAAAAATTTATCTCCAAACAAGTGGTTCTCCCTACTTCCTAGAATCTCAATGCAGAAGAAGTTATCTAGTGCCAATACTTACTGCCACACAACTCTCTTCAAACCAAAGTCTGTTCAGCTCTTCACCCCTGGGAAATTAGGAAAAATCGAGATGAATTCTCTCATTGGTAGGTAAGGATAAATAATTGTACCCTCTTTTTTGATGGTGCCTCAAAAGGTATTCCTAGGGAGGAAGGTGCGGGTGGGATCATCTTTGATCCTGGAGGAAATATAGTATCATCTTACGCCTAGGGACTTTGTCGAAAAACTAACAATGAGGTTGAATGGATTACGCTCTAGTTTAGAATGAATCTAGCAAGGAAACTCCACATCTCCAAAATTACTATTCTAGGAGAGTCTAAGCAGGTGATTCACAAAATGAATAATGTCTTCAGTAAAGGAGTGGTCAAAATAAAAAGAATTTACAATCGTATTTGTCAAGTCATCGCGAAATCTCAAGTCTCCTACCTCCACATCCTCCGAGGTAACAACTCTGAGGCTGATAAGTTGGAAAACCAAGGAGCCAAGATAAAAAACGGAACAACCAAGGTGAAGGGAAACATAACCAAATTCTTTTATGTCCCCTAAGAATTATAGTTTTATTACAAGGTTCCAAGGGGGGTTAAAACCCAGCACTACCCCACTCACTTGACATATGTCATGTATTGGAGTTAAGAAAACTCAAGAAAGAAGTATTTCCACCTCTTTCCAGTGATCTTCCAGCCAGCAGGAAGCATGGATGACGGAATCCATCTATCTTCTTAGAGGCCATGTGAACGAATTAAATGCACACTCTTCTCTACGCATTTTTATTGGAATGCTAACACAAGCTCAAAACGACTTCCAAATGAAGCCTCCCATCGCTCATTCTACTCCCAATGTTGTTTACGCTCTCGCTTCACCGAGAGATGAATGTGTTTCTATCAATGTAGAGAAGGATACCCTCGGTGTCAAAAGCATTATCCCAGGTGTTGAAGTTGTTATTGTTGTGACAGGTTTTAGTAATTTAAAAGAAGGGTATATTTGCAGTGAGAGAAGGGAATATCGACCGCCTCAACTTGTTGTTTTTCAAAACCTTAGTATAGTAAATTACCCTACTTCTAGTGCAAAGAACTGGTTCAACGTAGACTCTCCCTTTGAAGGTTCTGACTCTCTCTCCTTGGAGCCCCTAAGCATCTCATGTACGGACAACTTTCCCAATCCTCAAGAAAAATACCACACAACGTTCTCATCTCTGCCCTCATCCCATAAATAGATGGAAAACAAGGAAGTTACTCTGGAAGACCTCTAGAATTCTCTCCAGGACATCAAGAAACGCTTAAGATGGCTCTATGACATAGTTAACAGAAGTGTAACTGAAGGAATCAGAACAACGAATCAGATGGCCCGTTAGATCGAAAATCAAGACACTCAGATTGAAGACAATCACCGATACCTGTACGAATTAATGGGCACTATAGGTTACATGAAGGATGACTTGCAGATGTTAGTCAACGTGAATCAAAGTAGCCACATTCATGACTACCCTTCTAGAGGCCAAGCAATGGAGGAAGCCTCGATGGTGCAACCTGTCAAAGACACAAAAGGAAAGCAGCATGAGTGATCTAGCTTAATGGGTATTTTATGTATTTCTGCATTTTTGTTTTAGGTGTCTATGTCTGAATCTACCCTTTGAAGGGTTACAGAAGTTTTCTTTGTCTTAGTTGCAAGTTTAAGACTCTAATTATCAGCTCAAACATTTCTATAATTTTGGGTTTTTACAACACTTTATGCAGGTCTCAAACCTCTTATTTTGTATGCTTGGCTGGCTACAAATTTTTTAATTAATATAATATCTTGAAGGTTTCTGTTAATAAAAAAAGTAAGAATATTCCCTGCATTATTTATAAAGTTTTATTGTCAAATCATCTACCTCGTTTAACATGGGAATCCATCGAAGAGCACATTAATCATATCAGTTTTTATATGTACTACTATGTTGAAGAACCAAGGATGGGAATTTGATTTCAGGTATGATGTTTTTGTGTTATCCCCTTGTTATTATTTCCAAATTTTTAGATAGCATATGGGTAATAGAAAATTTTGTAGTTTATAAATTAATGATTGTTTTATTTATTTAAAATGTCTAATAACTTTTTAGATTGGGACCAATATAGTAAACGCATGGTTTTTACATTGATTATTGGGATTACCATAAATGATATTTGTTATTATATGGGTTAATAGACCTACCTTTATTATTAGGTGTCGATTAATCTTCCACAAGATTATATGCACGTGGGTATCATGTGGAGTAGTGTGGGTATGGGCATCACATGGAGCACATGTGTTAATAGGTTTGTTGATCTAGATGGATATCGAAGGCCACTCACCTATTCCACTAGCTCAAAACAATTGTCCATTTTGGGAATTTTCTAGTAATTTTTCTACGGTTTTTTGTGTCCCAAACTTCTGGGGTCATTTTGAGGCCCTAAACAACGTTTTTTTGGCAATTCAGGGGGAAATGGTTTTCATTGGAATACTTTCAGCTCCACTTGAAAGATGTAAATGTCATATAGACCTTTCTAGTGGGCTACCAAACATCCCAAATGGAGATCATATGCAAAAGTTATAACCACGGGAAGTTGATTGTTCAACTAACCACCCCGGGGTCACAAATTTTATGGTGGTTCATCTTCTAGGGTTATGTTTTGGATATTTGGTGTTCTTGCCCTCATGCTTATTATAAATAGTCCTTTTCAGCATAATTTTGTATTCAACTTAGCACGATTGAGCACTACTACAATTCTAGTTTCTTTAATGTATAGTATGTTCTATTTTCACCATCTAATAGTATATGTGTTTATTATATATTTGTTTTCATTGCAATATGACTATGTTTATGATTATATATATATTCTTTCATTTTGTTTTCACATAAATCGATATCATTTGTGGCATGTAATGCATGTACTTTAGATTTGAGCTTGTAGTTGACACTTGGCCTGAGATATCTACACTAGTGTATGTGTCCATAAGTGCTTAACATGTGATTACATTCCATTTTTATTTATCAGCTCATTTTAAACTGAATTTTGTGTTTTGTCTATTGCAATTTGTAGCTTATTGCGAGCAGAACAATTTTAATCCACAATAGAAACAATTTCATTAGGGGAAGAACTATTTATCCTAGGTATTGTTTCTATTTATTCTTTATTTGTTTGCTTTTTTAAGTGTTGCTTAAATTTATATGGTATGGGTTCTTGTGTTGATCAACATCGTGGTTGTAAAAATTAGAGGTAATTAAACCGAAGGTGTTATTTAAGGGGCCTGCTTCTCTCAAAGGTTTCGTCATCCACTCCTCGTCTGTAGAGTACTTATAAGGAGCCTCCGAGTGTCTCGCTATGACTCTCTATGAGCTATTCCATGTTCTCATGTTCTCACAACTTTCATGTTTGTTGAGTCAATGCAAATGGTATGTTCAGCTGATAGGAGCTTGCAATGAAAGGTTGGGATCCTCTTTTGACTGTGATCCATGATCTAGCAATGTTTTATAAACTGAAACAGCCATGAATTCCTCTATTGCTCTCCTAACGCATTGGGGAAGAAGACAACTCTCCAAGTATCTGCACTTGAATTCCATATTCTGTAACCATACTTTCCTTGTCTATAAACACTTCTAGTTTCTTCTGCATCGGATTCATCAGCGTCACGACCTCTTCCTCCAAGCGCTTGAAATTATATTTGTTAAACGCATACATGCCCTCATGGTATGCATGACACTGTTATATCTTGGTCCAACATAACCATGGTATGCATTGACTCCCCAAATCCCTACAAGGAGGAGCGTTGGGATACCACATCAATGACAGACAGAACCTTCGTACCGTGGAGATTTGAAAAAAAACAATCAACATAACCATGAGCTCAAACAGGCTAAAACATCAAAAATAGTAAAATACAGACTTTAGTGGATTCCATAAATTAAGTATAATGTGCTTTTGAGAAATTTATAACATTATTCCAGAAATTAAGGACTCAACGAGTTTCTCTATTAAATTTCAAAAATTAACATTTACAGTGGCTCAATGGATTTACCCATCCTCAGCATAGAAACATTTACAGGTCCGCTGACCTCGGTCTTATTTGGGCCTAATATCTTTGAGAAAATTATCAAATTATAGTTTCTTTCACCTAGTTCCTTAGGGTTGTACTACTGCGAGGTTATTCTTTTCCCTCCTTCCTTCCTTCTCCTCGTCGATTCCCTTCCTGTATTTTCGCTTTTCTTCATCCACGATTCTACACAACATGTACTACTAAAATCATGCCTGGAAGCTTAATTGATGTTCGCTCATATTTTCGATCTAAGCATGGGCTGAGTATGATTGACAACGCGATTGGGAATTGGGACAGTCGCTATCATCCAGATAAACCATCACCTTACACAAATGATTGACGACCTTTGCTTCAGAAACAAATGTTTTTTTTCACAAGCACTTCCAATGAAAATGTCATTGCAAATCTGACCACCTTAACTTTTGTCTGTTACTCCTTTCACTTAACCGAATTCCATAAAAAAACACAGGATGAGAAGCTTCGCTAAAGACACAAGTTCTTGATTTTCTCAAGCTCTTCTGCTGCCTAGTCTGTGAAAATATAAGGCCTTGCGGTTCAAAGAGCTTCACTTTTGACACAATTTATTTATCTTACCGAGGCCAAGCCCATGAAAATCTTATTACCTAGAGACTCTAACCTTCGACTCTAATCTGCGCCTCCTTTCGCTTAACCGGCTTGAATTACACAACACACCATGAGGAAGGCCGATTATAGCTAATTATGGAAGAATAAAAATCTTTATATAATACTAAGCAATACACAAAAGGCAGAACCTGTAGGCTTCACAAAAAGAACTTCTTTAAGGCCGATTACAACTAATTATGGAAGAATAAAAGTCTTTATATAATACTAAGCAATACACAAGAAGCTTGTGGAATACTCTTCATTTTGGTGAGGGAAACAAAAATTTACAGATCATTAACCGTACTTGGACCCTGAAACGTATCTTATGAACAACCTGCAAACTTGTCAAGCTGTATATATGCCGTGTCCTCTTCTTCATCATTATCTGAGATCTGCTCACTCCCCCGCTAAATCTAGAGGCCACGGTCCTCACTCCAAACTTGGAGGAGCTAAATTGAGAAAGGAAAGCAATGTAGTGATAATTCCAAGCTCCGACATTAGAGAATTTCTAGGGTGCGATTTGCAATGGAGGAAGAGTCAGAGGAATGTGTCGGGCTTTGCTATTGACATGCACGTGCAGCGGAAGATGCTCGAGCTTGGAAACATTGTGGGAGACTAAAAGTGAGGTACATGTAAAGGTTTTATTTATTTATTATTTCTTTTTAAATAAATCTATGCTCATAGAAGGTAGGGGTATGGTTTTTAAATAATTATATTAAATTTTTCCGTGTGCAATGCACATGGCACCTGTAGAGTTGAGGCAGTTGAGTATTCATTGTCAACTTTTACAGCTACAAAGGTCCATAGGGCAGTTGAAACACCTGGAAATGATTGAACTGGTAGAGTTTAGCGAAATCTCAATGCTATAAGAGTTCATTCATCTCTACTTATTGAAACACTTGAAGTTGAAACTTAGTGCATCTGAGATGATATCGTTTCCAGACTATTTGGGGAAGTTAACAAACCTCCAACATATTGACTTGTCTGATTGCTTTTATTTGCAAATGCTCCCGCCTTCCTTTGTAAATCTAACAAAACTTCAACATGTTAATCTGAGTGGGTGTGAGAGGTTGAAAATGATTCCAGACTCCTTGAGTTACTTGATTCGACTGAAACATCTCAATTTGATCTATTGCAGAGAGTTGAACCTCTCTGGTGAAACGCTTGGAAATATCAGGACGCTTTAAAGATTAAATTTTAATGGGTGTCAAAAAATAGAAGTATTTCCTCCCCAAGTCACACATCATCATTCCCTGGTTAAGCTACTTTGGGTATGTATAAATTTGAAAGCATTGCTAAGTTGTGATGCTGGAGATCTCAATTGTTTGAAATTTCTAGAATTAAATTGCCCTTTGCTGGAAATCTTGTCACTTCACTCTGTAACCTAACGAACTTAGAGAGTTTCAATATCCATTGCTCGATATTGAAATGTTTTCCTGGCTCTATTGGAGAGTTGAAACATATGATATCCTTGTCCATAGTTTATACATGAATAAAGTATCTGGTATCATGGAGTTGAACCATCTTGAAGTTTTTACAATAAAGGATTGTCCTATTAGTGAAGTGCCATTTTCCAGTGTGGAAAAGATTCAAGGAAGCAAATCATAATTTTGAAAACACATTCCTTAGGATATCTATTACCACAATTATAATATTAATTTTGATAATTAATGAATTTTAATCATAATATTAAGATGAATTTCTGAGAATGAGTGAGTTTGGCCTACACATAATGCATTTATGCTATATGGAAGTCTTCCAAGTATGATAAATGATAATACTTAGATTATAAATTATAATATTATTTTTTTTGAAAAAATAAAATAAATATTGATTTTTTTATATTGTGTCTTTAGATATCTTAGGCTGATATAGATTAACAAAGTGGCTTATTCTTTATATTAATTATTTTGTCATAGCCATGTATAAGTATCTTAGAATTTTGAATTTATAGTCTATGCATTTTCATTTAAACTAGAGATGGCATAAGTCATTTATGAATAGCTAAACCTCATTTAATAGCATGTGTGATAAAATAGTTTAAAAGATTCATGACCAAAGCGGGAGAAATGAAAATGAGACCTGGCCTGGACGTGGAGAGACTATACCTTTGAAATTGAAACTTGAACTATGAGAGACATCGAAATTTCTGCACATAAAAACTTGCACAAGCGACACCATTTTTCTAGCCGACCATTTTCCTGGATCCTCTTATAATCTCATGTATTGAAGATCATTAAATGGCCAAATAAGGTTGACACGTGAAGAAAATATTCTAAAGTCTAGAAAGTAACCGTCTTCACAAGTCGTGAGGACGGATCCTGGGATAAAACAAAGTTAGATCAATCCCACCAGGTGAGCATTACAGACGTTCCGTGGGAGCCCACTTCCGCTCCTGGTTCCTTTGTGGGGCAAGCATCAGATCCCATTCAGAAGCTCATGTCTAATGGGTGTGATAACACAACTAAAGTTTGGAAATTTGCTTTTGTTTTGTTTTTTTTGTTTTTTTGCTTTTATATTTTTATGTTTATTATTTTGATGGTTTGGGAATTGACTATCCATAAATACCAATGATTGACATTAACAAGGTCAACCATTGACATTGGTAACACTGAACATCAAGGCTTGACCTCCACAACAATGTCGCCCACTACAACTTTAGAAGGAATGTGAATTGCATCATCATTCTCCTTCAACCGCTATGCAAAGTTGAAATACACTTCATATGTCACACTTCACAAAAAAGAAGAGGCACTCCTTCATTCTCTATCCCTTTCACACTTAAAATTGCATCCCTCAATCTCTACACCCCGTACCAAATTAAAATACCAATGTTGCTTGCCAATATGATTAGAGTCAAACTTGATAACAATAATTATATTACATATGTAAAATTTCTCTTATGACAAAATTAATGGACATTTCATTTCACTTGCCATAGATTACATTGGTTTTATTTATTAAATGGTTCCTATTTATTGCTTATTAGTATTTGCACTATCATTTCTATAGGTTCACTATACTTGCTTTCAACGTGTAAACTTACATTATCTATATACATACCGAAGTTCATTTTAGACATATCGAAATTCTTTTCGATGTTTCATTTCCCCCTCTTTGGGGGTATGCTAGTTGTAATAAGATGTTTTCTAATATGCATCATTTGATAATTATACATTCATTCTATAGATCTACACTAGACTAATAGTTGATTGCACTAAATGAAATTCAGATGTAACAACAATTTTGTTAGTTTTCGCATGCATTGAAAGGAGGTCGTTCAAACATATATTCAATTTACATCTCTCATATGATTGTGGTGTAGACTCATTATGGATATGGAATAAGCTGCGAATGTGACTAGATTGATTCCACAGTACATAAACATTGTATGCTTAGATGTCAATATCGTAGTTATTATTGCTATGGGTTAACCGGCTATAGTTCTTCATAAAAATTAACAAACTCAAAGAAATCCAAAAACTCTAAATCCTGAGAATTTTATAGTTCTTCATAAAAAATATAGTTCTCTCTCTATCGTTGCTCTAGATTTGTCCATGCTGGCCCCTTTGCAAAGAGCATTCTGAGTTATAATTCCATTGAATAAAATAAACTGAGAAGCATAACTGTAACAAGAAGCAACTCACCCTTTAAATAAATGAATGCCGAAAGAAACAATGTACAAATGCCTTCAGTCTTCTCTATCTTTCAATATCAAAATATCATTATAAAGTCCCTTCTTTTTATATGAACGAAACACGATTTAACTTTTCCAATTTTTAATCTAAATAGCTTGAACCAACTTAAATCCCACATATTTGCAGAGGCAACATGCGCCTTCAGCATAGGTTCAGCTAGAATGAATCTACAACCCCCTCAAGTTAAACCTTTAACTCTTGGTTTTGTTCTTGATCCACTAGTCTAGGGGAGGTAGAAATATTCACTATTTCTGCTCTTATAGCTCCTATTGGTTCCTAGAATAGCTTTTGGAAATGATGAGGTAAATCTATGGCTGAGCCAAGCTCTCACTGAAGTCATCCACTACATATTATAAGAGGACGCAAGTACTATATTGCAAGGGCATTAGAGAAGGGAGAAAGATGTGAAAAAGGAGGTCCCACCTGCTAAATCTAGGTTTCAACACAAACGATATTTTGTTAACAAGGTAAGGCTTAGGGAAATCTACAAAGTTTTTAGAGAATTATGTGCTATATTAAGTGGACTCCAAACTCTTAATCGGAATGGGCCTTCCTTCCTTTACTTGGGTGGACAATCCATACAACCCATGAAAATCAAATCAAAACTGTAGGCGGCTAACAATACATATGGCAGGGACTTGTTGCCTTAGCAACTCGTTTTGTTATAAAATATAAATACCACACTTTTAACCAACTATTATAAATCTAAAACATATCATTTAGAGGGATTTTGATGAAATACTTTTAAATTTAAAATCGAAATATGATAAAGAAAAAAAAATTGCGTCGAAGAGGCTCATTCTGCAACCCAGTAAAGAGAGATGTCTAACTCCTCCCATGCTTATCCCAGAAATGACCAGAGTCCTTTATATATATATAAATTTTACACTTTTTTCGATATTTTTAGTCAAAAAAAGTTGCACATCAGTAGATTTATTTTTTGGGGGACACTTGACCTTTTTAAAACGTATCTATGCTACTTTGTAATACCAACTTCAAAATAGATTAGTTTAAAAATTAGCATGGTAAATAAACTAATAATAAAGATTTTAAAAGTTTTAGAAAATAATAATAATAATGCGTGTTTATAAAATTAATCAACGATACTTTGAAGAAGATCATAGCCATCGAGGAGGAAGAGGCAAAGATTTTGTCTTACATAGGAGAAGAAATTCTCTTCCATCCACCTACACCCAACTTAGAACTTATTGTTGAATCACATTGTATGCACAATATATTAACAAAAAGAACCTAGAATAAGCCAAAATAAGAATAATCCAATGAGCAATTTAGACATAGGATTCTTCACCAGCGGTCAAATTTGAACCCGTCCTAGCCTTTCCAAAGGGGTTTAGCCCGTCCCTGAAGTATAAAAAAAAATTTACCCGTAAAAAAAATTTAAATTTTTTATTTTACCCGTCCACAATGAAGGGATAATTTAACTTCAACATTTCAAAGGAAGGGTGAGTTTTTAATTTGCCCATCAAAATAATTTTTCAATTGCAGGTAGAGCCTAGAGGCTGCATAGTGCGAATCTGCGAAGATCAATTTATGCCTTGTCAGTAGTGGTGGTCACTGTGGTCACTGGTCAGTGCCATGTGGTCATCTGCCCAATAATAATCCCCCATTTATTGATGTATTTATTCGGGAATCCACATTAATACACAGTGTATTATTTTATAATTTATATTTGGAAAATTCCAAGTTCCGTTCCGAATCCTCTAACTCTAGTTTCTTCGTATATCTGGCTTATTAATGGGCTATACTCTAGAAGAGTGGACGGCCGAAACTTGAAGTCAGAAACCATTAAATCTATCAGATCGCATTATGATGTTGGTCGGAACTTGGAGTTGGAAACCATTAAATCTGTCAGATCGCATTATGCATAGCAGCATAGCTGATTCATGAAGTCAAGCGGTCTTCACTCAGCCTTGATTCGGAAAGATTTGACGGCGGCGACTTATTTGATACAGTAATTGTAATTAAGCTTGTTACAGCAACTTGGCAAGCCCAATACATTATGCCATTGCAAATTTGCAATTCGCCAATCGCCCATCACCTTCAAGATTTCATGAATCCATAGACTTATAGAGTCCTGTGCAGTTGTAACGTGTGTTAATAAATTTTAATTTTCAGCTAAAAGTTACACATACTAGCCTAAAAATCTATTTAAAAGACACTTTTTCATACATTTTCTTTTCAAGATTTTGTAAAACAACTGCTTGAGCAATTCGTGAGCTTCGTGAGCCAGCTAATTGCCTCAACTTTCAGAGTCTTGGACTTTTTCTGAGCTCAAGTATTTTTCTATAATGTAGTTTGTCTATTGTTTCTCTGCCAGAATCTATGAAGTTTGTTTTACCAGAATCTATAGAGTTTGTTTTAATTGTATGAGGTTTGTTTTAGCTACATAACACACATATCTATTGTACCCGTTTCTACATATCTTCCATACAATGGATTATGGAGTCGTGAGTCCTTAAGGCTCATTTAAATGTTACCAGTTGCAGCTTGCCATCATTCAGTTGAGCACAGTGCTACGGTCTACCTAGATTATACTATTCTCTATTTGCAGTATAACTATTTTTAAATTCATTCCGCCCTCAATGTTTCTCATTTGAAAATGTTCCTCCCATGAACATAGTGCTTATCCAGAGGGATTAATACATAATAGGGACTTCTTTTCCCTACATATGCAGGAAATCTATGCAGCGTATCCTTATATTATATTCGCTAAGAATTCTGAGAAAAATATTCTCATTAAAGCGCTTATTGGACAAAAAGATTAATATGAACTCTTAAGGGACTTCTTTTCCCGTGTATTATTTTTACCTCCTTATATTATTTACTTTTATTGAGATAGAGGGGATGGCCTTATGGTACCCTCCATTCTTTAGGGATGAAGGTAGATCATATTTTTTAGAGCGGTAGAATGGTTCTTTAAAGAACCAGAATCAACAGAAAGGAAAGGAATGGTATCAAGATAAAGGTTTCATACACTTTAGGGAGTAAATAATGTTTGCATACATGATAATTTTTGAAGGCTCATATACAAAAGGTTTTATTTTTGTTTACTTTTAGGTGTCTTTTTGGTTTTTAAAAACACTAGTAGCTGGTCTACTTAACTTAATTTACAATTTTCAATTGAAGGGTTAACTTAATTTACAATTTTCAATTGAAGTGCAATTATTTTTATAACCTTTCATCTTTGAAGGGTTGGATAGTTAAATGCCCTTCCAAAAAAAATTAAGACCAGCCCTTCAAATTTTACCAGTGTTCACGACGCCAAGCTTTCCCATTTCCCTAGGTCATTAAGTGATTGGTTTGTGGATAAAATAGATGGATGTGTCATGGATAAGGGTATATTATATTATTTTGCGCTTTTCATTAATATATCATTCACTTTGATTGCTCCATACCACTCAAGTAGTATATTAAGGTATATGGAAAATCACATTTAACAATTAAATACATTTGTAATTAATTAGCATATTAAGGTGTATGGAAAATCACAATTAGTTAACAACTAAATACATGTGTAATCATTAGGAACATAAAGTACATGAAAAATGGTAAGTTAACCACGCTTATTAGTATTTAATAAGTATAAGTAATAATCCACGTGTAACATCATAAACCCATTCATATCTTGTACGTCTTAAAGCAATCAATCTACATCTAACGTATGGGCATCTTACAATCTTTGTGATGTTTTATTCTATCATACATGTTATATAATTTATTCCCATACTTATCTTTTTCCAGTTCCATAATAGATACATTACATAGAGCTTTCATTCCAAAAGTGGGATGGGACATGTTAAAAAAAATATAAATTAACAAGCCAAATCAAATATAGCATCTGCTTAAGAAATTTTAAAATGGAATATTATAATAATATGTAAATATTTGTTTTCCACTTTTACATAGACATGTATTTTTTTTTTGTTGATTCGGGGTATCCTTGACTTGCAAGGTTTATCTTTGACTAAGAAATCATGAGCCAAGGGCTTCTAAGTCGTCAAAATCACTCGAGGATTGCACCCGGCCTGGACCACACCAACCCTTAACATGATTGGATTTTTGGTATCCACGGGGTTTCGAAGCGACGACCATTCAGCTTAGGATTGTCTTTAACACCCACCACCAACTGCTCTACATCTCGCGGATTACATGGACATACATTATTGATAAGCAAAACGATGTATTCTAATGATGGCACAATGGCACACATAATTATGGTAAGGATAAGGTACATTGATAATGAAATTATGGCAAGCATAAGGCATGATTCATTATAAGTAGTTTGGACTTAAGTGACATTAGATTGGCTTAACGATATATAGAAATTGGTGTTCATAATTTGACCACGAATGAGGTGACAATGGTTGTGCTAGCCATGGGGAGATTGACATGATGAAAATTGTTATAAGATATTTAAAGTACTTTAGTAAAGCTAGGTGGAAAGGGGTAAGTGATCCAGGTCATGCAATAACAGGTGTGCAATGTAATTAGTTTGGTGTGCAGATGGGGCACTAAATATGGGTATTGTTAAACATCTATAAATATTAGTGTTGGTGTTTTTCAATGCAGACAGTCTATGTGAGTTGTAAGCTAACGTAGGTGTTCTTATCTTCTCAACTATTCTTAGCTATAGTTGAGCCTCTTCCACTATTATAAATTCCACTATTATAAATAGAAAACCTTTTCATGTAACTTGTATATATAAGTGAGCCCCTTCCATTGTTATAAATGGAAAACCTTCTCATGTGAGATTATAGATTAATATATTTTTTTTATAATAAGAATTATCTACAATCCAGTTAGTCCTAAATTTATGATAATATAAGCAAGTGATTCCTGCCATGTTGTTTTCTAAGAGAACATATTAAGGTCTCACTTCTCCATTGCGTTCCATATCTTCAAAGCTTATCTTTCAATTCTAATGGTTCGAATCAAGCTCGCACTTGAGTTTTTCCATCTCAAATTCTGCATTGGGCATCTTCTTCCTCTACAAAACCTATGCCACAAGTTATGTATATTTTTTTGGGTTGAGTTTTATGATGCTAAAAGGGTCAAAGGGACGTTATCCCCATCTCCAACAACAATTTCTAGGTTTTGTTTTTGTTGTTCAGGGTCATAGACCCGACCAACTTATGTTTGAATTTCATTTTCATTTTTCCTAAAACAATTTTAGGAAAATGCAGCCAAGCATCATTAGTGTGACCCATTTGTAATAAATCACCTCCATCCTTAACAAACATGTACGTTTAAGTCATTTAAGTCATCCAATAAACCAACAATGAAGTCGATGACTTGAACGTACATATTTTTTAAGGTCAAGTATCATTCCTGGATTGGCTTGTGACTTAAATCCTCGCATTCAACGTGTAATTTGTTGTGACAGACTCAACATCGGTGGTCGCAAATTATCATCGTGGAAGCTGCAAAAGAAAAATTTTAATCTAGATTGGCTCAAGGATTGATTTATTAATCAAAATAGGGAGGCACTTGTTCAAATTATTTTGAGCGGTCAATTCTTATTGTTTTGGGACTCTTGAATCTTAGATCGTTATACCGTGTGAGTCCATCTATGGTGCGTTGTGTTGTCCCTTTTGTTGCTCTCAGCTCTCGCCCTGATCAGCATCCATGTGGGTTTTCCCTTTTCATTTCCTATTCAAAAGAAAAATACCCATGATGGGATTTCTACTTCACACGATGGGATTTTAAATCATACATTGGTTGTGGATCCAGGTAAATGCGAGCGAATTTCAGGCACAAAATGGCGGCGCAGATCAATTTGTACTTGAAGGACATGATCGTGGTGTGAACTAGGATTCTTTTTATAACATCTTCTCATTAATTGTTTATGGTGCCAATAACTAGTCTTATGGATTCCAGTGATTCCCGTTACAATTACAAATCTCTCTCCTACCCCGAGCTCACCTCCTCCTTTTTCGATTTGGAACTCCAAGATTGATGCAGTAGCAGAGGCCATTCTGAAGACGGGATGTGAGGACACTAGGAGAAGTGTGGCGGACTCATTGAGAGCATAATGGATGGTTGATAAAGCAGCGAGGGAGAAGATTGCATGATGTACATGTTTCAGAACTAATTTGGGCACACGTTGTCTATAGATCGCACGGAAGTGGTCGCAGATGGGAATGATGGCTGCAGATTGTGTCGTCTTGCTATAGAAGTAGTAGTAGTGGCTATGGAACCAAGATAGGCGTGGAACAACTGCCACAGATCATTTGTTGTGGATATGTTGGAACCTTTATGGGCTATAGATCACCTTGATAACTCGTAGTCAGTATTATAGAATGAAATTTAAAGAAATCATAGATGCGCACCCATGAAGGCATATGAAGCATGGGGTCAACGTGAGCATTGAAGGTTGAGCAGAATGAGCTTCCACCCAACAGTAAAGGGAATTAGAACGGTGGCTACTACCAGAAAAATATGGAAGTAGAAAACGAAAGGGCATAGGTTCTGGCACTGAGAAGGTGAATGTGAACGATTTTCTGTAGATGAATAAATAAGGTATCTAGCTAGGAGAAATGGAGGATTGGAGGAATACTCCCAAGAGAGTTTTGGGGAGCAGATCAAAGTGGATCAGTCAAGGGCTTCCATGGCCTATGGTATGTCAACCAAGGGTGATGAGAGAGAGAGAGAGCATTCTGGGAATGCATTCAAAGAAACTGACATTGTTTGAGTAGCTCCACTATGGAGCATAAATTTGTAATTTCTTGTCAAGAACATCAATAAAATCTTCTAGTTCTGTGTAAATAAATCTCTTAATTGCATAATTGTGATGCTTGATTTTATTCGTGTTTATCGAAAAGATGTGAGTGGAGTGTGTATTAGCTTGAGCTTTTATTTTCTGCATGTAGTATAGTTCGCTCTGAAAATCTCTAAGCGCAGATTATGTCTTTATTAAACAATATGTGTGTACGCTGGACAATTGAAGGTTGTGGATAAACATGTGTGCATATGTTGCATGAGTGTTTATTGTGAAGAGAGAGGCTTCTGTTGGGGCTCTAAGAGAAGCCATGCATGCATTAAGTGCTATCAGAGCACGTTTAGCTCTGGTTCGTCTCTAGTTTGGCTCTGGATGTGAAGGATTATGAAATATTAAATTGTTAAATGACTAATACAAGGAAGATTGCATAAGGAGTTCGTTATAACTCTTGTACAAGAAGATCGCAGTGGAAGGAATGGTGCACAAGCTTAGGAACCAGACTTTAGAAAGATGGAGAAGTTACAAAGAAATAGAAGAGGTAGTTATTCGAGTTCTATGAGAAAAGAGGGAAGACAGGTTGCATTAAGTAAAGAAAACTTAGACGCTTGCTACTGAGTGAGAAGATATTCTCTAAGAAAGTTATGTTCGCTAAAGGCAGTGCGGATAAGTTGAGATGACAATTGAGGTGGCAGTTATCCATAATTGTGAAAGATAATCACGGTGATGAGCTTAAGTATGTGGTTTGAAGCCGGGCATGATTCTGGATGCACGAGGGACACCCTATTGAAGGTGTAACATTGGAGAGGTATAGATCACTCCATGTTGTGGGAGAGTGGAGCTCCTTGACCACATAAGTAGGTTGTTGATGAAAAGTGCAATTAGGAGGTTTCTTGTATTGGATATTGAGCTCTTATGTTCCGAGGAACATGTTGGTAGTAGATTACAACATTATTGTTAGATGGTGCATAGACATTCAAAGAATGTGAACGTGCATAAATGCAAAGGCTTGTGGTAGCAAATAAAAAAATGAAATTGCGAAAAGGAACATGTGGTTGTGTGCTAAAATGCACTGAGATGAAATGTCGTTTTTGTTTCCCTTTGTGTTGATTAATTTTGCATACAATAATTTGCAGCAATTGAAGAAAAACAAGGTGGTCGTAGCTTATTGTTGTAGGAGCAACTACAGGAGAACAAGGTGGTCGTAGGTTATTGTTGTAGGAGCAACTACAGAGAGTGGTTGTAGCATATTGGTATGGGAGCAACTATAGGAAGGTGGTTGTAGATTTTTCTATAGGATGGACCACACCGATGACTAATATGAACATCGATTGAAGGGAAAAAACACATGTGAATATGTGCACGTGAAATATCAATGATGTTGTTACATAGAAACAAGGATTTGGAAAAGCATAGTGATGGAAAGGTAGACGATGTGAATCACTTGTGGAGATGCCTTGAAAATTTAAAGACCTAATAGAGAAATAATGAAGGTGAATGACATTGATGAGTTGAATATGGGACCGTTTTGTAGTCCTAGGAAAGCATGATGAGATGAGAGATAAGGTGTTGAGAATGTTGTTGTTAGAGAAGAAGGAATGTTGCGAAAGAAAGGATTGAGGACTGTTGGAAGAATGGTCGCAGAAAGAGTACATCAATGCTACGTGCAATAATAAAATATTGTTGAGGTATGTCTCATGTTATTTTGAATATATGAATGTGTGATCCATGTGGTAATCATGTAATGTCCCCGACCCTCCGACCGATGAAGAGGACGCTACTATACGTCAAATCATTCGGGCGTCTAGCCCCATGAACATGAACATGCATACATATAGTGCTGAAGCATGATACTTTAAATCATAAAACATATTACGAAGCATAATCATTCATTATACACAACGGAAGCAAAACATATCAATCAACACTTCATGCATATACAGATCAGCATTTAACATGTATATCATCATTCATCAAAGGTAAATATGATTGCAGACACAAGTTAGGAAAGAATACTTATCTTATAAAGAGCTTGTTCCGCAACCAGCTATGTCGCTACAACGTTCCACCCAACCATAGGCCCGCATGCTCCTTAATCTCTCAGCAACGCTGCCACCCCCGAGCCGGGCATGATTCCCCAAGGAATAAGGAACTAACAGGCTTACACGTAGCCAAGGATAACAACACCACTAGGGTACACAGTTCAGCCAAGCCAACACAGTTGGGTTTATCAAGCAAACAACAGATCAGCCAAGCCAACAAAGTTGGGTTTATCAGGCCATCCAAGAGTTGGGAAAGGCTAATGCTAAGCTGGTGAGCTCATTGGAGAGCTACAAACACCGACACCAAAACCAATCTAGCTTCTAGAACACCCACACACACCCAACACAAGGAAATCAACCCTTTCTCTGCAACACAATCCCTTAGACCCTGATCTTCCTTCCAGTGCTATTCAGGGGTTGTGGAGAAGAAATCCAGCTTAGTAGCTATGTCTATGTGGTTCTCAATCCACCAAGTTTATCAAGCACCTTAGGCCCTCATTCACCACTCCAATGCAGTCCGATGACAAAACCACTGCATGCAAGTAGTCAAACAGCTATTCAAGATTTTACGGGGGAGAAACACAGTCGAACAGAATGCAGGTACTCACAGCAATCCTCAACCGATACCATCATAAAAAGGGAAAATACAACCAAGCAAATCATGGGCAAACAGCAGCCCAATACAACTATGAACCCACAACACACAAATCCCACTGCAATCGCTGTGAAAGCTCACACAGACCGGGAATGGAAAATACCAGACTTCCAATCTCTGCGTGAGAGACAAAACGCAACCCATAGAACTATGGATGCAATTACAGCCACAATTTCAATGATGGAAATAACAGGACAATACGCTATCTTATAAACATGGAGAAAGACACAAAACTCTGTGTGAATCCCAGTAAAGAATCAATCCGCAGCCATCAAATCTGTGAGGCAAAGGAAGAGTTAGCAGGCTTGCAAGCCAACAATCAGTGAGGCAGAAAAGGAACCGAACCCCCTGCAATGGAATGTGGAACCTTTTAACTCAGCTCGCCTAAGAGGAGACGAATAGACTTGTGATCTGGTGAGTGGACAGACCAACAGATGTGTCGTGGGGAGAGTGTGAGTGGGCGTGGGTGTGGTGGTGGTTTTCCTGCCAGCCAATCGCTGCTCCAACTTACAATGGAATAATTAAGGGTGTTGGTGACACATGGCTTTCCCCCATGACTCAATGCCCAACATTCCCCTTTCCTTATCCTTCAGAATCATGCCCCTTCTCATTTTAGTTGCCGCGAACATAGTTGGTTGGATTTTTAATTAAAATGCGTGTTTACATGATGCCACAATTAAATATATGCCGTATGTCCCAATATCCATCGGTGACCATTCCCAAAACAGAAACACAACATAACCAAATCGATGGTGGGGGCCTTGGCCTTTAGCTCCGCACCAAGATTATTTACAATATACGTATCATGTATTTTTAATGTAAGCGGGGTTAAAACCGTTACATTCCCCTCCCCCTTCAATAGCACTTTCCTCAGTGCTTTTACAAAATTTGAACAAAATGCTACACCGGTACTGCCTCAGTGTTCCGCAGGATTGAACAAAAATGGATGTGCCAATCGCATGGCATCCTCCAGCTCCCACGTAGCTTCTTCAGGTCCGTAATGCTCCCATTGCACCTTTATCTACCCTATGTCTTGGTTCCGAAGCGTTGTGACCTTTCTATCGAGGATGCGCATTGGCTCTATTTGGAACTCTCCCTCGGGTTCCACCTGAATCACATCCCAATTTATCACATGGATCATGTACATATTTCTTAAGTAAAGAAACATGAAAAACATTATGAGCTATAGTACTAGTAGGCAATGCAAGTCTATATGAAACAAGCCCTACTCTTTCAAGCACTTCAAACGGCCCACAATATCTAGGTGATAGCTTGGCACAATTTCCAAGCTTCAAGGAACTTTTCTTTGCTTTCACTCTGAGGTAAACATGATCCCCAGCACTGAACTCTCTGTTCACCCTATGCTTATCTGCATAGCTTTTCTATCTGTCCTGTGCTGCTTTTGAGATTCTGTCTGATCTTTACAACCTCTTGCTCCATTTCCTTGAGCAATTCTGGTCCAAGCACAACTCTGTTCACCGGGTTGTCCCAAGTCTTTGGTGTCCTACACCTTCTACCATACAAGGCTTCATACGGACTCATCCCCAAGGATGCCTGCTGTCCATTGTTGTAAGCAAACTCTACCAAGTGTAAGTAATCTTCCCACTTGGTTGGTTTGTCCATCATATACATGCAAAGAATATCTTCAAGCACCTGGTTAACTCTTTCTGTTTGCCCATCTGTCTGAGGATGGTAGGCAGTGCTGAAGTTTAGCTTTGTGCCCAAATCTGCAAATAATCCTTTCCAAAAATTGGAAGTGAACTTGACATCTTTGTCAGAGACTATTGCCTTCGGCAATCCATGCAATTTGAAAATCTCCTTCATGAATATCTTGGCAATGTCATCAATCTTATGTATAGACTTCACTGGTATAAAATGTGCTGCCTTTGTCAACTTGTCTACTACAACCATGATGGAATCATGTTGTCTCCAAGTCATTGGCAATCCTGTAATAAAATCTATGGAAATAACTTCCCATTTCCATTCCAGAACTGGCAAAGGCTGCAACAAACCTGCTGGATGTTGATGCTCAACCTTTACCTGTTGACATTTCATGCACCTTGAAATGTATTTAGCCATGTCCTTTTTCATACCTGGCCAAAAGTACTGCCTTCTAGCTGTAGCAATTGTCTTCTGATATCCTGGGTGACCAGAATACGGAGCTTGAGGAATTTCATCCATAAAAACTCTCCTCAAATCAGCTACATTTGGAATATAAATTCTGCCTTTATAAGTAAGAAGTCCATCTTCTTTCAATTTATATTCCTCATATTTCCTCTCAAGACTTTGCTGCTGCAATTTGTCTTTTACTTGCTCATACAATTCATCTCCGGCAACATGATTAACAATCTGCTGCCTCAATTCTGATTGGTAAATACTAAGAGATGCCACATTCATTTCCTGTACCTTCTTGCTGAGTGCATTAGCTACCTTATTTTATTTTCCTTTTATGTGCTTGATTTCAAAATAAAACTCACATAAAAATTCCAGCCATCTCGCTTGCCTAGCATTCAGAGTTGGCTGATCAAACAAATACTTCAGTCCATAGTGATCTGTTCTGAGTTCAAATCTTCTACCCATCAAGTAATGTCTCCACATCTTGAGAGCATGTACTATGGCTGCAAGCTCCAGATCATGAGTGGCATAGTTCCTCTCATGCTCCTTCAGCTTTCTCGACTCATAACATATCACATGGTTATCCTGCATAAGGACTCCTCCAAGACCTTGTCTGCATGCATCGGTACATACCACAAAATCTTTCTCCGGGTCTGCAACCTTCAATACTGGTGCACTGCTGAGAAGATTCTTCAATCGCTGGAAGCTTTCTTCACACTTTGAAGTCCATTCGAACTTTATCCCCTTCTTTTGCAAAGAAGTGATGGCATGTGCAACCTTGGAAAATCCTTCAATGAATCTCCTGTAGTATCCTGCAAGTCCCATAAAAGATCTTACATCCATCACATTTCTTGGAGCACACCAATTTATGATGGCTTCAATCTTCTCAAGGTCTACTGATATACCCTCTTTGGAGATAATGTGACCCAAGTACTGAATTCTATCCCTATAGAAGTCACACTTGCTCAGCTTTGCATACACCTGATGTTCCCTGAGCACTTGCAATGTTAATCTCAAATGCTATTCATGCTCTTCCTCATTTTTAGAATAAACAAGAATGTCATCAAGGAAAACAAGAACAAACTTGTCCAAATACTTACTGAAGAAACTGTTCATAAGGCACATAAATGTAGCTGGTGCATTTGTGAGACCAAACGGTACCACTACAAACTCATAATGTCCATACCCTGTCCTGAAGGTTGTCTTATGAATGTCTTCATCCTTGATTCTCACCTGATGGTAACCAGACCTCAAGTCAATCTTGGAAAATAACTTTGCTCCTCTCATTTGATCAAATAGGTCATCAATCCTGGGTAAAAGATATTTATTCTTCATAGTAACCTTGCTCAACTGTTTGTAATCAATACATAACCTAAGTGTACCATCTTTCTTCTTTACAAACAGAACTGGTGCTCCCCAAGAAGACACACTTGGTCGGATATACTTCTTTTCAAACAACTCTTGCAGTTGCATCTTCAATTCTAGCATCTCCGGTGTACTCATTCTGTAGGGTGTCTTGGACACTAGTGCTGCTCCTAGCACAAGTAAAATGGTGAAATCAATGTCCCTCTTTGGAGGAAGCCCTGGAATTTCATCAGGAAACACATCCTTGGATTCCTGTAACACCTGATAGTCTTCCAACCTAGGAGTTTCATCTCCTGTTGGTTCCAGAATATGAGCTGCATACAACTAGCAGCCTTTCCTACAGAACTTCTTCAACTCCATTGCTGAAACCTACCTTACTGAAATTACCTTTGGAATACCCTACACAACTACTAGGTTTCCTTCTTCATTTGTGCATTCAAAAGTCTTGTTATAGCAGTCAAGATTCACTCTGTGAGCTTCTAACCAATCCATTCCAATAAGAACATCATAGGAACCAAGCGGTAGAACATTCAGATCTACACAAGTGTTCAACCCATTCATGACCAATGGGCATTTCTCTACCATGTCACTAACTTTTCTCTTAGTCCCAATGGCTAGCTGAAATAACCAAGATTTTCTATGCTTTACCTTCTTAAAAGCACAACTCTCCAATACTCTAAGAGTGATATAACTGTGAGTAGAACTAGGGTCAATCAAAATAGAAACAAATTGTTCAACAATCTTACCTGCAACTTCAACCACAGTTGACTGATGATCTGTCTAGCGGTCCTCCAGTGCTGCATAAATTCTAGGGACTGCCCTTACTACTTGACCCACTGTTTCTGCTCCCTGAATTTTATAAGCTAGCCTTGCACTTTCATTCTTGAGGGGACAATATCTGCGCAAGTGAGGTCCTTCACATTTCCAACATTTGAGTGGACCTTTATTCCGTTGTGGCTCTTTAGGATTTCCACCTATCACTCCAACGGGATTATTCGCAGCTTGGGATGGCTGCTTCTGCTGATTCCTAAATATAAAATGTTTGAAACCTTTCTTTCTTTGGTCAAACTTTTCGTTCTTCTTGTCCTTCCATGCCTTATGGTAATCAGGTTTACCTTTGCTTTGCTCATAGCAATATTTAGCCTTTCTTATTGCTTTTTCGAGAGTTCTCGGCTCATAGAACTCAATTCTGTCTGTGTAGGCTTAAGGCAATCCACTTAGAAACCGCTGGATTTTTACTTTTTCATCTCTGATGTACTAGACATACCTCAACAATTCCAAGAATTTATTTGCATATTCATCCATGGTTTGTTATCCCAATCTCAGCTCATGGAACTCCTTGATCTTGTCATCATAATACCTATCAAAAAGGTATTTCTGCCTAAAATACTTCTTGAACTATTTCCACTTCAGTTTCCTTTCACTGATATTTTTTACCTCCTTGAAGTGTTCCCACCAAATGGATGCCCTTCCATTCAGATTGAATATGGAAACTCGTACCTTCATGTTTCTTGAATAATCCTGCACCTGAAAGTACTTCTTGATCCCAAGAAGCCAAGCTTCAGCTTTTTGTCCTATCTTTATCTCACCATCAAATGTAGTAGGTTTAGCTTTCCTAAATTCATCTCGAGAGCAATCCCTATGGTGCATTATTCTTTTTCTTTTATGAGAAGATGAACTTGTATCTCCACTGGAAGTCCTTCTTCTTCTCCTAGTGCTTCTCTTACTACCTTCTGGTCTTGATGTACCTCGTCCAGAATCTATCTTTTTCTGTAAATATGTCAAACTTTGCAATGTGGCAGCATTCAACTGATGTTGCTCTTCCTGGGCTTTAACCAAGCTTCTCATGGTGGCTACAACCTCGGGCGGTGTCCCCTGGAATCTCCTTCCATTAGACTCTATGTCCTCATTTCCATTACGGACATTTTCTCCCATGGCATCTTCTGCTCGCTCGTAAGAATCCCGAGCATCATACCCATCATGGGTTCTCATGACTTAACCACCTCTTGCTTTACCACATTGTTCTTTCTGGAGTACTGCTCTTGGAAATTATCTAAAGTTCTGCAAATGTGTTAGCAGCAAACTGTTAGACGCATACATTAATATAAATCAAACTAATTACCTTTTTCTTCTAGAAATTTCCTAAAAAAACAATTATGTTAAAATATAAAATTATCTCTATTTCTTTTCAGCCCTGTGACCATGGGCAGTTTGCTGAAATCTGCTGAAAATCGACTAAAAGACAGTTGAAAACTGCTCGAAAAATCATTGAGAAATTCTTCTGAAAAACCCAAATCTTCTTAGGTCCAATCGTACCTCCTCCCAACTAATTCTTCGACATTGCAGTGGTCAAAACAACTACGCCTCCAATCTGCATCGGTGAAAAATTGTTTGTTCATCGGTGGTCTGTTGTTTATTCCTTTCCGGCGTTTCAGCGGGTAAAACAACTAGACTTCCGATCTGTATCGGCGAGCAAACCATCTGTGCATTGAGTGCATAGTCCGTTGAGCAGCCGCAATGGCAGAAATGATCTTCCTACTGTTTCCACGGCGAACGCAGCTGAGATTCTGATCGGTGATCCGATCATCAACAATTTTTCGGTGCTTTTTTACTCTTCAAAGTTTTCCTCCGATCGATCTATTATCCCGTGTCTTTATCAATGACCTGTTGATCTATTTTCATCCGCAGTACCGGGTCTGCAAGGGTCTATCATTCCGCAACGACTGCCAACAATCCTGTTATAATTTTCGTGGACCAAAGTTTGTCGGTGGTCGGAATGACATCCTACTGTGGCATCAGACACTTAATCTTCTAGGCATCCGCAACAACGGTTTCCATAAGCCCTAACTCTTCCGCAATGTTGGCACTCCTGAGCACTTCACTCCACCGTAGTAGGTTATCGGATCTCAATATCATTATACACTAACCACCTCGGCATCGGCGAGTGGAGAGACTAATACATCGGTGGGTTAGTTGTCTCAGCTTCCGCAACGGCGGGTGCTCGATCAACTAATTTCTATCGACGTCCATCGGTAGTCTCATCAACCAACTTCCGCCGATGATTTCAACACTTAAACAAAATTTCGAAACTTTCTTCTTCTATTGGCGGTCGGGTGTCCTACGTATCAGACGGTTAGCCCCTTCTGCTTCTGCAACAGTGGACCACAATCTCCTTAAGTCTTCCGCAGCTGTAAGTCTATCAGCGATCGGAACCCCTAGGAGCTACGGCATCGGAGCTCAGATGCACTTTAGTCTTTTTTATCTCCACAATGATGGCCGTTCAACAGACTTTACTTGGAAACCGCATCATCTGATCATCGGCGATGTGATCAACTAACCATTGCCGATGGTCGATGATTCCATGCCTTAGAAAAAATTTCAAAATTTTTCTCTTTTCAGTCTTCCTTCTCTCCGCACCATCCGATCAACGATCGCTTATTTTCCGCTGATCTGTTTTCTATCTATCGGCGAAAACTCTCTCTATCTTCCATTGACTCTATCGGCTCCATCTCCCCTATCGTTCGCCGCCACAATCCACTAACACCTCGACATCGCTGAATGGAAGACTAAAGCATCGGCGGGTTAGTTCGATCAGCAGCTGCAACGGCTACTCATCATCTTCGATCCTTTTTTGATTGGCGGTCCAATCCGATAATGCTTTTCGATTAGCGAACTGAGACATGATTTCGGCCAGCATCGGCAGTCGGAGATTCTCCCTGTCGGAATACTAGGGTCTAGGCTTCCGCAACGACGGATATACAAACCACTATCTTCCTCCGATGACCAATGTTTTCGTCAATTAGAAAAATTTCTAGACTTTCTGCGCCATCGGCGGTCGGATCAACTATCCGTCAGGACCATAGTGGCCTAGCCATCCACAATGGCGGCGCTCAATCAGCTAAGCCTTGGCGATCCATCCGTCTAAGTGTCCCGATGTGCGGATGACCAAACACTTAAAAAAAATTCAAAATTTTTTCGCCGCAGTCTTCCGTCGCATCGACCGTCGGATCAACTATCCGTCGGGTGGCCTTCCCACTAAGTGTTCCACTGCATCATAAGAACTTGTCACTAAGTTTTCCGATGGGCCGATGATCCTGGCACTTATAAAAATTTCTGAAGTTGAGGTTTTTCTGTCACAATTTTCTGATTACTGCTAGGCAGAAGGCAACCTACTTCTGCTGTCTGATTTGTCATGGCCCATTTAGGCCCATGCTGCAGCCAGAGCTCTGATACCACATTGTAACGTCCCTGACCCTCCGACCGGCGAAGAGGACACTACTATACGTCAAATCATCCGCGCGTCTAGCCCCATGAACATGAACATGCATACATATAGTGCTGAAGCATGATACTTTAAATCATAAAACATATTATGAAGCATAATCATTCATTATACACAACGGAATCAAAATATATCAATCAACACTTCATGCATATATAGATCAACATTTAACATGTATATCATCATTCATCAAAGGTAAATATGATTGCAGACACAAGTTAGGCAAGAACACTTATCTTATAAAGAGCTTGTTCCGCAACCAGCTACGTCGTTGCAACATTCCACCCAAGCATAGGCCCGCATGCTCCTTAATCTCTCAGCAACGCTGCCACCCCTGAGCTAGGCATGATTCCCCAAGGAATAAGGAACTAACAGGCTTACACGTAGCCAAGGATAACAACACCACTAAGGTACACAGTTTAGCCAAGCCAACATAGTTGGGTTTATCAGGCGAACAGAAGATCATCCAAGCCAACAAAGTTGGGTTTATTAGGCCATCCAGGAGTTGGGAAAGGCTAATGCTAAGCTGGTGAGCTCATTGGAGAGCTACAGACACCGACACCAGAACCATCCTGGCTTCTAGAACACCCACACACACCCAACACAAGGAAATCATCCCTTTCTCTGTAATGCAGTCCCTCAGACCCTGATCTCCCTTCCAGTGCTATTCAAGGGTTGTGGAGAAGAAAGCCAGCTCAGTAGCTCTATCTATGTGGTTCTCAATCCACCATTTTTATCAAGCACCTCAGGCCCTCATTCACCACTCCAATGAAGTCTGAGGACAAAACCACTGCATGCAAGTAGTCAAACAGCTATTCAAGCTTTTACAGGGGAGAAACACAGTCGAACAGAACGTAGGTACTCACAGCAATCCTCAACCGATACCACCATAAAAAGGGAAAATACAACCAAGCAAATCGTGGGAAAATAGCAGCCCAATACAACTATGAACCCACAACACACAAATCCCTCTGTAATTGCTGGGAAAGCTCACACAGACCAGGAATGGAAAATACCAGACTTCCAATCTCTGCATGAGAGACAAAGCGCAACCCACATAACTATGGATGCAATTACAGCCACAGTTTCAATGATGGAAATAACATGACAATATGATGTCTGATAAACATGGAAAAAGACACAAAACTTTGTGTGAATCCCAGTAAAGAATCAATCCATAGCTATCAGATCCGTGAGGCAGAGGAAGAGTTAGCAGGCTCGCAAGCCAACAATCGGTGAGGCAGAAAAGGAATCGAACCCCCTACAATGGAATGTGGAACGTTTTAACTCAGCTCGCCTGAGAGGAGACGAACAAACTTGTGATCTGGTGAGTGGACAAACCAACAGATGCGTCATGGGGAGAGTGTGAGCGGGCATGGGCGTGGTGGTGGTTTTCCTACCAATCAATCACCGCTCCAACTAACAATGGAATAATTAAGGGTGGTTGTCACACATGGCTTTCCCCCATGACTCAATGTCCAACATTCCCCTTTCCTTATCCTTCAAAATCATGCCCCTTCTCATTTTAGTTGCCGCAAACATAGCTGGTTGGATTATTTACTTAAAATGCGTGTTTACATGATGCCACAATTAAATATATGCCATATGTCCCGATATCCATCGGTGACCATTCCCAAAAAAAAACACAACATAACCAAATCGATGGTGGGGCCTTGGCCTTTAGCTTCACACCAAGATTATTTACAATATACGTATCATGTATTTTTAATGTAAGTGGGGTTAAAACCGGGGTATTACAAATCGATGTGTGGATTGAGTCTAGGGAAGTGTAACATGTTGAATATTCGATGTTGTGTAATTTCGAGCATGCATGGTTGGATACATCATAGGAACTTGGTATGCTCCATGAAAAGGGGAAGTGGAATGTCTTTGTGGGGACATTGAATCAATTCAATATGTGCAAGTAATGCATGGTTAAGGAGCACATTAGAGGTTCTTGTTGAAGTTAGGAAGAGCTGGAAATAGTGGCACACGATGAGACATAGAAGAAAGTAGAATGGAAATTTTAGTTTTCCATGAGTTGTATTATTGCAGGTGGATATGCAGCAATGAGCATGAAGCTAGCAGTAGTGAGTCAAAGAAAGAATGTAGATGATGCATTCTAGAGCTGAAGTATATATAGGAAAGCAAAGACAATGATGGAAGTTGTATTGCTAGGGTTGCCTCATAAGCATGAGGACATGATTCTTAATAACCTAGGGAGTCTGATGAAGTAGCATACACCATTCTAAAGAAGGGATGTGAGGACACTAGAATAAGTGTGAAAGACTCATTGAGTATACATTGAGAGGATTATGGATGGTTGATAAAGCAGCGAGGGAGCCACATGATGTACATGCTGCAAAAATCAACTAGGCACACATTGGCTATAGATCGTGTGGAAGTGGTTGTAGATGGGAACGATGGATGCAAATCATGTCACCTTGCTACAAAAGTAGTAGTAGTGGTTGCAAAACCAAGATAAACGTGGAATAATTTCCATAGATCAGTTTTTGTGGATCTATTGAAACCTTTACGGGCTGCAGATTGTGTAGCAGAACTCCCGGTCAGTATTGTAGAACAAAATTCAAAGAAATGATAGATATGTACCCATGAAGGCATATCAAGCACGGGGTCAATGTGAGTGTTGAAAGCTGACCAGAATGAGCTGCCACCCAAGACTCAAGGGAATTAGAATGGTGGCTGCTACAAGACACATATAGAAGTGGAAACAAAGGGCATAGGTGCCAACACATGAGAAGATGAAGGTGAATGGTTTTCTGTAGATGAATAAATAAGGTATAGCTAGGAGAAATGGAGGATCGAAGGAATAATCCCAAGAGAGCTCTAGGGACCAAATCAAAGTGGATAAGTCAAGGTCTCCCATGGTCTGTGGCTTGGAAGCCAAGGGGGGCGAGAGAGAATTCCATAAATGAATTCAAAGAATATAACATTATTTGAGTAGCTTTACTAAGGAGCATAAATTTGTAATTTCTTTCCAGGAACATCAATAAACTCTTTTGGTTTTCTGTAAATAAATATCTGAGTTGCATAATTGTGTTTCTTGATTTTATTTGTTTTTATCGAATAGTTGTGAGTGGGGTGTGTGTGTTAGCTTGAGCATTTATTTTCTACATGTAGTGTAGTTCAGTATGAAAATATCTAAGTGAAAATTGTGTCTTTATTAAAAAACACATGTGAAGGCTAGAGAATTGAATGTTATTAATAAACCTATCCACATATGTTGCATGGGCGTTGATTTTGAAGAGGGAGGCTTCCGATGGGACTCTGAGAAAAACCCTTTCTACATTAAAGATGATGGATTACAAGAGGAGGAGATGCAAGATCATTCTATCTATGTTATTTCATTGAGTTGATCTGTTGGCTTTAGGTGAGATACAGAGTGAGAATCAGTGTCAACCTATGAGATCACATTCTTGGATCAATTGCTCCTAGTTGGCCTCGCTTGTCTTGACCCGTGGTTCTTGATTTCGACACAAAATCACACAACTCTTGGCATGCAACCTTGGTTTTGCTATATGACCACTCTCCTCCATTTTTGGATCGTTTTCCATATTATTTTGGTTCTCTCGTCGTTGGAGAACGAGACCAAATTGCATGGATATGTGTCTCTTGATAGTAAGATCATGGTGGTTTGGTACATGCTTTGATTTTTTTTTATGAGAGCAAGTTTTGATTTCCTTAATCACCATTTTTTGTTTGTTTTTGGAGGCACTTTTGGCATAGGTGTTTTTCGTCATATTTATTGTAAATAGGCTATTGGTAGAGTTTTTGCCTTTTGCCTTAACTATTTAGTGACATCTCTATTTTCACACTAAATGAGAAGGTATGCGCTACAAGGTGGTCTTCATAGGGTTAGGGTTTCCTAATGGAGAGTTTCTTTGGGTTTAACTTAGGATTTCAGGGATTTCTTGTCAGTTTTCAGGTTGAAGGTGCTTCTATATTTGGGGTTTGGAGGGATAACCTTTGGTTTTATTCTAGTTTTTCTAGTGTTTTATCATATTTTCTTGGTTATTGGTGAGGTATTAATTCACAGGGTGTCAGCTTATATTTTGCTAGTAGTGGATTATGTTGGTTATTAGTGTCCTTGTTTTCTAGTGTTAGGGGTGACATGGCACTGGGTTGTGACCACATTAGGGAGGAGGTGTTCTTTAGGCTGACCAATATGTGGATGAGTTGTGGGAGAAAAATAATGTTTTCCACACAGATGAGGAATATCAAAAGATGCTGCATGATACACAAATCCCACATACTTGTCCCATTCTTTACGGTCCTCGACAAAGCAGTGTCTCGAATATTGGTGGGGGGGGGGATGTGTGTTGTGAGGCTCATGTTCAACCCGTTTCAAATGCGTTGAAGGACCAAGATACTAATCATTCAGGATCTATTTGCAGAGGACACTCTACTGGTACCTAGAGGGCTTGGTTGGGTCTACATGATATGGTGCTTGGTAGTGGTGTGGGTCTAGAAGACATGGCTTCTCTCTCTCTCGTACTTCTTTAATTGGGCAGTTTATCTATCGGGTAATGAACAACAAAGACATTATTCCATGAGTGGTCTGGAATTTGGGACAATTACTGAACTACATTATGAATATATCTATACTTTCTAGAGGTTGGTTTGTGTTTATTTTCCAAAAGGAATATGATGCCTCGAGGATCCTACATAGTACATTATTGAAGGGTAATGGCAGTCGTATGCTCAAGAGGTGGCACTTTGATTTTGACCCTTGTGTTGAAAAGATTCGCCTCAAACATTTGTGGGTGATACTTCCTAGATTCCCTTTGGAGTTATGGAATCATGAATCTTTTTTGGTTGTTAGAAACGTGTTGGGTCATTTTCTTCACAAAAATGATGGCTTAGTGTTTTATATATATAATAGGATGGGGAAGATACTAGTAGAGATTGATGTTTTTTTAGACAAAAATGGTTAGATTTGTATTAATCGCTTTCTCATTAACCAGAATCTGTAGCGTACAAACTTAAAGAGGGTTGATGATCTCTAACATTGTTGTCATCCTTCTTCTGAATTATGACTATCTTGGGAGATAAATCCCACTTGCTTCTAGAGATTTTTCAAGAGGAAGACAAAATTTGCTTACAAGAGTAAACTCTCACAAACTGTGAGCAGAGAAAAGTGAAGAAGCAAAACATTAATTAGAGGGGGAGGTAAAATTCCCCTTAATAAAAGGGTCTAACCACTTCTGAGATCCCAAAAAAATGTTTGAGGCCGCTTCCTTTTTCCTACGTTCTTTAGTAGTCTTTCACCCTCTGGTTTGGGGGGGAGAATGGGCTGAGAAGTCTTCAGGGTCAGAGCTTCCATCTGACCCAACGAAAGGAACTAAGGAAGCTATTCCAGCTTGTCATGAGGTCTCATGATCTAAAGCCTGAGCATCTCTCTTGGAGCCTAAAGGAAGGTTTGAAGAGGCTTCTTTTACGGACAGGGAAGCGACAGTTGCCGTCGAGGGGCCAGAAGGACCTAAGGGGTTCTCACCGTGCTTTGGATCTTCTGCTGCTTCACACTCTTCAGCTTCAACTTCCTACAAAACTTCAAATCTGTTTTTGCTATCGAGCGGAGGAGAGCATGCCGCAGGAGGAGGGGGAGGGTCTTGAGGAGGATCCTTTTGCTATTGAGGTTCCTTTCGTCGGGAGGGGCAGCACCGATTAGTTACTGTCTGGAACTCTGCTTATTTAGTTGCTTAGGGAAGATTTGATTTCTGAGATTCGAAAAGCTTGGGTTAGATTTTGGCAAAGTGACCATAAACATGGCAAAAGTTGCATTTGAATGGAATCTGCTCATAATACAGCTCTTGGACGTGGCTCCATTCTCCTAATGTAAGCTTTAGGGCTGTCGGGATCCCTTTTTTGAGATTTACCTCTACGCAAATGCAGGCACAAGTAAAATGACCCCCTTTTGGATCTGCACTATCCATGTAGTGCCCTAGATTATTACCGATGTCTACAAGAGAGATTTTCCCCCAAATATGAAGTGGGAGATGAGGCAATCTTACCCAAACTGGAGCAGCTGTGATCTCTGCTTCTGGGTTAAAACCAAGAGTCCATGGGGCTAAAAAAAACCCTCTCGAGCCTATGAAGGAGGGACCTAGTCGAAAAACAAGATCTCGTTCTTATTTATTCAGAAACAGAAAAACAAAATAACCTCTTCCATCTGCAAAGAGAGAGACCTATCCTTGCACAATCGGGTTCCAGTGTTCAGCGATACAGAGCTCTACAGACTTAGGGCTTGGCCACAACCCTGTAAACTTGCTGATGAGGGCTCTCTCTGAGAGAATAAGTGCTTTCTGGCATGGATCCAAAGGAGAGAGTTCTAGAGAGGGGATCTCATCAATCTTTTTCATGAACTTGGAGGAGGGTAAAGAGGCAGCCTGAGGAGAGGCTACATGAACAAGTGCCTTAAAGGCCAGAAGCTGCGATTCGATCTCCATAATTGGCGCACCCAGCAAAGAAGATCTAGCAGCCACTGCACAGATGAGCATAGCCCTCTCGGAACGGTCCAGCCTGAGCAGGCATCAGGAAATGGCGAGGGCATGTTAGGATATTTAGACACTTAGGAGTTAGTTAAGATCAACTTGTGTAATATATCCGTTAGGTAAAGTGTGTTTCTTTAGTATGCATTAGTATGAATTTGTAAATATTCTAATCCGACGGTCACGATATGCTCTAGACATAAAGTGATTCGACGGTTCAACTTCTCTTAGATCATACCTACCATTGATCCTTGGTTTAACATCCGATTGGTCCATGATATCTATTTAAATAGCATGGAGGGTCCTTGGCTAGTTGATCGATTATGAGAATCTCATGCAACTTTCTTTCTTTTGCATAATAAATTGCTCCAAGTAGCTATTTGGCTGGGGCTGTGGACTGTTTCCCTCTCGAGGGTTTTAACCACATGACAAACATCGATGTATTGATCTGTGATATTTTTGTGTGAAGTGGTTTCTCTAGGTTTTTGGTATTTTGGGAGTACCCTGTGTACCCGAACATGGTATTGGAGCATTTATGAAGAGCCGCTTTCGGTTTTGATTAAGATTTAGAACCGGTGTTGCCGAAACTTTGAAAGGGTTTTTGGTTATAGAGTTTCTGTGCATTTGTGGCCTATGGGAGATATTCCATTGCATCTGGAGCACCGTTTCCATTGGGAAATAGTTTTCGTTTCATCGAAAACCGTTTCCGTTTGATATAGAAACACCCATTTCGTCAAATCTGAAGGTATAATGTTATAGTGACTGATTTGTTTAAATTTTTTTAAATCTCTCATATTTTTTCAGTTTTATTATTAGATCTTTATTGTTTTAGTCTCGGACTGTTGCCTTCCCTAGCTGCATATGCTCTTTGTCGTACACCTTGTGCGATCGCAGCGAATCAAAAACAGAAAGGGAAAGTTTTTTATTGTCTTCTCGGCTACGTATGCTCTTTGCCATGAACCTTGTGCAATCACGGCAAATCAGAAACAGTGAGAAAACTTGAAAATGTAGACTTTCCAGGTAAGCTAACCAAGATCTAACCCCATTGTGTGGAAAAGAAAATTTGTTTTTTTTGTTTTGTTTTTGTTTGTGATTTGCAGGAAAAAAAAGACAAGCACGGAGAACGAGAGAGAAGAGTAAAAAAAAAAAACCCTCTTCCTCTTTCCATTCTTATATGTATCTTTTAAACTTAACTCACTTGGTTCAAAGTTGTTTTATTCCTTAATAGGTCTTGAGTTCAAGTCTTATTAAGCTACTTATTAGTGCATGCAATTTCTATTTTCAAGTTACTTTATTGTAAAAGTGTATCTCACTTAAATAAAATAAAATAAAAAGTGAGTCACTTAAGTCTTTTAATTTATTGCCACACTATTTAAAGTAACATTATTGTAAAAGTGAACATCACTTATTTTACAAAAATGATTAACTTAAAAGCAACATTATTGTAAAGTAATTGTCAAAGATTGATCTTGGGAAGAAGGGGTATTTTTTTTTTAGTTGGTCAAGTTAATATCTACCATGTCACTATTGGGGACATCTTCAACATTTTATTTGATCAAGCATAACTTCATCATCCAGAATCAGTTTTCAGTGCTGTTTTTTTTTAAACCGCATATTTTTTCGAGCTCTTTGCATCTAGACAATTAGTTTCTGATTTTTTAGTTATTATTTTACAGTATGTCCACCCCTTGTGATATTATACTTACAAGTTCTAACTATTTCTCATGGAAATCTTGTATGGAGGATGTTCTACGAAGTAGGGGACTTTTCAGGATAACCTCAGGGAAAGAAACAGAACCCACTAATGATGATAAGAAAATTAAATGGGCAAATAAATGTGATGAAGCTCGTGGATTAATTGGGATGTCAATCTCTATTGATTTGCGATTCCACATATTTGGAATTGTTGAACCTGATAAAGCTTGGGAAAAGTTGGAATCTGTGTTTGGTAAACACAATGAAATTCGGGGTCATCAACTTGAGAATGAGTTGATTTTCTTGAATCCAAATGATTTTTCATAGACTCTTAGACTCTGATAAAACTCTTAGACTCTTATGTGCAGAATGCAAGATTAAGAAAGAAGACAAACAACGTATTTATCATATTCTTTCCAAACTTGGACCTGCATATTCTGTTTTTGTATCTACATTCTACTCCATGAAATAATCCTTGACTGCAGTTAGCTATCAAGAGCCTAGTCTTGAATCCTTTTGTGATTCCTTAATTAGAGAGCAAGATAAGCTCATTCATCTTGAAATAATTAACAATGCAAATACATCTGGGAATGCCTTATTGTCCCAACATAAAGAAAAGTCCAAGCCTCCCAAGAAACAGAATTTTTGCAATAATAAGCCAAACAACAAGGGTCCCGAACCCTCTCAGTCAGCTCCTTATTTAAAAAATTACAAAGGATCCAAGCTAAAAGGAAAGAAGACTGAGCGTCATTGTAATTTATGTGGGAAAGATAATCATGATGAATCTAAGTGTTTTAAGAAGATGGAAGTCTTGGAAGCAGCAATGAAGAAGCACCACATCAGCTTATATTCGTCTTCAGAATCTACCTCTCATGGACATGCACTTTGTGCTTCTGGTTACTCTTATACTGCATCTTATTCTTCTACTTCAATTGAATGGCTCATTGATTCTGGAGCATCTTATCATATGCCTAAGGATCAAGCCATCTTTTCTACTATGCATGAATGTAACACCAAACAAATATTTGTTGGTGATGATACATCTCTAAGTGTTGTAGGATCTGGAATAGTTCCAATAAAAAATGGCCATTTCAGTGATGTACTATGTGTTCCAAAAATTTCCTGTAATTTGTTATCAGTCTATAAAATTACTCATACAGGTGAAGGTAAAGCTGTGACGTTTACACCTCACCAAGTTGTAATCAAGGATTTTAAAAATCCTCAAAATGTCCTTACTACTGGAACTGTTGATGATTTTACTAGGTTGTACAAATTTAACAACTTTGGGTCATCATCTTTTCCTTCAGTTTTTGTTGCTCATAGTGATAACTAGAGAAAACTTTGGTAGGAGGGATTTGGTCACTTAAATTATCGCTCATTGAAACAACTATGTAAAGACAATATGGTGACTAGTCTTCCAATGGTATCTTGCAAGGATGGTGTTTGTTTCAGTTGTGTACTCAGAAAACATCATCGAGATAGTTTTGACAAACATGCCTTTTGGCACGGCTCGGTTCCCTTGGAGCTTGTGCATAGTGACCTGTGTGGCCCTCTTCCATCTGCATCCTTTTCTGGTTTCAAATATTTCTTAACTTTCATTGATGACTACTCCAGATGCACTTGGGTTTACTTCCTAAAACTTAAGAGCGAAGTATTTAACATGTTCTTGGCCTACAAGGCCCTTGTTGAAAAACAATCTGGTCATCAAATTATTAAGTTAAGATTTGACAATGGAGGAGAATATGTTAACAAAAAGTTCAATACTTTCTGCACTAAACAAAGAATCCAACAAGAACACAATGTTCCATATACACCACAACAAAATGGTGTAGCTGAATGGAAGAACCACACTTTAAAATAAATGGCTAATTGTATGATCCAATCTAAGGGACTAAGTCTTCAATATTGGGCTGAGGCCATAAATTGTGCAAATTACATAGTTAATTGCACACCCACTAAAGTTTTACAAGGTATAACACCGGAAGAAGCATGGAGTAAAATTAAACCAGATGTAAGTCACTTTCGTGTGTTTGGTTGTAAAGCATGGGCTCACATTCCGGATGAAAAACGAAAAGCATTGCAGCCTAAAAGTGAAAAGTGCATGTTTGTTGGATATTCTGAAGATATAAAATATTATAGACTTCTTCAGCCCCATTCACATGATATAATCATTAAAAGAGATGTTAAATTTGATGAAAATCTCTTGGCCTATGAGCCTAACTTGGCGGGTGTGCCATCTTTGGCCTGCGAGTCTGATTCAGCGATTATGCCATCTTCTTCTTCTTACAACTTCCTTGACAGGTTTTCAACTCCGGTTTCTGATGATGACAGTGAGGATGAAAATCCACCTCTGCCTGCCCATGTTCCTCCAATCGCACCAACACCAATGCTTCCCCGATGGGTCCGTTCAACATGTGAAGCAGCTGGTGATCTTGCCGGTGATACTAGAGATCAACGTCGAACACGTTCTTAGTTTTAGCGAGCCTCTTCTCTTTTGGATCAAGTTTCTAAGAATCATGATCCAGAAACTTTTGCAGAAGCTTCAGGAAATCTAGATTGGGATGCAGCTATGGATGAAGAATATCGTTCCTTAATGGCGAACGATACTTGAGATCATGTTCCTCTTCCAAAAGGAAGAAAACTTGTCAGATGTAAATGGGTCTACAGATCTAAGTATGCATCAGATGGAAGTGTTGAAAGACTTAAGGCAAGGTTAGTTTCCAAATGTTTTTCCCAAGTTGAAGGGATTGACTACAATGAAACCTTTGCTCCTGTCGCAAAAATGAATTCCATCCTCCTTGTTCTTTCCCTTGCAACCTTCCATAACTGGGAAGTCCATCAAATGGATGTCAAGTCTTCCTTTTTACATGGTGATTTATAGAAGAAAATTTAGATGGAACAACCTCCTAGATATGTTGAGGATAACTCTAGCCTTGTCTTTCTCCTTAAGAAATCCTTATATGGCCTTAAGCAAGCTCCTAAAGCTTGGTATGCCAAAATGGATAGATTTCTCCTTGACACTGGTTTTTCTAGATGCCATTCTAACCCCAATGTCTATACCAAGAAAGTAGGAAAACATATCATCATACTTGTTCTTTATGTTGATGATCTTATCCTTACTGGTAATGACCCTAAACTTATAACCCATGTGAAATCCAGTCTTAAGCAAAATTTTGAAATGTCAGACTTAGGACATTTGCATTATTTTCTTGGTCTCCAAGTATTGCAAACCAAAGAAGGAATCTTTCTTTCCCAGTCTAAGTATGCTTGTGACCTTCTTTGTCACTTCCACATGGAAGATTGTAAACTAGCCCCTTCTCCCTTCCAGTCCGGAGTCAAACTTTCTGCCACTTGTACTTCCCCTGAAGTAGATGCCACCTTGTATCGTCAGCTTATTGGTAGTCTTTTATACTTGACTCATTTCCATCCTAACCTTTCCTTTTTCGTTGGTCATGTTGCCCGTTATATGCAAACTTCTCATGAAAGTCACCAGAAAGCAGGAAAAAGAATACTTCGATATATTTGAGGTACAATTCAGTTTGGGATTCATTACAGTACAAGGGGGAACCTTTGTTGGTTGGTTTCACTGATTCAGATTGGGCCAACGATCCTGATGATGGAAATTCGACTGCAGGTTATGTTTTTAGTCTAGGATCTAGACTTGTCACTTGGGCTTGTAAGAAACAATAAGCTCTTGCTCTTTCTTCAGCAGAAATAGAATATCGAGCCGTAGTTAATGCCATTCAGGAAGCTTTATGGCTTCGACAAATCCTTTCATATTTTGGATTCAAGCAGCAGCAGCCTACTCCACTTTGGTGAGATAATCAAAGTGCCATCAAGCTTGCCAAATATCCAGTTCTACATCAACACAGCAAACACATTGAGCTACACATGCACTTCATCAGAAATCTTGTTCATGATTGTGTTCTTGAAATTCTCTATTTCCCTACAGATGATCAAGTTGTAGACATCTTCACCAAGTCTCTTATAGAAGCGAAGTTTTCTAAACTTCGATCTATGTTAGGATTTCATGAATGTGTCCTTAAAGGGGGATAGGCTCTAATGCCTCCTTCCTTTTCCTAATAGTGTCACTTTTGTAAATCCTTCAATCCTATCCCAAGTTGTTCTTAAGGGGGAGATGTTAGGATATTTAGACACTTAGGAGTTAGTTAAGATCAACTTGTGTAATATATTCGTAGGTAAAGTGTGTTTCTTTAGTATGCATTGGTATGAATTTGTAAATATTCTAATCCGACGGTCACGATATGCTCTAGACATAAAGTGATCCGACGGTTCAACTTCTCTTAGATCATACCTACCGTTGATCTGTGGATCAACACCCGATTGGTCCATGATCTTTATTTAAAGAGCATGGAGGGTCCTTGGCTAGTTGATCGATTATGAGAAGCTCATGTAACTTTCTTTCTTTTGCATAACAAATTGCTCCAAGTAGCTATTTGGCTGGGGCCATGGACTGTTTCCCTCTTGAGGGTTTTAACCACATGACAAACATCGGTGTATTGATCTGTGATCTTAATGTGTGAAGTGGTTGCTCTAGGTGTTCGGTATTTTGGGAGTACCCTGTGTACCCGAACAAGGTGCACCCAGCAAAGTGAATGCCGCAGGGAACCTTTGGCGGGAGCAGGAGGAAAGCAGGAGGACGACGACTAGGGAAACCCTAACCATGCATTAGAGAGGACAAGCAGCATCATTTTCTCCAAAAATTGAACTGACTCCTCAAAATGTAGAGATTGATGTTACTAAGGGGTTGGTGGCATTTTTGGTCATTAATTGGTGGGGAAAGGATTACCATAAAAAACTAGAATATTGGGGTGTCCCGTTCCAGTGTAAAAATTGTAGAGCAGTGGGACATATTCAGAAATCATTTGTGGCGGTGGTGAAGGCTAAAGCAAAGGCATATTTCATGGACTATTACTCAGATATTTCTTCCAAGGATGGTGAAGGTTCAATGGAATTGATTCATCATAGGTGAATTTTGATGACCTTTCTTTGGATCCTATTTGGGATACTAGCTACATTCTTGGTAAGTTAAAAACTATTGCTCCTTCAATGTTTGGAAACCCCTTCTTGGTTTTGTGGGAATGAGAAGGTTGGGTCGGGGATGCTGGGATCTGATCAAGATGGGTCTATTGCTCCATTAGAGGTGGGGATTGATTGTGTGGATGATGGGAGTGGTAAATCGAGGTTGGGTGATCGGGGTGTGTCACTCTCGGTTGAGGATAGCCTTTTTTTTATGAGTTTATGAGAGTTTTGGCTTGATATTCATTTCCACATTCATTTGCTTCTTTTTCATTGTATTCATCCCCACATGTGGAAGGGAGGGCATGGATGAGGGTATGTTTCCTAGTTGTGGTCCAAGGGTATGGTTTTTCATCAAGCGAGCCGGTTATGGATATTCTCTCTTTGTTGGTTCCCACATATAAGGAGACCTTATTGAAACATCCTATGTCAGTTTATGCAGTTCATGGCCCTCTGGTTAGCAGGGGGTCGATGTTCCTTCTTATTTCGATCAGCATGTGGTTAGCGGACATGCAATATCTAGATTTTGTTATAGACTTAAGATGAAGGGGGATATTTAGGGTGGTCTGGCATTTGATTTTTCTCCTATTAAAAGGAGGAGCACATGGAAAAATCATGGTCTAGGTGCTAATGTGGCTTCAATTGATATTGTTTCAATGAATGGTTCCAGGGCTCTTAGAGTGCAAAAATCCCTTGCCATATCCTAACGATGATTTTATTATCTCAAAATGTTAGAGGAGTAGGAGGGGATCCAAATGTTTGGTCTTTTATCATGTTTTTGAAATTGTTGGCCCATATATCAAATTTCTTCAAGAGACTATGGTTGATGGTACCAAAGTTCATGAAGTTTTTTCAAAGCTACTTCTTTACTAGGAGGTGTGTTTGGTGGTTGCAATTGGATAATCAAGGGTTATTTTTTCAGCCTGGAACCCTATGAAGGTCATCTTTTCATTTTTTGGCATCTACAAGGATGCTCTTGAAAGGTAGGTCTACTGATATTCCCCATGATCTCCATTTGGTGAATTGTTATGTCCCTATATGGATCGAAGGAAATTTTGGGAGACTGTGAAGGAATATGGTATTATGGATTTACCAAAATCAATTCTAGGTGGCGACCTAAATTTATCGATATCCTCGGCTGAAGTTTGGAGCTGCAAATACAAGGTTGGTCCCCTAGGACTAGTTTTTAGTCACTTGTTTCAAAATATAGATTTGATTGATGTTATACCTCTCCCTATTTCGGTTACTTGGAACAATGGTCATGAGGTGGATTGGAAGGTTTCTAAGAGATTAGAATGATTATTTATGGCAGAGAACTTGGTGGAGATGATGTTCAAATATATCTTTTTGATTCATCATTGTGTTATATTTGACCATTTTCCCATTATACTCCAATTGGATGCCCATGGTGAGTTCTTACCATTTCCTTTCAAGTTTAATCATGTCCGACTTAGAGAGATGGAGTTTAAAAATTTGGTCAATATCAAATAGGATTTAATGAAGGAAATGTCCCATAGCTTAGCTATGCATTTGCTGATGTCCAAACTAACCCATTGTAGGGTGTGTTAACACAGGTTTTGTCCCATGTGTTTTGAAACAGTTTTAAGGGAAAAACATTCTAAAGGTGTTTGGAGCAAAAAGAAAATGAACTTTTACAAATGGAAATTTTTGACAAAAATATTGGAATATAGCCGCTCATCACCAAGAGCTTCCACACATGGACCTGCCACATCAACAAACAATCCAAGTCAGCCACCAAAGTCCAAGCGCCAAGCTCTCCAAGACTAATACACACATTATTCCTTGGTATAATTTGAAATGATTGGTGTTTATAAACAGTTTACAGGTAAGTGTTTCCTTGCATGTGCGATAATTCCCTCATCAAAAGGAAGCAAAATATAAAGCGTGAGAATTATTTGCATCAACGCATATTGGTGGAGAGAATATAATTAGTTATATGTGGATATTACTTAAAGTAAAATTTCTGCAATAAATAAATTGAAGAAATTAGCACTAAATAATATTTTCATTTTTGGAGACGAAGAAATTGGTAATGTCATTAGTTGAAGATGCAAAGTCTGGTATTCCTTTGAATGCACCGAATAGTTGATGCACTTCCAGTTTGAGTGGTTTGTACAAATATAATGCTTGGAATACCGAGAAATGAGATGATGGAGGTTGAGTTTCTATGCTGATTGAGTTGATTATATTCAGAATAAGCAGCTCTATCTGGCATGCAATGACCAGCAATTACAATAACTATTAAGAAAATTTGTTAATGCATACATTTTCCGGTCACAAGATAACATCTACAAGCCAAATTTGTAGCAAGTTTTGATTCAAATTGAAATTTAGAGAGAAAATGTTTTTGAAATATAACGAATATCTCCATCATAATTTTCCAGAGTGACAATGCCAGCACTCTATGTTATCTGCTGAAGGTTTATGTTTAAAATTCTACAAATCAACTGGGGTCAATGGTTCAGACAAATGCCTGAAATCATCCATTGGGTCACATTTATTCAGCTACAGGAACAAGCACGGGTTAATTAAAATTTTAGAATTGAGAAATGATGTTAAACAATGGATGGGATGGATGGTCAAACCAGCAGGTGGAAGAGATCTACGGCTCAGGTCAATTTCGCGATGTGAAGTTGCAAGGAAAAATTAAATTTTCCAATTTGCGAAATCATTTAAATACGACATGTTTCAATGGTGGTGATTTGACATGGAAACAAATCCATGGAGAAGGTTAATTTCAGGAATACAACTTGCAAGGAGGAAGTGGTTTTGGAGATCAGCGAAATTTTAAGTGGTGAGCAGCTTGAGACATGTGCTGCCATCTCCATGGTTTGGAAAATTGATCAACAACTCAAAATAATTCTGCTGGGTGAATGTGAAGGGAGGTTGTTCTAAAACATTATGACCATAAAAGTGAAAAAATGAGGGACATTTATGCAGTTTTAAAACCAATGCCTACAAACATTGTACTGAATGCGGATCGAAACATCTCAATTCAGAATTAAAGCAGTCGAGCATGGTTGTTTTTTACGGAAAATGGTTGTTTTGGTCATTATTTTAAATCAATTGTTCCCACCGAACCAAGATGATTTTTCAGAAACTGAGAAAGGTTTTTCTTCATAACAAACCTATATACATTAACCTCTCTCAATTTTTACCGAGGTATTATGGATTGAGAGAACCAAAGTCATATTCAGAGAGAAAATTTTGAGATTTTTAAATGACTGTTTTAGTCAGTTATTTCAATCAATTGTTTTTGGAAAACCAGAAAGAATTTTCCAAAATTGAATGAGGTTTCTATTAAGAACAGGATCATGTTCAATAATCTCTTTCATTTTTTACCCAGGTCTTACGGGTTAGGACAAACAAAGTGATTTTTATAGGCTATGTTTTAGGGTTTCCAAAGGATTGTTTCAGACATCACATTTAAAGAATTTTTTCAGCCAAATGGAGTTGAATTTCATGAAACTGAGAGATTTTTTTCTTCATAACATGCCTATCTACAAAAACCTCCTTCATATTTTACACAGGTATCACAGGTTGGGAGAATTTAAAATATCTTCACAGGGTATTTTTCTAGAAATTTACATGTTTACTGTCTGAGTCATTAGTTTCAAAATCATATCCTGAGGATCCGGAGCTGAATCAGAGGAAAAGAAGACATGGGTTTTATTGGGAACATGGCCAATTACAAAACATATTTATGTTTTTGCACAGCTGTCACCATCTGGGATATGTAGGAGGGGATTTAAGCCTATTTTTCTAGTAGTCCGCATTTTATTTTTTGTCTTATGTGAATCATGGTGTGCAGGCCACATCCGGAGTTTGTTAGAAGATGTCCTTCAGTTTTAACAAAATTTGATTCTCGAATGTCGGTTTAGGAAGTCCAAAATACTATAAATTTACCTCCTAAAGAAGGAGAAAGGGTTGAAACCATTGTAATTTTGTTGTGTGTGTTTTTCAAGAGAATTTTAATATAATTACAAAGCTGAGGTCGGCGTTTTCATATAGGGATTCATGTGTCATTCGCACTTATATTCTATTATTTCCTTTATTATGTGAGTGTTTTTCCATTTTATCTCTCTCGTTTTGTTTTCTCTCATATCTGAGACTTAGGGTATAACAACTCGGGTCATACTTGCTATGCTCCGTCTGTTGTTTCAGGTATTCACCAAAGTTTTCTTCTAAAGTTGATACATAATTCATTGTTTGCAATGCTCTGTGTTTATAGTCTATTCATGTTCCTCCTTTCCACTAGACAATTATGAATCGATTGTGATCGAGTGGCTACCTTTCCCCTATGTTGAAATAGCTTGAATTAAGTTCTGATTATTCCTATTGTATATCTTAACTCCATCGCCCAATGGTGTTGTGTTTTGTTTCAACCAATTTTACAAACAATTTATAGTTTCATTTGTATATATATATCTGGAATGGTTGACATTTGTTGAGAGATCCCTCTGGAAGAGCAGAAGGTCAGTTCTCTCTTCAAAATTGGTTCTGTTGTTACCTAGGAGCGGGCCTTCTGCAACCTTTGGGCTCATTTCCGGTGCTAACAGGGTGGTTCATCTTCTAAGGTTATGTTTTGGATGTTTGGGGTTCTCACCCTCATGCTTATTATAAATAGGACTTTTCAGCCTCATTTTGTATTCAACTTAGCACGAATGAGCAGTACCACCATTCTAGCTTCTTTATTGTATAGCCCATTCTATTTTCACCATTTTGTGCTTGTTGTATTTCTATTTTCATTGCAAAATGTCTATGTTTTTTATTCTATATCTATTCTTAAATCATTTCGTTTTCACATAAATCCAGATCATTTGTGGTATGTAATTCATGTATTTAATTAGATTTGAGCTTGTAGTTGACACTTAGCATGATATCTAATATCTACACTAGTGTACGTGTGCATAATTTCTTGACATGTGATTACATTGCATTTTTATTTATCAACTCATTTTAAACTGAATTTTGTGTTTTATCTATTGCAATTTGTAGCTTATTGTGAGCAGAATAATTTTAATCCATGATAGAAACAATTTCATTAGGGGCAGAACTATTTATTCTAAGTATTTTTTTCTATCTATCCTTTATGTGTTTGCTTTGTTAAGTGTTGCTTAAATTTATATGGTATGGGTGCTTGTGTTGATCAACATTGTGGTTGTAAAAATAAGAGTTAATTGTAATAAGATGTTTTCTATTATGCATCATTTGATGATTATACATTCGTTCTATAGATATACACTAGTAGGTGATTGCACTAAATGGAATTCAGATGCGACAACAATTTTGTTAGTTTCTGCATGCATTGAAAGGAACTTGTTCAAACTTATATTCAGTTTACATTTCTCATATGACTTTGGTGTAGACTCATTATATATCTAGAATAAGCTGTGAATGTGACTGGACTGATTCCCTAGTACCTAGACACTATAGGCTTATATGTCAATATAATAGCTATTATTCTTATAGGTTAACCAGATATAGAACTAGGGTTTCCATAACAGAGCTGGAGTGCAGTTGTTGTTAGGAATCAACACATTGAACTACGATATATCGATTGCATCATCCATAGGGGATTATTATTGCATATCGATAAACTATGCAATTACATTGCCAATATGTGGGTATGATTGTTATAGATCAGTGGATTCAAACAATATCCCTCATAATTCTAATGGCCACCTATATGACCTAAGTCTAGTTTCTCAAACCGCAGGTAGCATGCATCAATCAAATCTCGATACCTTGTCTATGAAACTTGTTTTTTAGTGATTTTTGTTTGAGTATATTTCATAGGTAAATTAGGAGTTATAAATGGTAATAGAATAGTCAAATTTCGATTTATAAACTATAGAGTTGGGGGAATGAGGATTCTATGCAAGTAGACAGTTGTTAGAATACGACCATGGGATAGAGCCAGATATATGAAATGCATTCACCACTTTGCTTGTTGGGCCAAAAAAAAATAAAGAAAGGAAAAGAAAACCCTTTGAGCATCATATAGATCTTTTGCTTGGAAGTAATCAAATAGTCAATGGACATTACAATATAATGCAAATCAATAATCTATTATTCCGTACTAAACCTTCGGCCACGAGACTTAAAAATAGGTTTAATAACTATATATATATATATATATATATATATATATATATAATTAAAATTAAAATCCTTGATTTCAGTTTATAAGGCAAGCAAATCAAAAATTAATTCATGGCACCAATGAGAATGTTGTGTTATGAAATGGATTAGTTACTATGATAGGCGTATATATCTCATAATTTTGGGGTGGACTACCATCTATAATTTTTCATCTATGAAGAAGAATGAGACAAGTGTATTGTCCAGATTGATTCTATAGGCATCACCCAAGATTAAACAAGATTGAGACAAGTGTATTGTCGAGATTGATTCTATGGCCGTTAGTCTAAAATTAATAATTAATAATTTAAAAAAATAAAAAATAACTTAAGTAACATGTGATAAGTACAGTTAGTGATAATTGTAAAATTTAAAATTAATTTTCAACTATTTGATTATTAGATACAACTACGAGCTTAACTCCATAGATTATTAGATACAACTATTAGCTTAACTCCAATTATTCTAGAACTATTAGCTTAACTTAAACTCTAATCACAGTTATATTGGATAACTATTAGATACAACTATTAGCTTAACTTCAACTCTAATCACTTAATGCTTAGTCCAACTGTGTTTGCCATCTATGAGTCTAGCTAATGTGTAGTAATGTAAGAGTCGAACTCCGAATTAAATCATTCGAACTCTTAATAAACTTCTCCAAACTCCTAATAAACTCCTGCATATCGTAGTTGGGCATCTAGCTAATATACAGTAGTCCATAAACATTTTCTTGGTATTGTCATCTCAATTTTGGAATCGGAATACTATCTCTGCCATGCAAAGGTTATAAAAGAGAACCGAAACCTTGATGACCTAGAACACCTTAGGAACCTAACCTTTCTAAGCTCACACTCTCAAGACAAATCAGAAAGTGGATGACAAATTTCAATGGACTCTTTGATGATCTACGTAATGATTTTTCCATGTTTTTCAATGCTCAACTGATTGCCTTATTCACACCACAAAAGACAGAGATGCAGATCGATAATTTTCTCACAGAATCTTCCCGAGTTCGGACGATCGGTGTATATGGCACAGATGGCATTGGAAAAACAACATTGCTCAGGAAAATATACTAGATACCCACAAAGAGGTTAGTGGCACTTTTGATGTTGTCATTTGGGTTACGGTTGCTCGATTTCCAATATTGAAGTTGCAGGGCACCATTACTTCTGAAATCAATTTAGAGCTAGCCGAAACAGATGTTGACAAGATGATGATGAAATTATCTGCATATCTGAGGGCCAAGAATATTTTCTTGGTTTTAGATGACATGTGGACAACATTTGATCTGGAAAAATTGCGCGATGTGTTAACCATGACCAAGCGAGCAAAGTCATATTATCTACTCACAATAGAGATCTTATTGAAGAAATGAAGTCAGAAGAGTCCATGAAAATAAAACCCTTTTCCACAGACGAAGGATGGGATTTGTTTTCCAAAGTGGCTGTCAAATAGGTCAAAGGGGGTCATGTTCCTGAGCAGATAGAGCGTATTTCCGACAAGTCTCCAACGAGTATAAAGGTTTTCCCCTCGCCATAAATGTAATAGCATCATCTGTGATTGGCAAGAGCAATGAAGATGAGTGGAAGCTTTCTCTAAGGAAAATGCATAAGAGTCTAAATTTCATTGACCCAATTTCTAATCATCGTCACATCGATCGAGATTTGTTTCAGCGATTGAGATGGAGCTACGATTGTTTTCCTGATTCTAATTTCAAAAACATTGTTTTGTATTGCGCCATGTTTTCTCAAGCTACTGCATTTTCGGTAAATCCACTTGTGAAAATGTGGATGGCAGAAGGACTCATGAAGACCAAAGACGATGGGCACAGTTGTGTTTAGTTTCTTGAAAACCCGTACTTATTCGAAGTGCAACCTACAGAAAATGTGATTGCATTTCATGATGTTGTGCGCGACATGGAAATATACATTGGAGAAACTTATGTGGAGAAATGCGTGTTTAGGGTAGGCCAAATGTTTCAACAATTTCCTGACACGAGGATTCATGACTGCAAGAGATTATCAGTTCTAGGTAGCAATATTAGGTTTCTCCCCGCAATGGAATTGGGATGTCAAAACTTGGTGACTCTATTCCTAGGAAAAATGGAACTGAAAGAAATTCCAGAATCATTTCTACATGGCCTCACTTCTCTGCGGGTGTTGGATCGAAGCGGTAAACAAATGAAGTCATTGTCATTATCATTATGGGAACTGAGACAACTGAAATTTCTAAATTTGAGTTTGACTGAAATTGAAAATGTGGATGAACGCATAGGAAATATCTCTTCCCTTCAGTTTTTAAACCTGGTTCATGTATGAAGTTCAAATCGCTTCCCCCTCAAATAGTAAAGCTTAAAAATCTGAGGTATTTCGATTTTAGTGAGATATGAGGTATTTCGATTTTAGCAAGTGTGACAACCTAAGGTTGATTCCGAAAGAGATTACCATCCTTCCAAACTGTGAAATAATTTCCCAATAGGGATCTCAATCAAACATTCACGAAATGTCCAGTCTAGTTTGTTTATTTGGGAATTTGTAAATTATTGATCTTAGAAAAATTGTAAAATGCTTGTTTATTATTTTTAATAAGAATTCTTTTGGTATTCGATAGGGTTATGTAATTAAATATTTTATTTGGTATAAAATGAGTCCATGCTTACTTTGGATGAATTTCCCATATAATTTTAGGCTTTATCAACTTGCGACAACTATAGTAATAAGATTAATATGTTAGGAATACATCGATAGCATATAATTGACACATTTTAAAAAAAACATTATTAATCATTCAAATATATACTTGTCAGCGTATTCCAAACATATTAATATTATTAATATGATTGTTGCGAGTTATTTATAATTTAGCGGTATTAGGGTAACCAGGCTCTTAATCCTTTCCCAATATATAGAAACGAATTTAGTTTTGGGGTACCCCTGCGTTTTCCCTCTCGAAAATGGGTTAGTTTTTGTTTGGAATGAGAATGTACAATCTCATAAGCCTCTCCCTTTTTGTTTTGTACGATGTTCTAATTTCTTAACAGAATCAATGGCAACATCTTGCTAAATTCCAAGAGCTAAGAATGGAAACTCATCTAAAATTTTGCAACAAATCTTTAATTGTAGCCATTGATGTCACTACCCAAAAGAGAAATGGGTGGCCTGGATTTCTTAATTGTTGGATTCCATTACAGATGGGAGATCAAACAAATAGAGTAGCTCATTGGTCCATACATGTATGAAGCTCATTATGCTTTGAAATCTACATATGTAAATCCAAAATGCAAGTCCGAAAATGAAATCCATAATGCATATGTGTTATGGATGGTTTCATTTGGAAAAACCCAAGCCTAAAACCGAAGAAAAAGTTGGTTAGACTATATCGCAAGTGCAATATATCGCACTTGCATTTTTGAAGATTTACAAATCGCAAGTGCAATATGTAGAACTTAAAAAAAAAACAAGCCCGCAGCCTCTATTTGCTTATTTTGCATTGCAGGCCTCACAAAACGGAAGCGAGAAATATCAGGAAGGCGATTTAGAGGTCATGCGATTTGGAGGGCGCATTTTGAGGGAGGAGATAGAGCACATTTTGAGGGAGGAGGTCGACAAGGTTGAATGCAATGGAAGGTAAGAATTGCTTTAATTTTTGGTTTAGGATTAGGAAAGAATTGTTTTGATTTTTTGTTTGTTTTGGATTAGGTAAGAATTGTTTTGATTTTTTCTTTTAATTTAATAATTTTTTAATTAAAAAAAAAGAATGGAATATTAATTCATTTTAAAATTTGTTCTTTTTATATTAATAGACAACACAAATTATGAAGAAAATGTCCAAAACCAAACCACCAATAACCCAAACCCAAATCCAAACACCGAACCAATGAAGGAGGAACACGATAGGAATTCTGAAATTCTTGCTTGTTTGGGTGCATTGAGACGCCTTAGTTCACTTTTTAGAGGGGGGGACCACATAAGATGACCATTGGGAGAGGCACTAGATAACATTACAAAGACCATTTCTAATACCCTGGGAGCATTGTACAATATTAACTCCTACATGAATTCCTATAGGCAATATTATTCCACTGGGGTGAGCTACAAGGATGTAAAGAACCAACTTTTTTCACTATTTCGAGACCCTAGAACTAGATTGGTTCCTCCCCCTAGTTGACCACACATTTCTATAGACTGGTGCATAAAACCAAATATTAAATCCAACTAGATGGATCATTGGTACATGGTCTTCGATGAAGACCCTCATGGGAATAGAGACATCCCATTCTATTTCCTCAGGAAATTGTATGCTGAATTTATATTGGGTAAACATGTAAATTACTTTGATATTTATAGTTCCAAGGGGTAGGAAATGGGATTACCCAAGATAGACAAGGGGTGAGGAATGATCCAAACCATGTGCGATGACCTCTACGCAAACCAAACCCCCCTCGTTTATAGCCTCCTACAGCTCCTATGATTGATGACACGTAGGAGGCATTATTCGATTTGGCAGATACTTTGCTTCGACATGGGGCTGGTGTCGTGGGTAATGTAGTCCAAGGGGTTGGCACATCTGGGGCTGGCATATCTGGGGTTGGACCATCACACAGAGATGATCCAGTTAGGTCTCCCGACCCTACCAGATCTAGATATCACAGTGGACATGCAAAGGGTTCAGGGCATCACATCATGCCGCATCCTTGCACAACTTGTCGAAACATATGCTATGGGCCTTATTCAAAGTTCAAGGTGATGGGTTACTCCAATATGTTATTCAAACTCGTTCTTCACATATTTTATTATTTTTTATATCACAGTGTTCAATTTTTCATAAATTATTTATATCTTAAGTATCTAACAATTTACATGAACACATTTATAGCCGGTGTCCAATGACACCCCAGAATCCCATACTCCTCCCATCGATGCTAATGATATGGATGCAGCAGTCAATGTTGCATATGAATTTGGTGCTTCACCATTACTTGTAAGAACATTATTTTTTTTAATTATCATCATGATTTACATATTTATAGTAGGGATTGGCACATTTAATACATCTTAATATTGATACAATGTATTTTATGTAGGGTGGGCATGATGACTATGTTGCATCTAAAACAAGTCCATCACAGATAGAGAAAAATTTGCAAGTAGATGTATGATTTTAATTAAGCTTTTAATTATTATTTTAATGATTCAACATGTACTTTTTTAATTATTTGAAATTGCCTAATTGTATCTTTATGTTTTTTTACGTAGGAACATATGTTCGATAGATTTGTCCACCGAGCGTCCTTGCTCACTGATGGATATGCCCATCCTTTTAGGTCGGTGTCAATTGTTTCACCCACTGGTAACCCACTTCTTCATGTCCCCAGGTATATGTATATCTCGCTTATCTTGTCTCTGTGTTTTCTTTGTATATGCAAGTATCTTTTTGGTGCACCCATTGATTTGATGACATTGACATATATATTATTTTATGCAACTTTCTAGTGAGACAATGGTGCTTGAAGAGCACCCAATCAGGGTCGTTGGTCACCCACCTCTCCCCCCCCCTTGGTACATGTATGTCTCACTTTCTTTGAAAAATTCATTTCCCCTCCATGTAGTATAGTTTTCTTTGTACATGCAAGTATCTTTTTTGTGCACCCATTGATTTGCTGACATTGACATATATATTAATTTATGCAGCTTTCTAGTGAGCTAGTGGTGCTTGAAGAGCACCCAATCGGGGCCACTGGTCACCCACCTCTCCCCCCCAGGTACATGTATGTCTCAGTTTCTTTGAAAAATTCATTGTCCCTCCATGTAGTATAGTTTTCTTTGTACATGCAAGTATCTTTTTGGTGCACCCATTGATTTGCTTACATTGACATATATTATTTTATGCAACCTTCTAGTAAGCTAGTGGTACTTTAAGAGCACCCAATAGGGGTCATCTCTCACCCACCTATCCCCCCCCCATATACATGCATGTCTCACTTTCTTTGAAAAAGTCATTGTCCCTCCATGTAGTATAGTTTTCTTTGTACATGCAAGTATCTTTTTGGTGCACCCATTGATGTGCTGACATTGACATATATTATTTTATGCGGCCTTATAGTGAGCGAGTGGTGCTTGAAGTGCACCCAATCGGGGCTTCTTCTCACCCACCTCTCCCTCCCCCAGGTACATGTATGTCTCGCTTTCTTTGAAAAATTCAATGTAGGATGTAGATAAATTTTCAAATATTTATATAATTGGTTGTCTTATACAGGTTTGTACATGTATCTAATTGTTGGTACCATTTATCTTTTGCAAGATGGGGTTAGTGAGGAACCGATGGTACATGCAGTTACACTCTGACCCATTATCACTTACACACAGACAGTAAGTAAAAATGTTATATTGGCTTGGAATTTGAACAAATGTACATAGAATTTTTATAGGTTGGTAAACTAACTTACAAATTATGGTTTGTGTGAAGTCTTTGGAAATGAGATTTGATCCACTTGTTTAGTGCTAGGGAACACCATCGAGCAGTCGAAAAAGAAAGATAGACTTCTCAAAATCCACTGACAGTGGTAGTGAAAGGGGGGGTAAATATAATTCATGTATAGGGGGGATACATACATGTACTATTTTGCTTGTATACATATAGATGTACAGTATGATCCACTATTTTATATTATGGCCATGGCATGCCATTTTTGAAAAAATTATATGTACATATAATATAAACCAAGGTTCATATTTATATATATGGTTGACTTAATATGGGAACATGATATTTATTATATGCCTTTCATATATACTTAACTATGTCTTTCATTAAGTACGTGTTTAATTAAAATGATAATGTGTGGTTCACCTATGTGATATTATGATATTATAGACCTTATCATAACATATCCTACTGACTATTTGAAGATATCCAATACTCCAAGGAAGAATGTATGACTCATCCAACTAGTAACCATTAAGTAAGCCACCTATAATATGCAAATATGTCACATACCATCCAAATCTAATACTCACTCTTATAAGGAAAGTGATTTCACCAATACAAGTAAGATCCCATTGCGAATCCACTAGACCTACCATCTAGTTAGATCACAACATCTCAAACCTCCAAGAATGTTGAACACCTATGAATATGAAGGAACATGACTCTACATCATCAACAACTTTCCAAAATCCATCATCTCTCAAGTCAACACCATGGGACAAAATCACTAGACACCACATCATAAGTTGTTCAAGACATCCTACAAAGATAATCACAACTCCATACAAGACCAAGACAAATGAATTCTATCTATGAAAATCACAAAGATAGATAACTTCAGAAATCCATCCTTAATTAAATACCAATATCATGGTATAATCAACAACCCATGTAGGGCTATCATCAAATTTTCAACATCATAACCTCTCTCACACACCTTAAAACCTTTGACAATTGACACACTAACCTGAGTTAGGTCAAGTCTCTTTTTCTAATAGAATTTTCAAGAAAGAGTATCATCAAGGTACTCTCATCATTTTCCCTATAATCGAAAACACTCTCATCATTTTCAAGCCTAGAAACCTATCTTCATGGCATCTCACCATGCATTCTCTACATATGCCTCCACAAAAAATAGATGGCACGTCTTTCCTTTCCAAGGAATGTACAAGTGCCACTTGATCAACAAGAAACATGTAAAGACCACCCTCTCTCAATAAAGTAAAATCATTGATGGTACACTATTTTCCTTCAAATGAAACTTTATACTATACATATATCATATAAGGAATTCTCTCAAAACATTTTTATTCAAACAAGGAACAAATAGAACATCACTTGCACGTGATAAGTAGCATCATAACCAAGATACACAAATCATCCCTCCATCTTTCTCTTGAAACATGCTTAATAATGACCTATCATATGTCACCTGACTTAAAGCTCCAATGTACACATACCGGTCCAAGTCTAGACACAATCTTAAAATATAAGCAAGACACCATAGCCATATCCATGTTAAAAAACAAAAATATGAAGAAGACAAAACATTTTTTAGGGTCCAAGAGCTTCTCCCAAGAAACTTAGGGTATCACACCCAAAAATATCAACAAACTCAAGAACCTAAACTAAGTACACAACAATTGGAATACCAAATCCCTCTTTCACCTATAGATTTTATGAAATCAAAACCATAGTTTATGAAATCAATCCACAATGCAGTCATCGAGCTATGAAAACATGATGGAGAGGCCCCGCTATATGTATTCCCATGCCAAGAAACCAACAGAGTTGATGGTTCGTCGATCCGACCTCCGGTTGTCTATTTACATACAGTTGAAAGTCACCTCAAAATGTGGTTAAGAGACACTTGGTGACTTTTGGTCCTGCGGTGAAAAACCAAAGGGAGCAGCATAATTGCATGTCGTTTTCTCCTACATGTGTGTATGGGAAATTCCAATATGGGAACACTAACAATAGTCACACGGTGGATTTTTTTGCAGAGTTGACCCACCAATGCAAGAGTTGCATTCAAGGAAACTTAGCAAAACCCTAGTTTATGAAATCAATGCAAAATGTAGTCACTGGGCCATGCAAACACGGTGGAGAAAGACCCCTAGATGTATTCACATGCCAAGAGACCAACAGAGTCAAAGGTTAATCAATTCGACCTCTGATTGACGATTTATGTCCAGTTGAAAGTCGCATCGAAATGTGGTTCAGGGACACTTGGTGACTTTTGGTCCTGGAGTGAAAAAACAAATGGAGCAGCATAATTACATGTCGTTGGTTCCTGCAGGTGTGTATGGGAAAGGACAACATGGGAACACTGCCAATAGTTGCACAGTGTATTTTTTTGCAGAGTTGACCCACCAATGCAAGAGTTGTATTCAAGGAAACTAAGAAAAACCCTAGTTTATGAAATCAATGCACAATGTAGTCACTGGGCCATGCAAACATGGTGGAGAGGCCCCTAAGGGTGTATTCACATGCTAGGAGACCAAAGGAGTCATCGGCTGGTCGATCTGACCTTCGATTGATGATTTATGTCCAGTTGAAAGTCGCCTCAAATTGTGGTTTAGGGACACTGGGTGAATTTTGGTCCTGGAGAGAAAAACCAAATGTAGCAGCATAATTGCATGTCATTGGATTCTGTATATGTGTATGTGCATGGACGATATGGGAACACTACCAATAGTTGCATGGTGTATTTTTTTCAGAGTTGAGCAACCAATGAAAGAGTTGCATTCAAGGAAACTGAGAAAAACCCTAGTTTATGAAATCAATGCACAATGTAGTCATTGAGCCATGAAAAGATGGTGGAGAGGCCCCCCTAGATGTATTTTCATGCCAGGATACCAATGTTAATGTATTTGTAACTTTGGAATGTATTCATCTGTATATCTTATGTATTGTACCCCGATGTTTATTCCAGGATGTGTCTGTAATGTACTTGAGTCATGTCATGCCCCAATGTTCCTATTAGGAGGTTCTATAATGTAAACAAGTCATGTCAAGTCATTGTGGGTAACCTTCCTATTGATCAAGGGTTAAATTCCCCACAGTTGTGGGGCCCTAGGGTTATTAGACTATCCTACAGAAGTCTACCCTTGGTGAGTCATTGTAAGTTGGGGCAATAGTCCCCACCGTTGTTTTAAGGATGACCCTCCTCATTGGTCGGAGGAGGCAAAGTCTCCACAAGTTATGGGGCACTAAGGTTATTAGACACTCCTAGAGATGTCATATCTAGTAATTAATTGTTAAGTGAGGCCGACATGTTGGATTGGGTTTCACGTGAACGAAATAATATAAATAGAGAGTGAGCATCTCTATTTATCACACACACATTCACTCCTTGGGGCACATGAGTGAGAGAAAAGCTACTGGGAAAAGAGAGAGACTACTGTTGTTAAGAGATCATCTTTATGTTTTTGGGTTTTACTTTTGGTGTTGATTCTATCTCTGAGGAAGTTGCAGGGTTTTCTCCTTTATGGTTTTCCCGAGGAAAACTATTTGTGTCTCTTGTCTCTTGTTTTTATTGTTGTGCATGCTATTCTCTCAATTAAAGATGCTAAGATCATAATGCTAGCTTGAATGATAAAAATCTAACAACCAACGGAGTCGACCGTTCGTCAATCCGACCTTCAGTTTTCAATTTATCTCCAGTTGAAAGTCACCTCAAAATGTGGTTCAGGGACACTTGGTGACTTTCGGTCCTGGAGCGAAAAAACAAATGGAGCAACATAATTGCATGCCATTGGTTCCTGCAGGTGTGCATGGGAAAGGCCGATATGGGAACACTACCAATAGTCACACAGTGGATTTTTTTGCAGAGTTGACCCACCAATGAAAGAGTTCCAAGAGTTGACCCACGAATGTAATTAAATGTGCATTAATATAAAAAAGTATTCATTAAAAGTAAATTGCAACAACTCTAGAGCATGTTATTTTCTAAATTCCATTTGGTGGTGTCTAAATACACTGTTAGTTCTTGGCGCCTCCAATGTGCCATAGATCGTGCTTGTATCCTAGGCACACGAAAGGTTAAACATTAGTACTCTCATCATAAAATAAAGAGATCCCAATGAAATTGTGCAAACATTATTTATAAATAACTCACTTGAGGGTGTAGGATAGTATTTATACTGTCCAACATACTGTGAATAGTAGGATGTCTGTGAATGGTATTGAAATTGTTCTTCAGCACACACTTTAAAGTTTAAACAATGCACCTGATAATCTAGCCACACTAGAAAATCTAGTAACACCTGACAATGCACTCACTCGAGTAGGCCATCTGGATCATCTTTGTTGCCGATGGTGTCCATCAATCTCTCATGCTCTAAATAAGGTATCGAGTATCGTACATGTGACCTATTTTTGTTTGAAAGTGCACATATCTTGATGTTTATACCAACTACCAGGTTGGTGAAGTGGTATACAATAACTCCTGATATACATACCCACCCTTCCTTTTTTGTTGTGCTTCTAGTGTCAAGTACTCCCCTTTTATAACCATCGATCCAGTTGGGAATTCAATATTTTCATCATCTGTAACAGGTTCAAGAATGGTTTGTTTCCCCTCTAAGCAACGAGCCAACCAATAGTCAAAACCCCATTCATTATTTTTTGGGGAAACCACTGCATATATCTGACCTATGAAAGGAAATAGGTTGAGTTAACAATACGTTTATTAAAAAAGGTCTTGCATGTAACATAAATAAAATTTCTTTAAATGTAAGTGCTTGTAATGATTTAGGTACTATAAATTTATTTTTTTGTACCTGATTGTATGAGATCCGATATGTGATCATAGTCTGTATAAATATATGTTTGATCATATTCCACTAGGTCTATTTCATTTCCCCCCTTCAAATAGGTTCCAAGTGTCACTCGATCCCATGTATCAACCGTATCTGTATACTCACAATCATCCCATTCATCGATGCTACAGGAACCGCAAAAGCAAGCCTTCAATCTTGTCCATATTTGTAGGGACGAGTTGTTTGAGCTTCGAATTGAATGAAATCGTCAAGTTCCATGCATTGTGTTCACCCGATGTGTGTTGGATCGGTCCACATTTGTCACCTCCCAGAATATTCATTGCACTAGGTTTTTCCTTGTTGCTTTTTATCCCATCACAAATGCACACCATTTCACTATAGATGCAACGTCTTGAAGGCGAGCACCTGTAAACTTCATATCTTCCCTTCTAAGGGCAGTTTTTATGCATGCACCAGCACCATCGTGCTCTCCTTTTCCATGACCAGCTTCAAAATAGTTCCATATATGTGGCACCTTGTATTTTGTGTGCAACAAACACAACCATTGAAATACACGTGCATTTTTGAATTGGCCAAAACAACCATATGACCAAATCAAATGATGACAAAATGATATATCCATAGCTATCACATGATCATAAAACAATTTAAAGCAATGTTACACGTAATGGATGTCATAGATCCAGTCGTCACTTATGTAGAAGTGACTTTCTTTCAATATCACACATTTCTCTTCATTGCTATATGGCCCATGTCGATAAGTGATATGGACCATTATGCTCACCTGCTCTGAGTGATAGTACTGACTTTGTATTTCATTTTATGGTTGTAGGGTGTAATTTTCTGCAAATTCAACCACTTATAGTATTGTTTTGAGAGGGAATGTGTCTCGGCGTATTCTGAATTGCTCATCTTGCCACCATGCCATATCGACATGTTGAATGTACTGTTGGATCTTTCCACGAAAATCTGATAAATTCACATACTTGCACCTGGCAAGAAACAAAATAAACAATGTTATAAAACAACATAAAAATATTTACATGAATATTAATTTATGTTAATAAACAATGTTATAAAACAACACAAACAATATAGTCATTTAAATGAGTATTCTTCGTTTACATTGTCACCTGTGAAATCACCAATTTAATCTTCCTGCTTTCTTTCCCATAATGTAGCTGATATGTCTCATACTGGTAGTTCTGCTTCTCGACAATTGTATTCCTGAATGGTTGATATTCACTCTCATGGATGCAATCAGACCATAATGATAGCCCACCACATTTGTTGCAAGAACCCTCTACACATTGTTTTAAGTAATATGTCTTCCCATCTTTCCTCGGACACATTATGGTATGGATGAAATCTCTAGATGACATAGGCGGTACTGTACTTGAGCATTCCTGCACATGGTTAGGATGCAAAAATCGATGCATATGTGCAAATGTATGATAATATATATCAAACTCTATGTGGTACCTACAACAACAAGTGTTCCGGATGGTATTGATTCTAACATACCAAGGCTTGCATTTTTCAAAAGATATTTTCCCGAGCCTTAGCTCTACATGGGAAATTTTAAACATCTCAAACAATTGAGTTTGTGTCATGTCAAGATAATGTTTAACATGTGGTTCATTAGTCATAGAACCCCTACAACATTTTAACACATCCTTTGTGTTAGAAGAAGGTGTAGTGTTATCGTGCCAAAATGTGTGCACTAGTCTCTTCACTACTTCAACTAACTTCATGTCTTTACAGGGAAACCTACCGCTAAATGCCCATATTGTTTCCATTTGTCCCTCTACATCAAGGTTGTCTCTTCTTACTGAATATTTTTTAAGTGTCTTTGGATGTAAAGGCACAAATTGTGATGTGCATTTAAGTAAACGATGTTGTCTTGTGGATTTACTTACAATTGATTCATCCAAGACACAGAGAGCCACATTACAGTCCTATGAACATGTTTTTTTACCAATTGATGTGAATGCAACAACAAGAGATTCACAATGTGATTACTTGATTCAATATTCTTTAATGTTCTTGTGCCTAAATTTCTTCTAACAATCGCCATACTCCTAGATTTAATCAAAGCTAAAAACAATTTACATTTACTGGATTCATATTTTTTATCAAAATATTGTTTCATTATTTGAGAGCAATGACAAAGGATAGTTCATCTAGGCACCTTACCTTCCATGGAAGTCAATTTAATCTCGTCCACTTATATGCATTTAGGAGTTCTCTTTCACGTTGATGAGAGCTTTTTTGTCGTTTGAAATGTTGGAGTGACGTTTACATCCACTACATGCTGACAACTTCGATTAGGAGATTGAACCACCTCACATGGTTGTTGTGGAGCCACATTTTCATCGTTAGGAACATAATGATTGAACTCTTCACAAAATTGTCTGCTTAATAATGCACCAATATTTCCATCTTCCCCATAACCAGCTTCCATTAATGTTTCATTATCCTCCTCAACCTCTCCATCAGGTATCTGTTCTTTTCTTCGAGATGTTGAGGTGCAAGTATTTGATGCAAAGTGTAGTGTTCCATCCAATGAACTTGATACTGAAATGTGTTTCACTGGAGAATAAATGGTATTGTCCACTATCAAATTCCTTCATTTTGAACTTCCTCTGGGGTATCCAAAATTGTATTTTCTAGTTGAGTGGGAATGGGAAGTATTTTCTCATCAATTGAATGCCAACGATTTCTTGATTCTTCCCTCTTCTTTTTTTCAGCTTCTTCCGGTGTAATCACCTTCCTTGCTAATTTCTGGCCTCTATTACATACATTCCCCATTGAAATACACCCAAACTTGTAAAATACCTTTGGATTTGTGTAATAAATGATGAAATGATAGGTTGAACGATTCTCTGTGCGTGGGTTCAGAGGATTTTGTCTTTTTCTACAGTAAAACTAGCCCACGACCCGCAACCCAACATTTTTTATAAAATAAATAGCACATATGCGATATAACACATGTATGTTTTAACGCATATGCATTATATTGCACATACGTTATGGTTACAATGGTTTACCCCTAATGGTCACTATGTAAAACATGATTGTCATATCACATATGTGATATAGTGCACATTCGATATAACGCATATGTGATATATCGTGTCACATACCCATACCCTGATTATCCTGCGGAATTAAAAAAATTATTAAAGAACTGTGGTTCTTATTTAGAAACATGAGGCATGGCTGTGAAACACTCTTCAACATTCATTCTTACGATTAGAAACCACTATAACATTCATTCCTCCCTTGACAGATCCCTTCTATGACCAGAAACACTTTTTCCGCACTGGACATGTCCTTTCCACACTCTGCCCTTCGCCCTCCCCTTTTCGTCTTTCTGCTACGGAATCCAGGAACTAGGAGCACAATGTGAGATGGAGATACTTGACCACTCTTCTATCTTCCAACTTCTACTTTTCTCCTTTTCGACCTCAGAACTTGGGAGTTGAAAACTTAACATTTGACGAAACCATTTAACCACACTGCTGCCTTCCGAATTTTGCTTTCTTCCTTTCCGACCTCGGAACTCGGGAACCAGAACTCCAAATTTTGACAGAGTGAATAATTCATCTTTCGCCTTCCGCACTTCTAATTTCTGCCTTCCGACCTCGGAACACGGAAATACATGAAATGAGTACCTTACCCGTCAGTTTCCCTCTTTTCAACTTCCGACCTTCCGCTTTTCAACTTTCGACTTTCAAAATAAGGAAACCCACGAATCACTGCTTTACCTGTCGATTTCTTGACTTCCAACTTCCAACTTTCGATCTCAGACTTCAGAAACTTGCCATTTTTTCTTAGCCTTTTTTTGTTATGTTGACTTCCACCTTCTAACTTCCGCCTTTCCACTGCAGCTCAGGATGCAGAAATCCAACTTTTCCTTAGAACTTTGTGTTCTTTCTCTGCTCCTACCTTTCGCCTTCTGCAGGAAGGTACCAGGAATTAGGAAACCAACATTCTACCCTGTTTCCACTTCTCTTTTCCAGTTTCCACCTTCCGCCTTCCCCGGGTGGATTTCAAGGGGCGGAAACACTAATTCAAATGCATTCTGACTCTGTAACAGGCTTCTAGCCTCCATCAACTTAGTAAAAATGCATTGAAACATACAAGGAATAAATTTTCCCATGAACGATGTTGTGATGTTGTAGATGATTATCCATTTTACCTAATATGTTTTATGATCATTTCCATGTTTGCTAGGGTGCACATACTTGTTGTTTATGGCTTCTTTTGCTTGAAAGTTGAAGGGCCTAAAAGTGCCTAGATCTCATCTAGGACCCTTTAAGAGTCATAATAACAACTATTGTTATAGGATTTTATTCTCCAAATGAAACACCAAAACCATACTTATCGGTTAATATTTGTGTAGGGATGTTTTTCTGATCTCTCCCATAATTTATGATACTAATGGGATTGTGACTATCAAGTCAATGCCTTATTTGCATAGTGGCATTCCTACAACAGTACACTGGAAATTCTAAAAAATTCTAATGTATGCCCTAAAAATTCTTATGTGTGCCCCTCTTTTAGTTACATACAATTCTCTATTCTCACTTATTGCTTGCATTGCCTTTTCCTAACAATGCCTTTTCCTTTTACTGGCCTACCCCCTTTTCAACAATAATAGTTGCAGATTTAATCAAGTGTGTTTCTATATACAATATAGAAACATATATAAAACATATAGAATAATCCTTGATCGATAAAAATATTACAATGAGCATCATAACTCAGACTCAAACTCGGCCGAGTCAACCGAGTTGACCCCCAACCGAGCTGACTTGGCCTTTGAAACGATTCGAGTGACAAGTTTGGTACTGAACCAAGAAAATTAGGGTATGACTGAATGAATTGGTAACAAAATGGTCAATTCGTCCCAATCCATACTAAATTGACCAAGTGAATGTGGGAATGCTCAGGTCACACACATGACATTTAAATTCAAAAAAAAAATTAACCTAGAAATATAAACATGGAGACTCTAAACCTACTTCATTGTCGAGTCAATTATCTTTGTAGGATTCCTATACATCTTAACACTATTTGGAGTAAAACACAACTTTCTTTGTAGGCCCTAGATGCCACTAATGTGCAAAATAGTCAATCTATAAAGCAGCCCCCAAATACAAAAACATTCTTCACAAAATAGGGCATGAACCATGTGAACAACCTTCCAAGTGGACCATCTAAATGAGTAACCTCCAAGCATGTAATATCTCTCATGAAATGGTGTATAAAAGAGTGTAAGCATGCTTCAAATGATGACTTTATCCTTTGGTAGGGCTGAACACTACCCTTATGCATGTGTCTCCAAGGGTGAATGTTCCTCAAATAATGAGAGAAGGCCTTCCTCTAACAATAAACCAATACACCAAGGTGAATTGGCCCTATTTAGGGCTTCCAGAACAAACTTGGTATTTTCAATGTCACACTAGGAGAAATCTTGGGCAGTCCTATGGGCATAAACAACTCTAGAATCAAGTATGAGCATCAAAGGGACAAATCTGAGCACTTTGGGAGCATTCTAAAGGTCACAACAAACAGTAAAGCATCTCAAATTAGCTATAATTAGGCCAACTTTTAGATCTTGGCACATTGCAGCAATAAAAGATGATGATCAATGACAATAGGAGGCGGTCTTTGCAATTTTGGCTGTGAAAAGGAGAAATCTATGGGTGAAAGGAACCCTAAAATCTCATTCATATGCCTTATAGCAGCATCCACATGAATTCTAGGCACAAACAAACCTATTTGACAGTAAAAAAGGGTATGAAGCAACCCCATTTCACCATCTTGGGCACCCTTGTGCACTTATTCTTCACCAAACAGACGTACCTCTAAATTTGGTCCAAATTGGAGGGTTAAAAGGTAGTTCTGGGCATGAATAGCCCTATGAAAAGTGACGAACAACGGAAAAACAGGCTTTGAGAAATGTTGGGTTGAATTTGAGGTTTGAAATGACATTAACAAACAATTCAGGGCATAGATATGGACATAAAGAGCAATCCTAGGCACTCCAAAAACCTCTAACCTTCATTCTGGGAATAAATAAGGGCTGTTCCAACCTCCTAAACAACAATTTATAGTAGTATCATGAATTATGGGTTCTTTTTCTCCACAAAAGGGGGGTAAACAAACCTAAATAAAACCAATGCCATTTAATTTCAAACCCTATAAACCAAGTTGGATTATGCTTTAGGTGATTCTCTGCAGTCTCTTGAAGGATTTCAATAGAAAATAACAGTCTTTGGTGGCTTTCCTTGCAACCGTAGGTCACAAAACAACCCTAAAAATCTATGGACCTGTGCACAAGAGAAGTAACAAACCCAGTTGGCCCTAAAATACTAAGTTTGTTCTGCATTAAGGGCCCCTGTCAGTGCAATGATTCTTCCCAATGTTTGACAGTTTCCCTGTGATTTCCATTACATGATTGCCATCTATAAACCACTATTGTGGTTTCATCATTTCTCCCGTTCAAGAACAAAAAAGTAGACATGACTTCTCTCCCTACATTAAGTCCACGTGCACATAATGACTATCTTTGGTACTTCCTAACTTTTCAGTATTCCTTTTGACAACAAAAGTGAAACATGAAACAATATCCTTACTTTCAACATCTTGCACAGCTGGTGGCTTTGATCGAACTATATAAGTACTTTGTTCCCAAAGTAAATATTTTGAGACCTACAAATGAAGGGGAGCGAGATGAATGGTTGAAGGAATCCAATGGAGGGTGAATTGATGCCCTGTTCTGCCTACCCAAAGGTCCTTTTATAATGAAGATTATCCCTAACTTATGATTGATTTGTAGTCTTCTATTGTTCACACATACTGCTCTAAGTTTTATGTCGATCTAGTATGTATATTCATGATGATTCTTGTTTTCCCATATTAATTTTCAACCCTAAGGAAATGCTAACTTGTTTTCCCATACTAATTTTCAACCCTAAGGAAATCCCATAGTAGAAAGAACCAAAAAATACTATACCCCACAAATCAAAAGGCTCTTAAATTAACCATATCATGCCTTCCTCAATGATTTGATGAAACCAAGGGGATGGAAAAAGGGCAAGGAAACATCAAATATCACTCACACCATGGAATAATTCTAAATCTAACCAACTATCTAAACCACAAAGGTCATCTTATCGTGTTAATTGTAAGAGGGACAAAAAAAAATTAGACATGGTGAAAATTGACATAAAATGTTCAAATAAAAAATAGAGGACATCAAAATACCTAGTACTTGCTTGAAGACCCAAAGCATAAACCTTAAGATTCATGATTTTCCATTAATGGCCAAGTATTACCTAACCCAATTTCCAGGCAACTAAGCACCTCATGGTCGAATCATGATATTGCAGCAGTATGCATGCATCCTTCACTTGAATGATGTTAGGATTGCAAAGAACTAACATCATTCAAGTGAAGGATGTATGCACACTGCTCCAGACATTATATCTCTACTCATTCAATTTCCTACAAAGTGTTGTAGCTTTCTTAGTGCTCCTCTCTATTTATCATTTACGTTCAACATCACGGTGAAATCAACAAGTCTAGGAAAATCTTCTAGTACATCGCCTTTATAGTAATGGAAAAATAATGATGTTGAGTTCTTGGAGATCCTGTAGAGTGGATGCTTTAACCTCTTCAGTGCTACTCTGTAGTGCATAATCCAGCACTTCAGAGGCATATTTCCCAGTGGTAACCTACAACAATCATATATATATATATATATATATATATAATCCATGGTGGTGAAGAGCAGACATTTCCAGATCTGCTACTTGGCATGTTCAGGAATGAAAAGAATGTTTTAAATACATTTATATCAGTCTGTAATATTTGCTGATTTATTCCTTTTAGCTTGTCTTGATGATGCTTGTTTTCCCATATTATTTTTCAACCCTAAGGCAACGCTAACTTGTTTTCCCATACTAATTTTCAACCCTTAGGCAACCCTAAGGAAATCCCATAGTAGAAAGAACCAAAAAAGGCTATACCCCACAAATCAAAAGGCTCTTAAATTAACCATATAATGCCTTCCTCAATGATTTGATGAAACCAAGGGGATGGAAAAAGGGCATGGAAATGATAAATATCACTCACACCAGGGAATAATTCTAAAGCTAACCAATTATCTAAACCACAAAGGTCATCTTATCGTGTTAATTGTAAGAGGGACAAAAAAAAATCAGACACGGTGAAAATTGACATAAAATGTTCAAATAAAAAATAGAGGACATAAAAATACCTAGTACTTGCTTCAAGACCCAAAGCATAAACCATAAGATTCATGATTGTCCATTAATGGAAAAGTATTACCTAACCCAGTTTCCAGTCAACTAAGCACCTCATGGTCAAATCATGATATTGCAGCAGTCTGCATACATCCTTCACTTGAATGATGTTAGGATTGCCAAGAACTAACATCATTCAAGTGAAGGATGTATGCATACTGCTCCAGACATTATATCTCTACTCATTCAATTTCCTACAAAGTGTTGTAGCTTGCTTAGTGCTCCTCTCTGTTTATCATTTACGTTCAACATCATGGTGAAATCAACAAGTCCAGGAAAATCTTCTAGCACATCGCCTTTACAGTAATGGACAAATAATGATGTTGAGTTCTTGGAGATCCTGCAAAGTGGATGTTTTAACCTCTTCAGTGTTGCACTGTAGTGCATAACCCAGCACTTCAGAGGCATATTTCCCAATGGTAACC